>OY776113.1:159706570-160132217 GCA_963675035.1 Allygus modestus
TACAGTATTATAACAAATATAATCTATCCTTGAGTGTTGTAACACAATGAAGAACCGAGATAATAATTAGAAAGTACTACAGAAAATAGTATTATTTTCACCAATTCCACTAGGTTATAATCGATAAAATAAGCCTTCTTAGAATAGTAGGACAAAAATCAGGAATAATAATTGCAAAAATAGTATAAACAATAATCGTAGTAGGGTGTAGTCCTACTGCAATAATTGGATAGTCGTTATAAATGTTCCTAATGGAAACCAACAGAACCATTGTTAAAGACAACAGTGAAGTGACAATATTTAGTCAATATCCGAGGCTGAATAATAAGCTGAACATATTTACAGTGGAAAATAGTTAAATAACCATAAATTCCTCTCTGTAATGTCCTCAACTTTGTACTTTGTATATTGCATTATTTGTCTATCTGAAGATGTCGCATTTCAACCTATCCAATATACACAGTAAAATCATTAGTATTTAATTTAAAACAATCGCATGGTTTTAATTATGACTAGAAGAAAGATGCGAATACATAGTTCGCTTTGAACCGGGACACATCTTCTATCCACTCGGAAAAAATACATGTTGGCACTATAAAGCTCAAATATAATCCTGAATTATTCCTCGGAAACATCTCGCAACTGACTGATACGACGCTCGTAAATGGCTTGAGCTCTCGTGAAATGATTGTGTTGGGTTGGTTGCCAAAATACCTTAGGGACCGCTTAGCGAGCGTAGTGAGCGCATGTGAATGCATTTAGAAAAGTTCCACGTCGCGGTGTAGTGAGATTATTTTGAAAATGCTACGTTCAAAGATTTTTCTTATTGGTCCTTATCCGCCTTTTACATTATTGATAAAACAGAGGACTTCTTAAGAATGCAGTCGAAATGTTAATCAAGATAGTAAATTAATAAAATTACATTTTTCACACTGCGATGAAACAGCAACTTGAGGTGGCAGGTCACACAACTTGTTGTTAAAGTGCCTCGAGCTTATAATATGAACTCAGAGTAGTTGTTGGTTAGTTTGTAAGGTTGCTAAAAGTTATTGCGAGTGGATAACATTAGTTTATTAGATTTTTGTGATTGGTTTGTTTTTAAAGTTTAACCTTCCCATACTTTGTACATTAGCTTGGTTTTTTTTATCAATATCGTATGAAACAATTTATTTTTACATAGTAATACTCCCACGTTCAATCAAAGTGGACTCATATTTTAATGTTAAAAAAATGAAATTGGCCGTCCCATAACTCAGCACATCAAGGGCTACTCGGTGGTTATCTTGTGAGGGATTTTGGTGGTTACTTTTTTCTTTTTTTGGAGGCTCTGATAATCTAAGGGTCGTATGTAACAATCTCGTGTAGTTTCCAGTTTGTAAAATTAAATCCCTCAAGGTGTAATCGTTTTGGGTCCAGTCCAAATGCAAAATGTATTTGTTTATGTATTAATAAAACTAAAGGGTAACTCAGATCACGGGTCTCAAAAAAAATTTTGTCAATGACAAATCATCGTCTTTACCCTATGGAAGTTATCGAAATTAGACTTTCCGATCGTAGTGTAACACTAATCCAACGAATCGTCGCTATTTTAATCAGAGACGTCACTATGCTGAATATCCTTCAGCAGCCTAGGAAAGGTGATTACGGGTGAAAGGGGAATCCTAAATACTATCAAAACCGACAAACACCTCGAATCGTTAACTTAAATTATCAATCACAGGAAATCAATATGGGTCCAGATTTAGAATGGATAGTATATACTCGTAAGTACTATAAAAACTGGCATCCAACTCAATCACTATCGTAACTTATCGAAAATCACAAGAAAACCATGTAAAAGGGGGTGTCCTATTTTAGAATCGATAGCCTATACGGCTAAAAAAGGATGCTGAATACACGTCTGCAGCCTAGGATAGGTGTTGGCAGGCAACAGGTAACTCTTAACTTCTGTAAAAACTGGCCAACACCTTAAATGTTGCCGTAAATTATCTAAAATAAAAGAAAACAATGTTAGATAGGGTGTCCAAATTTATACTCGATAGCCTATACGGCTAAAATAATGCTGAAGGCACTTCAGCAGCCTATGATAGGTGCTTACAGGTTGAGAGGACCATTTATGTCTCATAAACAAGCTTAAAATCACACAAAGCAATGTTTTTACATTGCTCTTCGCTAAAACCAGATTTACTGTTTACTTAAGTTTTACTGGACATATAATCAGTCCTATCGACGCAGAAACCTTTATTATAGTTCCTTACTATCAAACTTAATATTTTATCAAAGGCTTAGCGACTTAGAAATAATTCTAATTATTTATAATTATTAATAATTCTAATTGTGGTCTGAAATGTCATTAAACACACAGGTGCAACGGTTAGATATTAGGAATGAAATTGAGCAAATAAATTATTAATAAAATAATAAATTATTATGTAAATGAGCAAATAAATATATACAGATAAGGATAAACAGTAAATGATCAGTAACAAATCAAAAATACTAGAGCGATCAATAGACACAAGAAACTCTCAACCAGCCTTTTCAATATACAACCTTATACATGATAAACATGGTAAAACAGCACAATGATAAAATTACAAATGCAAGGTTGAATTGATTCAAACTAAATTTTAAAACTGTCTGCAAATCTTCTGAATCAAAATCGGCAATATCGTGGCAGTATATTAATTTATTAGACTATTTACTGAAAATGATTTTAGCAATCCAACAATAATAAAACAATTCGATAGAAAAATATAGCTTTTTAAGCTATTAAAATTATCGTTAATAGTCTGTACGATCTCAATACTACAATCTTCATCGATGTTGTTTCGTTTAGCAATCTCAAGCTCGGAACAGGGTTTAAAGGTGATGGATTAGACAGAAGCCGTTTCGTAAACCTATACAATCTTTAAGTGTCAACCACTTAATGTCCTCACTTTACAATTTTCCAACTATTTTGTAATCATATTAGTCAAGACCGTTTTCTCTCTTTATTACGTAAAGGATAATCGAATGAACTGAGGCCAAATTAGGTTAATCAAATCGTTACAGTTCAAAGGGATAAAAGACTCAATAACTCTGAATATTGAGGTAGCCCCACTTTTTATTTTGTCAATATTTTTGAGTCAAATTTATAATTTGTATCTACAGTTTGGTATTCACTATACAGTCATTTCATCAAGGGAGAAAGTGCTTCTTGAACCGATCTCCCTTTTCCAAATTACCCCCGTAGCAGCAAACCTGCATACTCAGCGAATTTCCAATGCATATATATGTATCTGAATACCACATAAAGCCACATACCAAGTTTCATCAATATACATTCATAAATAAACAATTTGTGACATTTTAATTATTCTCCATAAGATTAACATGGCGGCTGAGTATGCAGGTTTGCTGAAGGAAGGAAAACAAAAAATGGGGTTTTATACAAATATCAATATAACTCATTTAGGTAAAGCCACAAACCAAATTTCATTAATTTATTTTCATAATTAAGGGAGATAACACGTTACTTATTCTCCATAAGAATAACATGGGGCTGAGTACGCAGGTTTGCTGCTACGGGAGCCTTTGGCAAAAAATTGTTTTTTTGAGCAAATATCAATGGTCCACAACCAGATGAAGCCGTATACCAAGTTTTGTCTGTATACGTTCATAAATAAGCGAGATATAAAATTTTTCTTTTCCTCCATAAGAATAACATTAGACAACGTACTGTGTTTAGCACTTTCAATATCTCGGTAACCAATTAACGTAGAGAAATGATCAAAATACCAAATTGTGTGTTTTTTTAAGCTGAATCCAATGGTAAAAACTAAAATTTGACTATTTCCAAAATTATATGTAAAAAATTCAAAAAACCCATTTTTGGGGTACAAAACCCCCCCAAAATACCCTTTCGGATAAAGCGATCTGGCTGGTTTTCGAACTTAAAGTCATAAATGTTGCTTTACACGTTTATACGAAATTTCATCAAAATCGGATAATTTTTACGAGAGTTATCGTGCTCACGGACACATATATATATATATATATATATATATATATATATATATATATATATATATATATATATATACAGTTTCGAACGAATGGTGTTTTTGGGGTCTGGGGACCTCAAAACGAAAAGTTATCATGGTCCCGGGCCTAGGTCTTACCATGCCGACTACGGTAATAGCTTCTTCCCTATAGGGGAAATTCGCTAAAACAAAATTAACCCTATTAAAATAGGCGGACAAAAGACTGAGCGAAATACAAAGATCAACTACTGTTAATTTTCATGCTGATTTCTTAATGATATCCACACAGTGTAATAAAATCATAGTTCATTGAAATACACCCAGGTTTCCCAAGGGATACCATGAGATGAAATTAAATTTACTTTTAGCAGGTAACAAATTAATACTTATTCATATTTTTTAATACTTGGAAATTTTGTGAAGATTTAGTATGTCTGGTTTGAGCTGAGCGTGTGTATTTCATAGTAGGTTATGAATATAAGGACCTTTTTCGATTTTCAGGGCAGCGGGGATGCGGACAATAAGGTGCCACTGAACTGCGATGAGGGTTATCGCCTTCCTCTCCTTTATGTATTTTTTGACTGCTTTCGTCATCGGGCAAACAGTGGTGCATGGTGAGTGGTATCAACATGACTGTGTAAATAAATAATAATTAAGTTCATATTAATTTTTAAAACAAAAAACAACGAAATTGTTTGACAGCCTTGTATTTTTTCAGTTAGGCGATTCAATTATAAACAAAGCTCTCCTCATTTTGTATAAAGTAGGATAGTGAAAAGTATGCGATCAGAGGGCTCACAAACCAGTCACACCACATGGGCAGTAAACAGTTTTGTGGGTAAAGAAGTTTGACTACAAAATATTTCCTGTAGTAGGATAGTGAAAAGTATGCGATCAGAGGGCTCACAAACCAGTCACACCACATGGGCAGTAAACAGTTTTGTGGGTAAAGAAGTTTGACTACAAAATATTTCCTGTAGTAGGATAGTGAAAAGTATGCGATCAGAGGGCTCACAAACCAGTCACACCACATGGGCAGTAAACAGTTTTGTGGGTAAAGAAGTTTGACTACAAAATATTTCCTGTAGTAGGATAGTGAAAAGTATGCGATCAGAGGGCTCACAAACCAGTCACACCACATGGGCAGTAAACAGTTTTGTGGGTAAAGAAGTTTGACTACAAAATATTTCCTGTATACATTTTTTCCTGTGTAAACGTTATTTTAGGTAAAATAAAACACAAGGTAAGACAGTATTTATTTTCCTGACCGTGAAATTTGTAGCTTGAGTACTGTTTTCATAAAGTTCAAGATATTTATTTTCAATATCGGTCAGTTTGTACATTAAATACATATGTAAAATTCCATGTATATAAAATAACATGGAAATATTCCGCACGAGGCTATACATATGAGCGTGAGGAACAGAATATCAGTAACTGTTGGTCTATAGAAATCTTGGTTTGGAAATATATATTATAAAAAAATGATTAATTAACATTGAGTCAAACAACTATACAACTATTAATAGGTTAATAGTAAAGATGAAATTATTTTGTGTAATAAACCAAATAAAAGGTAATTCTTCCATATTTAAGAAAGTAAATGAATCATCCTTGACAGAACAAAAGTTGCACATTAACGGTAAAGAATAAGTCCATAAATATAAAGAATATTAACTTACAGAATAACCAGAGAAAAAACAAAATAAAAAAAGGATGAAAGATTGATGAAGTGTACAGCGAGAGATTTGGAACTTCGGATGTTTCTTAACCAAATAATCTAGTTTGTGAAGTAACCGCTGCACTGGGTTTTTTTAATCAATTTAAAACTGAGAAGAATATAAAGGCGACTCATTAAATATAAAAGAGCAAAAATGTCTCAAAGGTTAGTCAGTTTAGGAATAAGTAACTGTTAACGTTTTTGGGAATAGATGATAAATAAAAACTTTCATAAGTTTATTAAAGCTGCATGTTATTATTATTCGCGGATTATTCAAATTTAAATGACATTACGTCTATGTGTGTAGAATTTTTCAACAAGCAAGAATTATTATTTATACGGAAGTTTCGATGTTGGAACTCCGTATATCTTGGCAGGGAAAAAGGGGAGGGACACCTGTTGCCTTTGTTATCAAAGTTAAAATGGGAAAATTTGTCTTTTACGAATCAAGCTAATACAACCAGAGACCATCACATGAGTTTCTGAACAACTATGATGTAAATAATGATATTAGCTTAGCTTATTTTGATCAAACTTTTACCCTCAAATGCCAATAAAGGATATAATATTATTGAATTTAGGTGGTTTTAATAATAGCTGGTAGAGTGAGGAAAATCATACAGCCAGATCATGAAATTAAACTTTGCTGTGTATTAAAATAAAAAAACTTTCAAACAATTTAAAAAAAATTACAGACAAGGCCTGGTCATATATTTTATACTAATACATATATAACCCTTCACCAATAGTTATAATAAGGTTTGGTCTTACTATACTGGTTTTGACTGGTTTTTCTGGACTATCATAAGTGTGGTTGATTTCTGTCTGCAAACAATAAAATCAAGACTAATTCCTACATTCCCTATTAAATTAAAAATACATAAAACATTGGATAGAAGATCCTAGAACATTTTAGTAACAACGTGCTTTTACTTGAACCAAATGAAACAGGTTTGTCTACAACTTTACATTTTCCTACAACAGTTAAAATAGCTCAAAATCAATTAAATTACATCTTTAAATTCAAAACAATCAAATTAACAAAATACAGAAATACATTTTATTTGCTTTAAATTCTCAATTAATTAATTATTAACAATTCAATCAGACTTACAATTTCTACAGTAACCACTCATTTCCAGTCCACTTTTTCCAGTAACCAGAATCTGACAAACAGCTTATTTGAACTTTATCCCAGCTGCAGTTCTACCACTCAACAAAAAGTAGATTCCCCTACTTTTAAAGACAAGTTTAATTATTACACCATAACAGAAAATGTATAATTTTGCTTTGTGTGATTTCAAATTATAATCTATTTTACATGGGTACAAACTCTAAGAATAACAAACAACGCGATTACTTGTTGATACAGGATTTAACAAACTAATTAATTCATGATAATAACTTAACTCTGTAAACAAAACTACACATCAAATATTTACATGATTGAAACCATATTGTTTCTGTTTTAACACGGCTATAAATAGCATTCATTAAGACAATTTTAGGGTTATAATATATTTTGTAGAGCAATACCATAGATTGCATACATAATTCGTCCATAGAACCTTTGAAATTAAAACTTTATTTTTATTTAAAAAAACTTATATTTAGTATGATTTGACATAATTTTAATGACGTATAATTTGTTTACTAAATGCAAAGAAGGGGTCCTCTAAATCTTAATGAGAATGAGGTTACTGAGGAATAAGTTTTTAACACACAATAATTAATTTATCCCCTCTCCATTTTATCGTTCTACGAGTGATCAGTTCTAATTTAATATTTACCACCTAAATTACTGTAAAAACATAAATATTACTCAATCATGCAATAACTTCTCGAGCAATTCAAATAAAACTACTGATAGTTCAAGGGGATATTTTCATTTTTGTGTAAGAAATTTATATATATTTTTAAAAAAACTTTTGTTGAAGCCAGCAACTTAAAGCAGTGGTTTGACTTAACCCTGTTGAATCTAAATCCAAGCAAAAAAACTCAGTTGTTGAATTTTTCCATCAGAGGGGAGCAACAATCTAGCTTACTTCTTGATGATGTCCAGCTGGACTCTTCAAATGAGGACAAATTTCTTGGCCTAACTGGACTTTCATCTTCGCTTCCATGCTCATATTGACACCGTGTGCCGGCGAATGGCCACTGGCATTTTCCTATTGAGGCGACTTTCAACATTTTATGGTCTTGACGTTCTTAAGACTGCATATTATGGTATCCTCTATCCCCATTTAGTATACGCTGTACCGATATGGGGATGTGAAAATGAAAGAACTCTCTTCTTGTTTCACTTGCAAAAAAAGGCGATAAGGGTCATACACAGTATCAATCATAGGACGTCATGTAGAGATTTTTTTCAGTCTTCAAAAATATTAACCTTTCCTTCAATTTATATTCTAGAAACCCTCACCTTTTTAAAAACAATTTCTCTGCTTTCAACACAGAATCTTCAATTTGCTCTTACTCTTTGCGCAATAGTATGAATGTAAAATTCCCCAGACACTTAACAACGTTTTTCACGAAACATCTTTATAATGGTATCCACCTTTTCAACACTGCCGTACCATTTGAAAGCTGAGTCAAACCCTGTCAATTTTAAAAGACAACTCAAAGCTATGCTTCTTTCAGGTTGCTACCACAGGGTCCGTGATTTTATTACTGACGGACAGACTGTGTGAATTAATTAATTAATTAATTAAAGATCAAATTGTCCACTCTAGAGTTTGTATTTTGTTTTGTATTATAAGTTATTATTAGTTTTCCTTATTGTATTTTTAGACTTAGCCAATGCATTATTGTAATGCCAACCTCTGGCCAAATAAATGACTTATGACTTATGACTTAAAGAATGAAAAATTATTGAATATGCTTTAAATTATCTTCAACACTTATTTTGATAGAGAGGAGTAGTCGAGTTAAAAATTACAATATTCAAATACTAAAAAATACGATTATATGTCAATGTAATAACATAATCGAGTAGGCGATTTACAAAACTTTTTTGTTTGAAAAACAAAACCTTAACATATATTTGCGACCCCACGGCAGAGAAAAGTTGTAGACAGACAGGCAGATTCACCGACTTACATTGTATTAAGTCATACATTCTAAATATAGAATATAAATATCTCATGTATTCAACGAAATCGAATACAACTTGTTAATATTTTATCAAAAGATTTACCCAGAAATACACGACGTGATGGTAGAATAGATCTGTGGTGCTCTCTAAGGTAATATACTAAACAAATTATTCCTATAAAATAAATAAATTTTGCATTTTGACGGACTAGGAAGCAGAGCCTTAACGATGTACGGGTCCAGTTCTTAATCGAACCAATTCTTATATCTTTCCATGACAATGGGAAACAATTTTTACAAATTTAGTAATGCCGTTTTCTTGTATAAATCAGACAAAATTGAAAACAACAGTGCTTTGCCTTTGTTGGTGCAGTACTGCGCATTTTGTCATGAACTTAATAGACAGTCATGTCTTTCGTTAACATATCTTTTTGACGTCTCTGATGCTAAACATGTCAAAATTACTAATATTATTAAAATAGCTATGTATATAGACGAAACTATTATATTAATCAATTTATCAAGATTAACTTTGTTAGATGATTTTTAATTACGTATAATAATAGTCTAAAATCCTCTGTCTGTGCTCATTAAAATATTTGTTCTTAAAACGTATTATATGTTAAAAAAAATTATATTATTACCGAATATCTTTAGTCAAACTTCCACTTTCACTGATGTAAAAAAGGAATAATGTTTATTTTTATCAAACGCATTTTATGATTTATTATTTAGATGTCCTAACGATCGTTCTGTGCCTAAAACAGAGTTATGATTATGAGTACAGAAATCTTATCAATGGTAGGGGAATTGTTATTGTCTTAGTAAAGCGAAGTGGTCATGGGTGGAAGGGGCTCACGATAGGCCTGCCCAGGGGCCCTTGAAAGCTGTGCACGGCCCTCGCGATTCTGCCTAATATTGCCATAACATTAGTTTATTGGAAGTCCTCGTGCTAGAACCTGTGAGCCAGTGAGGTAAATTCTGTAAGTTTTAAAATACAGTATGGCGGTCATGGTATGTCAGTATGCAATACAGTCGAGGCTCTTGGTGCCACACTTGACAAAACTGATCCTTCTAAAACTATAAAACTATGTCACTTGTACTGTTGATAGGTTAGCGGCATATTAATATTACAAACCTTGACTGTCATAACACAATGAACTGGACTCATGCTGTTTCTGGCCCTCCCTGTATTTCTTAGTGCTTTATTGCTTGCGGGGACAGAATCTCTAAGGAGATAACAAAGGTTATAGGATTATAAAGCTAAAGTTCAACCGTAATATGATGATATTAATCACTCGTCCTTCTAAGCTAACTTTATAAATCGGGAATTTGAATGTTCAAGTATTGTGTAAAATTTGTTGGAAAAAAGTGAATTCGATATTTTATGTCACTCCAAAACACATTTGTTACCCTATGCCATTGTCCACCTTACAATGTCGACTAGTCAAACCCTTTATTTATTTAATATAGTTCGTATATGACATTCCAACAAATCACTAATCACTCCTGTTTTGTGCGTGGTGTCCTACAGATAAAAACTTTTGGTACGGGGAGGCGAGGGAGGCGCTGTTGCGGCGGCTGCCCGAGGGGCGGAGGCCTCACGCACGGAACGTCGTGCTCATGGTGGGGGATGGGATGGGTCTAGCGACGCTCACTGCTGCCAGGCTCTTCCGTGGCCAGCGGCAAGGAGAGCTGGGAGAAGACACGGAGCTTGCCTGGGACCGATTCCCGGCCGTCGCCTTGGCAAAGGTACTGTGGCTGAATATCTTCTAATATTGCAAAATATCTGGACAGATAAGTTATTAGGTGAGCGATTTAACATTTTGTCATGTAAGAGTGGAAAACGTAAAGTATATTTGTCTAGTTTTTTCTAGAAGTAAGTTCTATGTGAAAAGAGCATTTTATTTTCCTCTTCTCAATAAGATCCTCACACTTTCACTTTCGTGGACTCCCACGAACTTCATTTCTGAAGTAATTACACAAGAAAGGCCGACTATGGTCATCAGGAGGAAGCCTGATTCAGAGGAGACAAATAATTTTCCCCCCACCTACTGTGTAAAGTCGAATTTTACTCCTTGCAATGAACAAGTAAAGTGTGCTACTTTGTCTCCCGAGGGAGACAAAAAGTACCTTGACTCCCGTGGGAGAATCAGCTGATATTTCGCTGCAATAATTAATTAACGTTCGGTGGATAGTTACGCATTACGCAAACAAAATGGACAGCGATTGTGAATGTGAATACTTATCGATACTTGTGGATTTTGAGTTGTGGGAAAAATGTTGTGTGTATTACGGGAGTAAAGTACATTGTCTCCCTCGGGGAAATTTTGGCCCTCACCTACGGCGTCGGGCGCCAACAATTTCCCTCAGGGAGACTAAGTTGCACTTTACTCCCTTAATACACAAATAACTAATACACAGTTCTACCTCATAAACAAATGCTCTATTAGTATACATATGTCCAACTTTGACTGATTCAGCTTAATGCAAACGAGATGCAATGCAACATATGCCCTACTTCGATCTGTTTTCCGTTTGTGAGTTTATTTTTATTTTTTGCAAAACTCCTAATTTAATAGAAACAAACAAAGATGCAATAATGAAATTAGGGATGAATCCTAATTCCTATCCTATTTGAAATGTTTACAAACCTTTTTAGAAATTTGATTCCTGTGTTAAATTCCATTTCAAAATGGTGGTGGTTTACAATTTTCAACGTTAAATACAGAAAACTGAAAAGATATCGGAAGCCAAAAAAAAATTAGAAAGCAATTGCTAAGACAGTTACATTCAAAACCAAAGGAAATGTAATTAAATTTACAAATATGATATATCCTATGATTTTGATTGAAATTGTCTTGATAATTGGTTTCCAAGTTTTTTTTTAAATCTATATATTCAACATTGACAGTTTTAAACCGTCGCCATTTAGAATTTGGATTTTGTACAGGAATAAAATGTTAAACGAACTTGGAAAACCTTTTGATAAATATTCATAATAAGTTTGTAAACAGTACAGACATCTCACTGACAGAAAACGGATCGAGATACGGCACATATTGTGTTACATTTTTTGTTGGTTTAGACCTGCCAAATAACCCAGTTAAGTTCGGTGCAGTCGAAGCGGGACACCCTGCATATTAGTACGTAATATGACATATTTATGCAGTGACTATATTTAAAAGGTTCAGGGATTAGTTGACCCACTAATCGAGATATTGAGACAATGTAATGTAAACTACCAAAATAATTTTAACCAATTTACGGGGTTGTTTGAAAACAGCTTATTTGGGAGCTATTTATTTTGAAATGGTTTAATAATTATTGTTTCTATTTAAGTGTACAAATATAAATTAACTATTGTTTAAAATTGAGATATTCTTCTCTGTAATTATTGTTAATTTGTAACTGCAATTTAATGTTTTAATTGATCCATTGCTGAAGAATTTGGATTTGACTTCAATTCGGAGTTTCTGAATTGAAACTCTGATTGTTAAAACGCAGGGCTTTTAATTGGGTTTACGCTATTTAAGATAATGATGGATTATACGGAGAACTCATATTTTTATATTTAATTTATATTTTTGTTAGTTCGCATGAAATTCTTTGATTTTATGTAAATAATAAAATAGTATATAATTTGTCTACAATTTTTTGTCACAAGTATGTTTAAGATTAAGCAGAAGCAGAGAGTATGAAAATTATTGTAACATCGAATTAACAAAAACCTAATTGTGCAAACCTCTTTAGAATATATAGCATAAACATTTACAAAAACTTTTTTTGATTTACAGTTTTTAATATGTAAGCAAAAACCTTCAAAATATAATTATTTAATGTTACAATTGTTAAACTCACTGAACGGTGCACAGCACAGCACGCTTTCACAACTAGACTTGATTAATTGCAAAGCTAGATCTGGTTATAGATTACAGCCACATCACTAGCATGAATAGTTATTTGCTCTCAATGCAAAGGCTGACTCATGAAGGTCAAACCATTTAGGTCTACAAATGACTTTGGCTCTAACGGTTCGGAGTGTGAATACATTAGTTCTAAGACTTATCATTCATGACATTAACAAGTTATTCACTAAGAGAAGAGCGATGTATCTGGTCGTAACAATAATGGAAAGATATATTTTCTAATTTTCTTTTGCCGAGATTATTAATATGACAGTTAATTTTATGGGAAAATAAAAATAACGAAGCGTGAATTTTATCAGGGTAAAAGGCGCGGACTAAAACGTGAGTTTTATTGACCGCACAAAGAGAAGGGCACCATAATGTTACGAGAGTGTTTTAAAAGCACTCCACAAATCAAATGTTTCATTCATTCATTCAGACATGATACCACCGATCACGATCGGGAGAACAAATAACACTCTAAATCGTTTATTGTGAATTGCCACATACTGGTATGAAATAGTGTTGCAGAATTAATGACTAGATTGCCATCCCGTACTCCCTGACTGTTCAGGTATTACCAAGGGGTGAATATTAAGGTTTATTTTGAATGAAGACTTAAATGTGCTGTCCATGTTGGCTGGTATTCATCTGACTAATGCTTTGGAAGATTCTGGATTAATTGTGAAACGAGTTCGCACGCAGCACGAATTTCCACATAACAAACTATAAAAACTCAAAATCAGTTAAAAACATACAATTATTCCAATTTTTATTCAAATCTGAAAATATTGATTTTTTTGCCTGTTCTGATACTCCTGGTTCTATTTACCTGCAATGCTGGGAATACAGTTTTGGGCATTATAAGGTTAGGATTTTGGTCCAGTCAGGCTTTAAAGTAGGCGTGAGGTTGTTGGGGATGATAAAAGTACACAAAAAAATGATTAACAGGCTCTTCTAATGTAAAACCCCCATAAGACAACGTACTGTGTTTGGTCAATACACATTTCCTTTAATAACTCGGTAAATATATAAGCTAAAATGACGAGAGAGGACTTAAAAGTTTCGCCACACTAATTCCCATCTTTTTACATTCGTTAATTTCAGGTGCATCAGGTGCTTTTCTGACCCTTTTTGGGCCCAAAAACTCGAAATTTGAAAGATTAATCCCCAAAAAAGGGGTTTAGAGTTTTCCGATTGTTTTGCCCAACGAACTTGTCCAACTGATTATAGAAAGGAACGTCCCTACCAAATTTTAAGTAAATCGGACAAAAAATGCAACCGCTAGAGTGCCTGCACATATATATATACAATTTTGAACGAACCCCCAAAACGTGTTCAGGGGGTCACGTTAGGAACTTCTATGGTGGTTCCGGGCTTAAGTTTCACCGTGCGGGTCATGCTAATAGTTCACTTTCCATAGGAAATTCACTAATAACAAAAACAATATACAGGTCATCGAAAAAGAATGTCCTTATCTAAAAAATAACTACCTAGAAATCTGAAAATAGAGGTAAATGTTGGGAGTTTTGTTTACATAACTAACAGGTGTCTATAAGTGCTCCATTAGTAGAACGGCAGACATTTAGCCGGTAATTGATTTCTGCCCACGTACGCCAGATCAAGTTTGGAGTTACAATTAATTGTGACAGCAACTAAAACTAATTTAGAAGAGAAGCGATAATCCTTCTCCGAGATGCACTTAGTCAAGTATTTTTTTCACTATAAATAATGTTTTTATTGTAGAAAAAGCCGATTGGAGTCATGTCTGGGATTCTAGTTGGCCAGGAAATAGTGTCACCTCTACGTCTATAGCTCTATCAATAAATCATTCTTTCAACAATACTAAATGGACCAATAACTCGGTGTACTGACCAGCGTACGTGGGCAGAAATAGAGTATCGACTTGACGTCTGGCGTTTAACTAATCGAGCACATAAATAAGTCCATAAAGAAGCACATAAAGGTAAGTAACAACTCCCAACTTTTACTTGCATTTTAAGACCCCGACCAACTCGATACGACAATTCTACATTAAGTAGTGATCTTAAAAACAATAATTCTTTTTTGATGACTCCGTATTTCTGTGCATCAATCGCATTCATTTGCCTTATTCAATAACAAGTGACTGCATACATTACAGTATAAAATTACAACGGGTAGTCCCCGATTAAACGGTTCGCCCATGCTGACAATTGATAAAAAACATAAAAATTACACGATATTTCCACTTTTGAACTATCACAGAACACACATTTAATACAAAAACTAATGTCGTTTAAGTAATACTGATAACCAAAATTGCATTTCAAGTAAGGAAAACTTAACCGGCAAAATAGTTATAGCCTCATTTTAAGAAATTCGTTGGTGCTACTATTGTGTGTTCATGTTTGTAATCGAATAATAAGCAAAGAAAAATTTAAAACCGAGTGCAGTGTATGTATGGAATATATGATTGCTTATCTCGCATAGTTAGAGAGGACCAGTGCCTCGGCGTTATTGGCACCGACAGCTATCATCAATTCATTGACTTTCGCTTTGTAAACGGCGAAGATGCCCCTTCCTGGTAGATTACGATATGGGCAATATATTAGGAATACAATGGTTCTACGTATATTATGATTTAATCTAGGAGAAAGAAAGCTTGTCGTTTTGCCTGTTTCTGGTTTGGTAGATGTACTTAATGTTACAGAAAACATAATGGAATGGCCGAATCGTACACGAACAGGAAAAGATACCTTTAATGATGAATTTTGAAAGATTATTTACGTAGATAATAAAAACCTAAGGGAATGAGTCCGTAATTAACTACACTAAAATCGCTTTAAATTCCATTAATCGTTACAGTCTGTAGAAGAGTATTAAGATAACATATGAACCATTTAAGAAATCTGTTTTTTTGCCAATAAGTTCTGATTTAGACTCGGTTTTACTGAACTTAAGTTGTTTGGCAACTGAATCAAATACTTTGGCCAAATCGTGATTAAAACTTAAGTGAAAAAAATATGTGATTAAAACTTAAACTTTGCCGCTCAAGTTAATTAACTTATTTATGTCAAAAAGCTTGTAAAATGTGATTACATCCCGCTTAAATCCACACTCTGTTCTATATAAGCAGTTTTGCTGATATTTTACAAATTTTTCAATGATGTTAGATATTGTGCTTAACAAGGAGATAGGGACGAGGTTAGAAATGTTGGACTTTACACCCGATTTGAAAAGGGATGACCTTGGCAGTTAAATAAACTTGGGAATGAACTCTTTATAAAATTAAATTTATAGTGTGGTAGATAGGTGTCCATGAGTAGTCGGTTTTTTTTTAAGTCTTCGTCAGTGGAATTTTCCGGAAGACTCCGCCATCTTGGTGTTTTGTTACATAAGGCCAATGTTAACGTTTAGCCTCCGTTATTCCTCATCTGATCGTCACAAACAATTAATTTAGGTGTCAAATTAAAGGTTGTGTGGTCCTTTAGTGAAATGCAATAGTCAAATTTGGATTTTGTTACAAATAAATGAGAACATGTCCAGTGTTTCAGTTAAAAATTAAACTATTTATTATGAAACTGTGATACCCAAATTAAGGGATTCGACATTTTATTTCACTAGAGGACGACGAAACCTTTAATTTTACACCAAAATGAATTGTATGTGATCATCAGGTGAGGAGTAATGGAGGCAAAGTTAACATTACCCCTTATGGAACAAAACTCCAAAATGGCGTCTGGCAACTCCGGTGATGAAGACTTAACTAAGTCAGACGGGATCCCATCCTGACCAGGTGCAGACCGTCCTTTCAGACGTTTCACTAGTTTAAATTTTAAACTGTGAAATTAAATCATCAGAATTCCAATAATAATAAATTTTAATTTTATTATTATTGGAATTTCGGTGATTTAATTTCACAGTTTAAAATTTGAATTGATTTCCAATAATTAGCTCCAAGTACATTATGGATGTTTCACTAGTTTTTATGTCATGTTCCTGGCCTCAGATCAAAACCAGACTCAAACGCGTGATCCAGTCAGTTCCAGCGGCATGCCCGATGAAGTTAAGAGCGCTCGCCGACTGCAATCCCACAAAAATATTAGAATGAATTACATAGAGTTTTTATTTTAGTGGAGGGAACAGCTGGGTGGATGCCGCAGTTTTGGTCGGGGCCACGATGGTTGGCGAATGCGGTGGGCGTAGTGGACGAATGTAGTAGTACCATTGAGCTGAATGATAAGGCGCTCTAAATCTTTAATTCACTAGACCCGGTTAGTTTTTTCGATGGACTATGCTTTAACCAGCCCATATTTGACCCATGCGAATGCCAACTTGTTCTCCTTAACCAGCTTTCTTCCTTTACTAAAATCTTATCTTACAAAAGCTGTTTAGTGCTCGTTGAAATCATTCATATTGCTGTGAAGCTTCTATGTATCACATTCGCTTTCAGTGACCCTTTATATTTTCTTGCATACATCCAGTCGGCTTTGATGGTCCATGCGGAAAATGTTTACCGCGATGGCCGTTAGTCCACCTCCGACGGGTTTGGTAGGTAATCAGTGGGCTGCAGACATATCTGTTAACAGTAGAGGCGAAGCCTTTTAGTGACATCCTCAAGGAGCATGAACATGTTATCGCCTTTGGTTAAATAAAGGACGTCCGAAAAAATAATGTTATCAACCCGCGAATATTGCTGGGGTTAATTCAATTCCAAGGTCACGCACTTAAAACTGAGTTTACGGTTCTCGTTAAGGATAAAGTCTACATTTTCCTTCAAGTTCGATGGTCTTGATTTAATGAGATCAAATTCAGATTTTTGTTCACGAAAGTCTTCAGAAACAGAATAAAAATTTACTCATAGTTTATTTAGCTGATCGCTCAACTGTTTATTTTGTTCACGTATTGCAATAATTGTTTTGGAATTTTATTTTCTAAATGAGAATAACTCGAAATGTATGCACTCTAACATCGCTTCGAGAATAGCAGCGGTTTCTGAGGCGTTCCCATCCTGCTATACTTGATGATAAGTTTTCAGAAACAAAATATTCACTTAAAACTGGTGCAAGTGCTAATCTTTCTTAATGAATCCGATTAGGCGTTGACAGGAAGAATGGAATCAAGAGTACATCACTACTGAACCTGGGAAACATTATTTTTGCACTTACCGTACTTTTCACTTGCATGGTTAGTAATAGCGGAAACATTTTAAGCTATATAATATCAAAAGCGTTATCCGTTTATACACTTACAGAAACAGAATAACTAAAACAATTAATTTGAGACACGTGCACTACGAACACAATGCAGCTGGAAACGCACCAGTTAGGAACAACAAAGTTAATACAGAAGGTGACTACTGATGACGAATTTAAAACTGCGAAATGTGTTTTAGCGAATTTCCCCTATAGGGAAGAAGCTATTACCGTAGTCGGCATGGTAAGACCTAGGCCCGGGACCATGATAACTTTTCGTTTTGAGGTCCCCAGACCCCAAAAACACCATTCGTTCGAAACTGTATATATATATATATATATATATATATATGTGTGTGTCCGTGAGCACGATAACTCTCGTAAAAATTATCCGATTTTGATGAAATTTGGTATAAATGTGTAATGCAACATTTATGACTAAGTTCGAAAACCAGCCAGATCGCTCCATCCGAAGGGGTATTTTGGGGGGGTTTTGTACCCCAAAAATGGGTTTTTTGAATTTTTCACATATAATTTTGGAAAAAGTCAAATTTTGGTTTTTACCATTGGATTCGGCATAAAAAAACACACAATTTGGTATTTTGATCATTTCTCTACGTCAATTGGTTACCGAGATATTGAAAGTGCTAAACACAGTACGTTGTCTAATGTTATTCTTATGGAGAAAAAGAAAAATTGTTTATCTCGCTTATTTATGAACGTATACTGACGAAACTTGGTATACGGCTTCATCTGGTTGTGGACCATTGATATTTGCTCAAAAAAACAATTTTTTGCCAAAGGCTCCCGTAGCAGCAAACCTGCGTTCTCAGCCCCATGTTATTCTTATGGAGGACAAGTAACGTGTTATCTCCCTTAATTATGAAAATAAATTAATGAAATTTGGTATGTGGCTTTGGCTAAATGAGTTATATTGATATTTGTATAAAACCCCATTTTTTGTGTTCCTTCCTTCAGCAAACCTGCATACTCAGCCGCCATGTTATTCTTATGGAGAATAATTAAAATGTCATAAATCGTTTATTTATGAATGTATATTGATGAAACTTGGTATGTGGCTTTATGTGGTATTAAGATACATATATATGCATTGGAAATTCGCTGAGTACGCAGGTTTGTTGCTACGGGGGTATTTAATTTTTGTGTTTGAATATACCAAACATAACTGAAACGATGTTTCATGCTACTATACAAGAATACAAGAATACATAGTTCATTTGTGTGGAGTCAATTGTATTGAAGTGGTAATGTCGCTACCCAATTTATCAAACGTATTCCTTCTACACTTGCACCAAACTTTATCTTTGAAATAAAAAAAACCGATAGTTTCCTCGGTGATGATATTAAGTAAAAATTAGAGTGGGATTATACTTGCTGTTATAAAAGTAACCCGTTTTTGTAAAAATTGTAGATTCTCTTGTGCTAGATATGAAAAAGTCACACAACACTGAAAACAAATAAGCAGTGATGACTAATGACTATTATTCAAGCCAACTTTATCACAGGATTTACTCTGCTTCAATATGTAAAATATGTAAATGATTTGGGCTGATTTTAATTAATAATTAACATAAAATCTGATTTTGGCGAAAATAGAGCAAGAATGTCAAAAATTTCCTTGAGACAATTTGGAAGTTGATGGTCGATGTTTAATCAATTAATGGAGATAACGCCGAAAACCTGGAAACTTGGAAAGAAAACTTGAAACTAGAATATCACCACGTGCTCTACGGCCCATCAGTGTCTCCGAAAATCCCCAGTTCTCCTGAATCGTCAACGTGACCATGTCTTCCTACATTTCCCCTAATGATTAGACAATTTACTAGTACGCTTATATACATTTGAGAACATTTCCATTAAGTTGTTTGATAACAATTAATCAACATGGTTACTAGGTGATCCTCCGAGTAATCTGGCTCCTGAGTAGTTAAAAAGTTTATCGTTATACTTGAAATTACAATTCATCTTAGCCTTATATAAATTTAAGCAATCCAGAGGCTAACACGAATTGTAATTTCAAGTATCACGTATAACGTAGCCTATAGATACAGGAAGACCAAACTCAAACTGAAACTTGGTCTTTCTTGGATTTCTAACTGATGATGGATCTTCGGATCCGAAATCGATATTAGAATAAAAAAAGAAAACGGATTGCTCAGGTAAGACTGGACCAATTGCGTAGGGCAGATATTTTCTGTAAATACACAGTTTAGTCAACATTATTTAGATTATATCTGACTGTGGGAAATAAATCCATTCAACGAGCAAGTATGTAACGTAGGTACAAATATCCAAATGATAATTACCCTCCACAACAATTAAAATGTATGAAGTATGATTTAACGAATCAAATTGAACACGAAACAACTCAAACATACTTCACAAAGCAATGTGTTAAACAAAAATAACTTTCTAGCGATATAAAAAGGGAGGTCACATGTTGATCTTGCCATCAAATGAACTATAGTATAGTATAGTATAGTTGCAAAATAGCGCATAACTATACTTCAATGGTAAAAAGATATCATTGTAACAGGGTATATATCCAATAATTTAAAAATGGACTGACATTTGCGGATTTACAGACCGAGATTATGGGATTAAAATGCTACTATCAATCTAAAACGCTCCAACAACACTTGATTTTTTATTAAAACAAGAGACCACCGAATATTTTCCGATGGATGCATCAGCAAACACATCGAATAAAGCATTATTTATTTACGATACAAATTTACATCACTGACAGATTACATGAATGCGTAACAGAAATATTGTCCTCACACGAGCAAAAGACCTGTGCGTGATGAAAGAACTTTCAGATTCGTGAATAACTTTTCACTGATACTATACAGGGTGTCTCACGTAAGGTGTCTCAAACCGATTGCAGACGAACCACTTGACCTAGATGGTCCTACATTATTTCCCACTAAATTGACCCCAAAGAGTAACGTAAAAATGTTTTAACTCGTTTAAAATACAGGGTGTTCCAAAAACTGAGGGTTAATCGTTCGAATCTCGGAATTTTCAAATGTAAACATATGTAATTTTATCACCATTTGAAAGCCTTTTAATAGAGAAACATTTTGGAGGAAACAGAACTCACTTATCTCTATCCGTTTCAAAATGGCTTCCATTTTTGTGAAAAATATTAACATTTACGGAATACCCTGTATCTGCTAAACCCCAAAACCTTTTATATTCTAGTTCAAATTTCCTACTCGTACTGAATTCAGGTTTACCCTGATTTGCTACATGCCAGTATTTAAAATATAGTAACAAATAATAAAAACGCTTTTTTTGAAAATTGTTATATGCCCAAAATTCAAAAAAGTCTTATAGTAACGTATGTCAAAAAGTATATAATTTTAAAGGTTTTAGAAATCCTACAACTTTCTACTTTACATCAACCTCGTATTTTTTTAGTTTTTTTTAGCAATGAACAAAAATTAACATTTTCCCATATGAAATACATGTTATTTATACATAACTCATTTATAAATGAGGCCTCAGAGTATTTGGAAGAGTTATGTAGAAATTACTTGTATTTCATATAGGAAAATGATGATTTTTGTTATTGATAAAAAACTAAAAGAAATATATGGTAAATGTAAATTAGAAAGTTGTTAGGATTTTTAAGACCTTTAAAATTATATACTTTTTGACATACGTTACTACTTGACTTTTTGAATTTTGGGCATATGAACATTAAAAAAAAGGATTTTTATTATTGTGTACTATGCTTTAAATACTGGTATGTAGCATATGAGGGTAAAGCTGAGTCCAATACGAGTAGGAAATTTGAATCAGAATAAAAAAGGTCTTGAGGTTTAGCAGATACAGGGTATTCCGTAACTGTTAGTATTTTTCGCAAAAATGACAGCCATTTTGAAACGGATGGAGACAAGTGAGATCTGTTTCGACCAAAATGTGTCTCTGTTAAAGGCTTTAAAATGGTGTGCAACATGACGTATGTTTATATTTGAAAATTCCAATATTCGAACTAGTGACCTTACTTTTTTGGAACACCCTGTATTATAAATGAGTTAGAACTATTTTTACGTTACTCCTTGGGGTCGATTTAGTGGGATATAATTGTATTTCATCCTTATAGGTTAAGTGATTCGTCTGCTATCGGTTTGAGACACCTTACGTGAGACGCCCTGTATATTGAATTGTGAAAACATTTCATAATAACAAATGTTTTCAAGGAACCACGCTAATTATGATATGGAAGTTAGTAAGTACGTAAGTAATAGTAAACAGAGAAACACTTTGTTGGCTGAGGAACTTTTAGTTATACTGCTACTATCAGTTTCTTGCTATTACAAGTAGTGATAGTGAGTTAAGATAAGCATAAATCGAAATTGTTCTAAAAGAGTAAGTTACGCTTTCTCATCCTCATAAATTTCTGTGATGAGTACAGGAATGATGTTCGCTATGAATTGGAACGTGATAATACCCCCGTTGCAGCAAACCTGCATACTCAGCGAATTTCAAATGGTACTTCACTAAGTCATGAAGCCACTTTCCAACTTTAATCGAAGCACATTAATAAATAAGCGAGATATGACATTTTATTTATTCCCCATAAGAAAAACATTAGGACTGAGTATGCAGGTTTGCTGCATCAAGGACCAAAATATCTGGTTTTTAGGCAAATACCAATGGATCACCTCCAGATGAAGCGACATACCATGTGTTTTAAATTTATGTTCATAAAGCAAGATATCACATGTTTATTATTCTTCATAAGAATAACATTATAGCTGCTGAGTACGCAGGTTTGCTGCCATGGGAACCACAAAAAATGAGTTTTATATGTAAATAGCATTAAAACCCAACCAACCATACCAACACAACCATAACCATATAAAGCCACATACCAAGTTTCATTAATATATGTTTATTAATAATCGAGATATACAATTTTACTTATTCTCCATAAGATTTACATTGGACAACGTACTGTGATTAGCACTCTCAATATCTCGGAACCAATTGACGTAGAGCGATGATCAAAATACTAAATTGTTTGTTTTTTAAGCTGAATTTAATGGTGTAAATTTGGGTTTAAAAAGTTATATCTAAAAAGTTCAAAAACCCCTTTTTTGGGGTACAAAATCCCCCCAAAATCCCCCTTAAAGTAGAGCGACCCGTCTAGTTCTCGAACTCATGAAAATAGATGCTGTCTTACACGTTTATACCAAATTTAATCAAGATCGGACCATTTTTACGAAAGTTATCGTGCCTACAGATACACATATACAAATATATTAATTTGAACGAATGGTGTGTTTGGAATCTGGGTGCCTCAAAACGAAAAGTTATTATGGTCCCAGGCCTAGGTCTTACCATGCTACCTACGGTAATAGCTTCTTCCCTTCAGGGAAAATTCGCTAAAAAGTATTTAATGTTAACTTATACTTCTATGTAATAAAACATTTTTACTAAAATATTAAAATTAATATTACTAATCGTGTTTATTAGTGAATTTCCTTTGGAAAGTCAACTATTAGCATGACCTGCACGGTGAAACTTAAGCCCGGGACCACCATAGAAGTTCCTAACGTGACCCCCTGAACACGTTTTGGGGGGTCGTTCAAAATTTTATATATATATATATATATATATATATATATATATATATATAGACATATATATATATATATGTGTATGCACTCTAGCGGTCGCATTTTTTGTCCGATTTACTTCAAATTTAGTAGGGACGTTCCTTTCTGTAACCTGTTGAACAAGTTCGTTGGGCAAAACAATCGGAAAACTTTAAACCCATTTTTTGGGGATTAATCTTTCAAATTTTGAGTTTTTGGGCCCAAAAAGGGTAAGAAAAGCCCCAGATGTAAAATTAATGCATGTTAAAAGATGGGAATTAGAAAGGCGAAAGTTTTAAGCCCTCTCCCGTCATTCTAGCATAAATATTTACCGAGTTATTAAAGAAAATGTGTATCGGGTAAACACAGTACGTTGTCTTATGGGGGTTTTACACTAGAAAAGCCTGTTATTCCTCTGTTAGAGTACTTTTATTATCCCCAGCAACCTCACGCCTACTTTCAAGCCTGTCTGGACCTTCTCCTAACCTTATAATGCGTAAAATTGTATTCCCAGCTTTGCAAGTAAATGAAACCAGGAGTATCAAAACAGCCAAAAAAACAATGTTTTCAGATTTCAATAAAAATTGGACAAATGGATGTTTTTACACTGATTTTGAGTTTTACAAGTTGTTATGTGGAAATTCACTTCCCTCACGTCAGCGTGCTGCGTGCGAACTCGTTTTACGTTAAGAAGTGACTTATGTCTCAAACTATTTGGATACGTAGAGAAAATTACATTTAAACTGATACAACTCAGAACATTTCTCAGCTACATACTGTACCAACGCCATATTCTAAGAAACGAAAGCAACACTAAAGTTTTAAAGTTTTACTAAAGGTCGGACTCTCTGCTCTGCGTTGGTCTCTGCATTTCTTGATTAGCCATAATCCGTCATGAATGGTCGTACATTTTATTCGAGTACTCATTCGTTTGCACCTAAAATCTAGCATACAGTTCTCAATGAGTTAGAGCATGCCGGGTAGACTTGTATGGATCCTCAAATCTCTCATATGTTAGGATGGTTCAGTTATTTAAATATTTATTTATACAATTTAAATTTGCTTGGGTTGGTACTACTTTAGATCTACTTTAAATGCCAACTCGGCCTTTCGACATCCTTCGGTGTTATAAAAGCTCGGTGGCCTAGTAATACTGTATTTATACTGTCACGGTGTTAGTGTTGCAGATTTTTAAAAGTGATACAGTAGTGTTTTACATCACCGGAGGCCATCTTGAAGTTTGTATCATAAGAGCGGAGTAAGCCCAACCCCTCACCCGACTGTCCAAAAAGATAAAAAAGTAAATCGTACATAAAATATCAAATAAAGATCATATTAAAATAAAGAAATAACGGTTCTATATTGAATGAGAATTTGTATTGTGCATTCTTATAGCAATCGTTTCTAAATAATAGCACAACAACAATACTGTAATTAACTTTTTTATTTTGCAGCTGAATTCGAAGTTGTACAAATTAAAAAAAAAATGTTTCAGAAATATTTCACCAACAATTTGGAACGAAAACATAGTTTCTTGTTCTATCAGGTGAGAAGTTACGCTTTTTCAAAACAACAATGCAAACAAGAAAACACTTTAAGATGGATAGCTTCCAGCAGGTTATGGTAAAGAAGACTTTTGAAATAATACTTTTGAATGATAGTTCTAAATAATAATAAAAACTGATAACTGTGAGATTTCAAAACAATACAAAAACATATACATTTGTACAATCAATATTATTCTACTATAATATATCATTTAAAATACTCGCAGGTTTTAACTTTGTTATACAAGGTGTCACAAAATGCTTAGCGTGCTATGCAGAACCGGGTTCTACATACAAAAATAAGTCGAAAATGTACAGTAACACTTTTTCGATTTCGGGTTAGTTTATATGTAATCCACCATTTTGTATTTTTGTAAAAATAATTAATAATTTGAAAACCCCTATAGATGCTTTTATGAAACTTGGTATAAACTTTAAGTTTTTTGTTGTTAAAATTTTCAAAAAATATTGTTTATAAAAATTATCAAATTTCAAAATGGCGGTCATGTAAATATTTCTAAGTCAAATTCCATGAAAACCAGCAACTAAAACCAAATTTTACTAGGTATCACATTTAAAGCACTTGTTAATCCAAATCCAATGACACTTTGATTTAACAAAACGGTTAATAAATAACAAAGCTTTGATAATTTTTAATTATAAATTTCAAAATGGCGACCATTTTAAAATTTCAAAGTCAAATTTTATGAAAACTAGCAACCGAAAAAAGTTTTGCTAGACATCAAATTTAAAGCACTTGTAATTTAATACCTTGTAAAACTTGGTTTTAGTTGCTAGTTTTCGTGAAATTTGACTTTGATATTTTAAAATGGCCGCCATTTTGACATTTATTACTACAATTATCAAAACTTTGTTATTTATTAACCGATGTTTAAAATCAAAGTGACATTGATTTGGATTAAAAAGTGCTTTAAATTTTATAACTAGTAAAATTTTGTTTTAGCTGCTATTTTTCATGGGATTTGACTTAGAAATTTTAAAATGACCGCCATATTGAAATTTGATAATTTTTATAAGCAATATTTTTGGAAAATGTTAATAACAAAAAACTTAAAGTTTATACCAAGTTTCATAAAAATATCTCTAAGGGGTTTGGAATTATTAATTATTTTAAATAAAATACAAAATGGCGGATTACGGCTAAACTAAGCCGAAAACAAAAATTTTTAGGCCTACTGTACATTTTCGACTTATTTTTGTATGTAAAATCCGGTTCTGCATAGCACGGTAAGCATTTTTGTGACACTCTGTACAAATGTTTAATCAACGCTTTTAGTATTTGGTATTTTAACTGTTGTAAAAGTGTAAAGAGCAGTCTAGGAGTCACGGACCTCGTCCACAACCTAAGCTTAAGCTTGCAAATCCCACAAACACTAGAATCAACTGAATCGCTTATCCGTTGTGTCTCATTTATTCAATGCACCCGCCCTAACTGAACATGGCGTAGTATATGTTTAAACATTTAAATGGGATTGCACTGTTTCAATTAAGTGATAGGTAGATATTGGAACTATATTTACTATATTATTATTTAAGAAGAGATATAGCTATTTTTAAGTTAAGTTAACAACTACACGCACAACCTTTAAATATTATTCCGAATGACCAGAATTTGTTTGCTCAAATGCTGTTCCTTTCCAATCCGAGGGGTAGCTGTATTTTCGAGAACCCACATTTCACAAACAATGCGAGCTCTCTAAGGATCAAGTCTATAATAGCGGCCAAATAAATTGACAGTTGAGGGTGTGGTGTACCGTGCTACCAACCGAGATCAGCCAATAGTAGACGTGCTGCATTGCCAAAACTCCACACCAGCTGATCGGAATAACATTCGAGTGATATTTTTCTATGGCAAAATGGCAACAGTGACAGCGTACAACCCAACTATTGCAACTATTGTAGCTATTGGCTACAGCCCAACTGTCAATTTATTTGGCCGCTATTATAAATAAAACCATGAAACAGTTTAGGGTTTTCTTATATTTGTACGATTGGAATTTACTTTCAGCTTTGGCTGGATTGTTGTAACTAACTCAGTTATGTTCTAGGCATGTATCTATGTATCTAAAGACGAGATGAGATTCCAGGTCCCAAAAACGTCGTATTTTTACCAGTAATAGCAAATGCTCACGCTGATTTCATCAAAAACATAAGCTTGATGAACCGACACTGACAATGAATTTTCAACCAAGATATACTGTATGCATTTGCCTTGTGTTCATGTTAGATCTGATTCATCTCTGATGTTTATAGACCTACAACATGGACGCGCAGATAGGCGAGTCCTCGGCATGCGCTACGGCTCTGCTCTGTGGCGTTAAAGCCAACTTCGAGACGGTTGGGCTGGACGCGAGAGGCAAGTTCGAAAACTGCAAATCGAGCATCAGTTCGAAGGTTGACTCACTCATAGACTGGGCTCAACGAGAAGGTAAATTACTTTTTCCTAAACACAAAATATAAGTTAGTAATAACAGTTTAAGCTATTTTTTCTGTTTTATGGGGACGGATAAACAAATATAAGTCAAATTGAACAAATTGCGATATATCGTGATAAACCAGCTCAGATGTCTCTTTTAATACTATTGAGTTTATATATTTGAAGGATCTTTGACTACTCAAGGAAGGTTGACGCGATATTTATATTGTTCTACATTTCCAATGGCAGTGCCAATTTATATATGTTTGAATTGATAATGTACACAAAATTAACATATTGTTGAAATTATGGAAGTTAATACAAACTTTATATTTGGTTATTTATAACTTAATGAAACTGGCACAGAAGTGTATTTAAAAATATATTTTTGGGCAAATAATAAAACCCCATATATATATATATATATCCTCCATATTTCAAGTGAAAATATAATCTTACCTGAAACCAATATCTGCTAAGAATATGCCAAATTTGATAAAGGTCAGAGTATACTGTATAAATATCCCAGTTACTGTATTAATTATAATTTATTCATCGTAGGGAAGCACAGAAACCGTATTGCTTCTACCATTTTAATTCCTCTGCAACCAAATCATGTAGGCTAAACATGCAAATTGCTAAATGATTTTAAAAACCGATTTAAATTATAATAAATACCCCCGTCGCAGCAAATCTGCATACTCAGCGAATTTCCAATGGAGATATAAATTTCTTAATACTACATAAAGCCACGTATCAAGTTTCATAAAAATATATTGACAAGTAAGCGATGTATACAATTTTAATTATTCTCCATAAGAATAACATTGGGGCTGAGTATGCAGGATTGCTGCAACAAGGAACACAAAAATGGGTTTTTATGCTAATATCAATATAATTGAAGTAGGTGAAGTCATATACCAGTTTTTATTAATTTATGTTCATAATTAAGGGAGACATAGCATTTAATTATTATCCATAAGAATAACATGGGGGTGAGTACGCAGGTTTGCTGCTACGGGATCCTTTGGCAACAAATTATTTTTTTGAGCAAATATCAATAGACCACAACCATTTGAAGCCATATACCAAGTTTCGTCATTATACGTTCATAAATAAGCGAGATATAAAATTTTTCTTTTCCTCCATAAGAATAACATTAGACAACGTACTGTGTTTAGCACTTTCAATATATCGGTAACCAATTGACGTAGAGAAATGATCAAAATACCAAATTGTGTGTTTTTTTAAGCTGAATCCAATGGTGAAAACTAACATTTGAATATTTCAAAAATTATATGTGAACAATTCAAAAAACCCATTTTTGGGGTACAAAACCCCCCCAAAATACCCCTTCAGGTAGAACGATCTGGCTGGTTTTCGAACTAAAGTCATAAATGTAGCTTTACACGTTTATACCAAATTTCATCAAAATCGGATCATTTTTACGAGAGTTATCGTGCTCACGGACACACACACACACACACACACACACACACACACACACACACACACACACATATATATATACAGTTTCGAACGAATGGTGTTTTTGGGGTCTGGGGACCTCAAAACGAAAAGTTATCATGGTCCCGGGCCTAGGTCTCACCATGCCGACTACGGTAATAGCTTCTTCCCTATTGGGGAAATTCGCTAAAAAAGATTACTTTCCAAAATTAAAACGAATCATAAAGAAACATATTTGTGTTACAAAGCCCCCTCCCGAAAATCCTTGAAGTCAAGGGTCCTAAAACTGTTATATTTTATTAAAATATATCGGTACCGCTGTACCATTTTTTTTTTCGTATTTCAACGCTAACGGCATTTTTTGTTAATATAGCATTCAAACGCCTTTAGAGAAAGCGGTCCAAACCCTTCAAATGTTTGTGGACACCCCGGAATTTGAACCCGAGACCCTTTGAATAAACCCTTTGAAGACCCTTTGAGACCCTTTGAAGTTCAAAACGCTAACCATTAGGCTAGCAAGATAAATAATAAAAAAACGCAACAAATTGATAGATAATAAATAATTGGCAACTACGAGTATTAATTTAATCACGAAGTACACAACCATTTTTCTTATCCTCCCAGGATTTTAGTCTAGTTTTTAGAAATATCAACAACTTTATTATGCCGCAACAATTGCAAAACACTCTATACAGGAATGGCTGAAATGGTGTTTTTTAAATTTAATTGCACAAATACATTTATAATAGAGGTGGAGATTTTCATATTTATAAGTAGTTCAATCCCTGTGAGGGATTTTGGATATAGCAGTTTAAGTTTAAATTCAATAGAAAAAGTCCAAGGGTTTTTATAATTTTTTATAATCAGATATATTTACGAGTATGACAGGAAATAAAATCATAAAAACTAGTTAGCACACAATACGTAATAACGAAAATATAAAACGTTACGACTTACAAACACAAACTTGTTATAACCTCCCAGTGCGAATTGATAAGTTTAACGATTTAATGCAAACTATAAGGCGCAGGTTTAAGCATGTTTTCCCAAATTTAAAGCGAAAATGTAAAATACCCCCGTCGCAGCAAACCTGCGTACTCAGCGAATTTCCAATGCATATATATGTGTCTCACTACTACATAGAGCTACATACCAAGTTCCACAAAAATCCATTTATAAATAAGTGATATATAGCATTTTATTTATTCTCCATAAGAATAACATTAGAGCTGAGTATGCAGGTTTGCTGCTACGAGGAAGATAAAAAATGTGTATTTTTGCAATTATCAATTTAACTCAACCAGGTGAAGCTACATACCAAGTTTTATTAATTTAGGTTCATAACTAAGGGAGATATAAAACTTGACTTATTCCCCATATGAATAATATGGGGGCCGAGTATGCAGGTTTGCTGCAATGGGGATAATCAACAAAAAATCCATTTAGAGTGCAAATATCAATATACCAGTACTACGTGAAGCCACATACCAAGTTTCATCAATATACATTCATAAATAATCGAGATATAAAATTGTATTTATTCTCCATAAGGATAACATTGGACAACGTACTGTGTTTAGCACTTTGAATATCTCTTCAACGGTTGGACTTAGAACAACACTTAAAACACCAAAATGATGTTTTTGTAGAGCTGAATTGATTGGTATCAGCAAATGTCAAGTTTTCAGTAAAATTATCTGAGGAAAATCCAAAAACCTTTTTCCCATAAGATTAACATTGACAATTTTATGGACGCATTTTTTTACTTTTCTCTACAACCACTAAACCTAGGTTAATGATTCAAAATACTGAATTATTTGTTTTTTTAAGCTCTATAAAATGGCTATAACCAAAATTGAGTGTTTTTAAAATTTTAGGGGGAAAAATTAAAAAAAACTCATTTGTGGAAAATTTAAAACCCCCATAAACCCCCCTTCCCATGGTTCGATTTTTCTGGTTTTCGAACTTAAAGTCATAAATGTTACTCTGCACATTTGTGCCAAATTTCATCAAAATCGGGCGTTTCTTTCAAAAGTTATCGCGGTAACGGACACACATATATATATAATTTATTATTGATAGCTTAACGTAACAATCCGTTTCAAAATGGCGGTCATTTAAAAACTTAAAACTCAACAACTGTAAATATTTATAAAAAAACTTAAAATTATATATATATATATTTGAACGAATAGTGTTTTTGGCATCTGGGGACCTCAAAACAAAAAGTTATCATGGTCTCGGGCTTAAGTCTTACTATGCCACCTACGGTAATAGCTTCTTCCCTATAGGGGAAATTCGCTAATTACTAATAAGGAAGAAAATGTAGGGTATTATTATGATCACAAAGCTCCAATCACAGCCAAGATTCCGCAGGGGAGTTTTGAGATTACTGAAATCTCAAGAGAAGTGCAAAATCAATCTCCCAATTTCATTCTCATAGCAATAACTGAAAGCGAAGAATATAGCAGTCACTTTAACCATTTATTCTGTATTCAAAACTCACTTTGGTACTATTTAATTTAATTTATTTGAACCAAGCAAAATAGTTATTTTACCCAATTACACTGTAGCATTTGAAAATCAGCAGATACGACTGGTACAGTAAGTCAAACCCCTTCTTCAACCCAAACACCTTTTCTTCTTGAAACAGGCCCACATAAATTCGGCAATATACACTAATATATTTTGAAGCATGCTCATTGCAATCTATTTGTTAAAAGTATATGGCGATTTTAGTGACATGCCCATCGGCAAAACTATTGTGTATTAAATTAATGTTGATGTGTTAGAAACTCCTTAATGTCCAGAGGTGCCTTTTTGGGTTTTGGGAAACATCTGCCAGCAGAGGGTTGTGCCTCCTGGTCGAAGTTCCAATGTTAATGTTACGGAAGAACCGTCAATCGATATAATTGAACATTTAACAGAAGAATGGGAGTAACATGACACAGTAAAGAAGCAAGAACAGCTTTTTCAAGCTAACTTCTGGAATGACTGACACAAAATGTTGGTTTGTGGGGGTGAAATGGGCGTGATTAGATGAGGGCTGGGGTTAGTTAGCCCTACCCTGTGTCTAGGTCCTGCGGTAAAGTTACTCTACCGGTGTTGTAAGCTAATTGAATTATTGTGGACCCATTACTGGGGTCCAGAGGACGGGGATCTTTACCCGGATCAGAAAGCTGCTCCAGCCAGCTTTGATTTTAATATTATAACTGAAACTGAAACTACTCTTATCTAATAACATCTTCCAAAAACTAATAGACGTGAGTACTGCCAGATAATTAAGGATATATGAAAAACTAAATCGGTATACTGAAACTAAATCGACTGAGAACTTAATTTTGGACCACTAAAACATTTCCTTGGAAGATAATTTTAGTTAGCTAAACATGTTGATTTCCAAGTGAGCCGGTCTAACATCTAACCGACCGGCGCCCATCAAAATACTATTTGACACGAAGGATGGCCTCCTCTTTTTTTTAGACTAGCCCTGCATCGCTATATTGTACCAGTGTAAACTTAAGTACTTAGCATTAAAACTCCAACGGAGGACGAGGAGAAAGACACTAGCTAAGTTTCAGGAAGCGAGAAGGACAAGAAGGAAGAATCATTGCTGGCTGGATCCAAACCTCGAAAAAACTGCTTACGGCTGCCAGCCCACGAATTCGTAATACAGGGTAGACCGGCGCCGGTGGGCAAAGTGAACGTTTTACTATATGACATGTATAGCGTAGAAATACTCCATATGGGAGTGTGCACACTCTGCGTCACATGACATTACAATATAAACTAATAGGGTATAGCCCAGTATATGGGCTGGGTAATCAGAAAAAGTAAAATATTTTCCTTCCAAGGAACTGTAATTGCTTTTAATAATAGGGTGAAAAACGAATTTGTTCTACTTAAGTTATTAGTTTAAATTTAAATCTATACATATTTAATTATTTGTATTTAATAGGAAAAAAAGAAACTCTTCTTTTCGCTCTCCCCTCATTCTGGAATGAAATTGCTTAAATAGTTTAAAAAGTGAGAACTGAGGGACAAATTATGAATCCATTGGTCATTGATGTCTACACTTATCCTGGCATCGGGAAAATACCTTTGCATTTTGAATCGACAGGTACGATAAAAGTAATCATCACACTTGATAAAAGTAATATGTGATGTGTTACATAAATCTCCCATTTTTAGAAAGAAAATTAAAATTGTTACTTCGAGTCCCATAGTGTTCATGGGACTCAACCAAAAACTCAGTGAAAATGATGTACTTACTGACTTAGGTTTTAAAATTTGTCAAATATAATCTTAATAATAACACCAACTGACGGAATTCTTCTAAACTGTTAGTTTTGCTGAACACTTTACTAATGTAGTAGTATAGTTTATGTTTATGTTTATGTGCTGTTGAAGGGACGGATTCAGAGATCCAAAGATTCAAAGATCCTCACACGTCAACCGAAGCTTATTGTGTGTCCCTAGTACGTTAGTTCGGCAAACCAATGCCCGTACCCTTTACGAGATCCAGGAGTTTTTTACCAATACTAGCGTCCCTTTCAACACCTGGTTGCTTACAACCAAACAGAGCCCTTCTCCTTGCCCCGAGTCTCTCGCAATCCAGTATGATGTGCTTGGCAGTCTCTTCAGACCGATTGCAAAGCCTACACACCTGACTTTCATTTCTGAGTCCGAGAGTGTCGAGATGTTTCCTGAAATGGCCGTGTCCAGTTATCAAAGCAATCAACTGCTTAACCCGACCTCTGGCCCAACCTCACCAACCAGTTAGTGAAGTAAGAGCTAGTATCTGCTAGCAGCCTTTTGCCAAGTGCTTGACCAGTGTAACCTTGCCATTGCTGGCGATGTAAGTCCCTGGACCATTTGTTTATTGTGTGAAAAGCAGTTGTTTTGCTTATGCCACAGTTTGGCTCTGGACCAAAGAATGGCATACCGGAACCTCTTTTAGCAAGCTTATCTGCACACTCATTGCCACCTATGTCTACATGGCCAGGTACCCAACCAAGATGCACCGAGTTGCGTGTCGCGAGTTTGCTGAGTGTGTTGTAACATTCCCACACCAGTTTTGACTTGATTTCGTTGGAGTCAAGAGCCTTGAGGGCAGCCTGACAATCTGACAAGATTACTATATGCTTGTCGCAATAGCGTCTGGCAATGCCTAGATTGGCACAAACCAAGATGCCAAAAATTTCTGCTTGAAAAATAGTAGCTTGAAAAAAGTAGTAGTATAGTAGTAATAATTGGTAGTGTTAAATAAAACATACAAAAAAATTACATCTAATAATGATACTCATATCGTTATGTCCCAAAACATGTAAAACTATCCTCACGTCTGACCAACAGCGATGCTGAACGGTTCACTGACCACTGCAGAATAAGCCCCTTATAAACATTTATTAATCTATTTATACACATTTATTAAAATACTATTCCTTTTGGTTCTTTTTACACTTAAATACATATCATTTTTTATTTTGTAGCAAAGTGGGTGCAAAGGTAATATTAGTACATTTTTAAATCAGATATAATTAATAATGTAGGCAGAAAAACCAGTGGGAGTCCTCAACAATAGTCATTTTAGGAGTCATAGATAACCACAAATGGATTGGTAGTTACGAAGACCTAAACTCATGTTAAAAATTCATTTAAAAATGATTCTTTTTCTTTATAATGTGTTACATAAATACAAATATTAGCAATAAATATAAGTTAAATCATCATGTTTAGGTGAATTTGTATCTGCATGAGTTACTCATATATAATTAGATTTTAGCGAATAATGCCACCTAAAGTATATGTAAGTTTGCGATATGATATTACACAGTGTGTGCTTACATTGTTGCGTCATTTAGAGTAAACGAGTTCTTATAATCATAGGTCCTAAAATGTCCCATGTAACCACCATCGAAAAAGGTTCCCTAAGAAGACGCTGTAATGTTTTTTTCACAAAATAGTTGATAGGTCCACAAAATTCAACCTATTGTTTTCAAATTTGGCACCGAATTTTAACCATAGGTAAATTGATAGCTTAACGTAACAATCCGTTTCAAAATGGCGGTCATTTAAAAACTTAAAAACTCAACAACTGTAAATATTTATAAAAAACTTAAAAATATATACAACATATATAAACATAATATATAAAATATAAAACATATAAATATATAAAAACATATTTTTCTGTAGCCCGTTTAGTTTCCTTTCGAATTACCTGCAAAAACCCTCATGATACGAAGAATGAAAGTAATACAGCATCTATCATAATGCACTGTTGTAAATGTTAACCCATATACATAGGGTTTTATAATCAGTTGCTCTATTAAGCCATATATATTGAAACAGATTGTTATAATAAACTGATTATTAGCGGATTCCCTATGGAAAAGTGAGCTATTTCACCTGCATGGTGAAACGTAAGCCTGGGACCATCCCAAACGTGACACCCTAAATACGTTTTGCCGGGTCGTTACAAATTATAAACACACATAGACATATATATATATATATATATAAATGCTCTCTAAACCTCTTTTTTGAGATTTTAATTTTGACTTTTTGTTCTCATAAAGGGTCAGAAAAGCCAGAGATTTAAATTTAATGCTTATAAAACGATAGAATGTAAACAGAAAACATTTCAAGCCCACCCCTTCATTTCAGCACAAATATTAACCGAGTTATTTAAGGAAATGTAAATTGGCTAAACACAATACGTTGTCTTAGAGGAATTTTATATTGGAAATGGTGGTTTTCACCATTGTTGGGGGTGATAAAACTCCATGTAGTTTTTCCCTAAAACCCCTATATATAATTTCACTCACAACTGGATCCCTCCTAACCTTGTAATGTACAGTATTGCTATCCCAAAATTGAAGATAAATATTAACCAGGATTATCAGAAAAGCAAAATCAATGTTTTCCAACTTCCAAAAAAATGTACAAGTGTATGTTGAAACCCGTTGTTTGATTTTTTTAAAGTTTTGAATGTGGAAATTTGCTCCTTGTCAGTGTGTTGCTTGCTTTACTATAATTTAGCTTTTATTACAAATAACCAAACTAATATTAAAATAAACTGGTTGAACTGTCCTAGACATATCAATTATTTAGTGAAGCGTTTTAGCACCTATAATTACAGGAATATGTTTACTCTAAATGATGTCACAGATATGCTGGTAAAACATCGGTCTACCTTCTTAACACCTTGTGTCAGGTCTGCACCGAATATCAAACAGAAAATTCCCTCGAAACACGTAACAAGTGTTCGTAATAGTATTTAAAGAGAACTAAATACTTACATGTAATAGCAAATATTATAACAACATAATACGATAACATTTTATATACAACAAACTCACCACATGCAAAAGTAGATAACACAATTGATGATTTTGTCCTCAGGATATATATATATATATATATATATTAATCTCTTAATAATATAAATCCGACTTTGAAATGAACATTCAATAGCTTGTAATTTGTATTGTCAAACCATAATCATCAACTGTGTTCACTATAATAATAATGAATGTAAATACAGTATAAGTAAATACTGTATCGATTTCAGCCAGTTGATTTAAATCCTATTTATCAGGGGGAGGTATGGCAGAGGGAAACACTGAGTGTTCCCGCACCACCCGACAGTGACGAAGCGGGTTTCCACCCATTCAAATGCTTTTAAAGCTTTCTCTTTCTATATGTGCTGACAATGAAGAAAAATTGTTCCTCGAAATAAAATGCATTTCCAAAATTAGAATTACATTTATCAATACGCTCAAAAAATAAATGTGGTCACCTATTATAGGGAAATGCTAACCTTTTTATAATAGGTAACTTGAGTTTACAGTGGCCGTGTGATAAAATTATGAACTATTAAAAATAAAATCAATCTGATACAGTTACATTAGTATAATAATGGAATGAGTACTGTTGTGCCAGTTATTAAGTCGCGATGAGACCAAACCGTTGCCCTTCAGATTGTGAATTTAGCTGTTCAAAATTCAAGATGCAGTACTAATGTGCGGAGGAGGGGGAATAACCCTGTCATATTCTCTAAGCCGCATGGTTGAGGGATCAGTAGGTTTATGTGGATATTAACATGGGGATACTCAGCTGCTGAGCAGTAGAACTAAACAGATCGAGTGACGCTCTTTCTTGCCCCGCAGACCTCTTCAGAAGAATAACGGGTACTTATGCATTATACCGTCCACATTCTTTCAGGAGAATTTTCTAGTGGGACAAACCAAACAAACTATATGGATAGTAAGTTGAACCATTCTATTATTTAGCGCACTACTTTGAAGCATTTAAGAGTCTTCATCACCGGAAGATGCAAGACGCCATCATGGAGTTTTGTTCCATAAGGCCAATGTTAACTTTGTGCCTCCATTACTCCTCACCTGATTGTCACAAACAATTCATTTTGCTGTCAAACTAAAGCTTTCGTCGTCCTCTAGGGAAATACAATGTCGAATTCCTTAATTAGGGTATCATAGTTTAATAATAAATAGTTCAATTTTGAACTGAAACACTGTACATGTTCTCATTAATTTATAACAAACCCCAAATTCGACCATTGTATTTCCCTAGAGGACGACGAAAGCTTTAGTTTGACACCAAAATGAATTGTTTGTGACAATCAGGTGAGGAGTAACGGAGGCACAAAGTTAACATTGGCCTTATGGAACAAAACACCAAGACGGTGTCCGGCAACTTCCGGTGATGAAGACTCTTAAGATGACTCGTAACATTTTTGAGTCTCCCAGCAGACAACAATATCGGTGTAATGTGATCTCATTCCATTATTACAGCGTGCTGCGGCGGTTAGGTTAGGTTAGTTTATCATGTATTTTGTGGATTAATACCTTAACATAACCTAAACTAACCGCCAAAGCGCGCTGTATAAGCAGATCCTCCACATAAAACAATATTTCTTGAAAAAATGGATGTTGCTATAAATTAAGAGTAGTTGAGACAGGACGGGTTTCGCGAACTCTATTAATGAAAGAGTACTCTACAAAATTACAGTAACCTGACCTATCACAACCACCGCAGCGTGCCATTACATCTGGTAGACGGTATATTGCTTGAGTACCAAATAGAGGAAAGGTAGGGTATTATAATTCTTCACATCTTACACACGACATCCTGGCAGGTATGATGACCGGCATAGTGACCAATACAAGAGTGTCGCACGCCACGCCCGCAGCGCTATTCGCTCACTCGCCCAGCCGCTACTGGGAGGACGATAGCAAGGTTCCTCCGGCTGCGAGGAAGTCCTGCAAAGACATCACCCGTCAACTCGTCGAGGACGAACCGGGGAGGAGTATCAATGTGAGTGCAGTACAAAATACAAGTTTTAATCGGTAATTCTAAGTAATATATACTTAAATTTTTCTCATACTTCAATATATTGTTCTAGTGGTTGGTATTAACAGGAAAACACAACCAATAATTGTCGGAAAGGAGTTGTACGGGGTAGGCGCCCCTCAGAAGGTGAAAGTCCGCACGGCGTTAACTCTCCTTATCGGCCACTTCTAATCAGTCCTTACCGTATTCGTCCTTGACTATTATTAGGTTAGTCATTTAAGTTATATGTAGTTTAATTTCCAGCGTAACCTAACCTAACTCCGTAGAGAGCTGTATACCCCCGTTTTCTGTTCACACAGCGCTCTGCGGAGTTAGGTTAGATTAGGTTACGTTACGTTACGTTAGGATTTAAATTCTTTGTTAGGAACAATTTAACATATGTTTCCTTTATTATACCACAATATTAGAAGCTGACCCACACATTACTTAGAATTACCCCGAAAATTAATTTAACGATAATGAACTATTATAGGTCTATAATAGTTTATGTGGATATATATTAAAAGTAATAAACTCGCCTTTACCAACAAGTGTTAGGATCCATTATGTAAATTGAGGTGTTAACTTAACGCAGTAACTTCACTACAGTATTACCGAAATGGGTTAGGTTATTAATAAAACAATAATTTTATGGAAAACTAAATGCGAAATTGAACGTCGCATTACTGACCTAATAGTCCAGCATCTGACTAGGGTTCTGTAAGCATGTCGCCTATAGAGAATTTTGCATTTGCAATTCAATATAGGTGTCTTAGGAAGTGTTTTCCTGGTACTTTTTCCAGCTATGATGTCATCAAGATGGCGACTAGGGTATTTTTTTAAATGCGTATATTTCACATACCACTTAACGGACCGGTATGAATATTTTTTTGTTTGAAAGATATTTTTACAGGCTAGCTTTTTGTATTTACACCATTGTTGTAAACTTAATATTTATTCAACAATAATCAAAAATGTAATTTTGATTATTATTTCTTTTAATATTTTGCTTATAACTTTTTAACTACTCATGTAATGAAAAAACTACTTTTTACAAATGTAGCACATCGTTTTATACCCTTTCTAATGATACCAAATAATGCGTGTTTATAACTAAGAACAAAGCAAAAATATTAAATATACCTTAAAAAACAATGAATGGCATAACGCCCAAAGAGATTGTGAACGGTTTCATTATTGTAACATTTTTTCCAGTTAATTCTACTAATGTAGAATTGATCATATTTATCAATGTATATGAAACAAGTATAAAAGTTATTTACATATATACAATAATCATATAGATATTTATAATGCGTGAACTTTTTCTTTGCATTTACTCACGTTAAAATTGACATCTGAAGCCAGAGCTAGGGCATTTTTACATTACTTAGATTTATTTATTATATTTTTGAAAGCGTCTATTGAGGTAGGATTTGCATCGCCTGTTTCTTGTATAGGAAGAACAGGTAAGCAACCAATAATAGTGTTTTGTGAGTAAGATTTTAGAATTTGTATAATTAATTGAATAAGGTGTAAAAATCATCACCTAAAACAATATCCGAAGATTGTTATTTTTATTTGTTACGGTTCTTTAATCACTCTGTTTCAGATATTATTTTATGGATCATAGTAACGTTATAGTCACATTACTATTGATATGTATTACAGAACACTTTCAGAAACTATTAATTAATACCTGGTGTTAACAAACAATTATTTTTCAAAACAATGCTAATAAAATGTTAAATATTGATAAATATTTATTACAACACTTAAAATCGTATTAACACTGATATTAACACAGTTAATTCGTGATGCAAATAAAGAAAAAGTAGACGCATTAGCAAAATCTATATGATTATTGTATGTAAGTAAATAAATTTTAAACTTGTTTCATATAAATTGATAAATATAATGAATTCTACATTAATAGAATTAACTGGAGATTGTTACAATAATGAAACCGTACACAATCTCTTTGGACGTTATTCAGTGTTTTAAGGTTTATTTAATATTTTTGCTTTACTCTTAGTTATAAACACGCATTATTTGGTATCATTAGAAAGGGTATAAAACGATGTACAACATTTGTAAGAAGTAGGTTTTTCATTACATGAGCGGTTAAAAAGTTATAAGCAAAATATTAAAAGAAAAATAATAAAAAATTACATTTTTGATTATTGTTGAATAAATATTAAGTTTACAACAATGTTGTGAATACAAAAAAGATAGCATGTAAATATCTTTCAAACAAAAAATAATCATCCCGATCCATTAAGTGGTATGTGAAATATACGAATTTAAAAAAATACCCTGGCCGCCATCTTGATGACATCATAGCTGGAAAACGTCCCAGGTGCGGACTTGACACCCGAGTGGAAAACACCTCCTAAGAAACCTATATTGAATTGCAAATGCAAAATTCTCTATACGCGACATTCACACAGATCCCTAGTCAGATGCTGGACTATAATGTCGGTAGCGATAGTTTCCACATTCGTGGGAAAACCACAATACACTTAGTACACTAGTATGTACATCGTTAAGGTTTAAGTACTAATTTTGGAAACCTTCGCTTTGTTTACTCTAGGGTCTACTGGACTCAAGTGTAATACTATTACATCATGATTCATTATTCGTAATTAAACCGTTGTGAGTAGATTTGATCTTGCATACCATACGGTTTAACGCCGTTTACCACAATAAGGCTACTATAGATGGCTTACATAAGGCTTATATCGATACCACATTACGTACCGAAAACGATTTAAGCACTATTGACCTTCGTGTCTAGTTATTAGTGTAAAATAAAAGATCGAATGAATAATTAAAGGGAAATATCTACTTTATTTTCTGCACTGATTTTTAAACAGTTACATTTTTGTAATACTACTTGCTTTAAGTGGGACTCGCTCCCAATAAACCACCTTTTACTATACTTACCGATGTTAATGAAACACTAAACCTGGAACTATTGGAAGCATTAGACAATATTATACATTATTATATGTCAATATATACTGGTTAATAAGACTTTTACATATTGATTTTCATGCTTGGGATCAAATTATAATGTGACTCAGGAAATTAAAACAAATGAAACCAAAATATAAAGACTTAATGGAAAATCTAAAGCTGGTTAGGGATGACCATAGCTGTAGTTGTTTAAACTTGCCACTTGCGAGGAATCGCTTTACACTCTGTATTGAATTGTATTACAAATATATAGGCTAATATCATAGAAAAATAAAGCAGGTATGCTAATATATAGGGTATTGTATTACTGTATAGGCTAATCATGTTTGAACGAAATTACAAAACATATCACATCGACAGTTAATTAACAAGAACTGAAAAGAAAACACAAATATTGTCTTGTCAATTATGCACTGGACTCTCAAGTAGAGCTCTGATTAAGGGTGCGGCCTACCCCAGATTGAATGATCCGCGAACCGCACGATTTAGTTTAGCGCCGCGCCGGCGCCGCCACCAAGCAGGGACATGCATTTTTAAACTTGAATACCTTTTGTTCTCCTCAATCACACTGTTATTTTACAGATTTCTACCAAACTATTTGCAGTTTCACACTTTTCAGATTCCAATCTAGGTATTGTACGGTTCCTTTTTCCAAAATAATCTTTCTCCTTACGTTAAGAAGTTTTAGAAAAACGCTTAATTTGAAAACTTTACTAATGGCCTACCACTTATTTTGAGTTATAATCACGATTTTCAAGTCGTATGATACGTAGATGAACATTTAGTGAATGAAATAACAACAAATTATGTTTAATTGGTTAACAATTGAGCCTACAATGTGGGAGATGCAAACCCCTTATTTTAGCGTGCGGAAGGCAGGTAGGGCGCACCCTTAATCATACAAATTAGTTAAGTTGAGTTCAATTAATGTAAAGAACGTTTTCATTTAACAATTTAATGTATTCATGGAAGTAATACCAAGACCATTCCCGTATATATATAATCCTGGATATATACCATGAATAAGGTAACTAAATACAATGTAAACAAAAGCAAAGCTTTAGGATATGCAACAATTTGCATTGAATATAAATTTGCAAATGAAGGACATGTGGACCGTGAAACGAAATAAATAGTGACGTTAAAAATTAACTACACTGACACAATTATTTGAAAGTTGAGATTACACACCTCACAACACACACATCTCAGAACAACATACACACACAGAGCAACACACACACAGAGCAACACACACACAGAGCAACAAACACACAGAGCAACACACACACAGAGCAACACACACACACCGAACAATACACACACAGAGCAACACACACACAGAGCAACACACACACAGAGCAACAAACACACACAGAGCAACACACACACAGAGCAACACACACACAGAGCAACACACACACAGAGCAACACACACACACCGAACAATACACACACAGAGCAACACACACACAGAGCAACACACACACAGAGCAACAAACACACACAGAGCAACACACACACAGAGCAACACACACACAGAGCAACAAACACACACAGAGCAACACACACACAGAGCAACATACACACACAGAGCAACACACACACAGAGCAACACACACACAGAGCAACACACACACACACAGAGCAACACACACACAGAGCAACAAACACACACAGAGCAACACACACACAGAGCAACACACACACAGAGCAACAAACACACACACCGAACAATACACACACAGAGCAACACACACACACACCGAACAATACACACACAGAGCAACACACACACAGAGCAACACACACACAGAGCAACAAACACACACAGAGCAACACACACACAGAGCAACACACACACAGAGCAACAAACACACACAGAGCAACACACACACAGAGCAACACACACACAGAGCAACAAACACACACACCGAACAATACACACACAGAGCAACACACACACAGAGCAACACACACACAGAGCAACAAACACACACACCGAACAATACACACACCTCAGGATGATTGATTCTCAAAGCAAATAGTTTCGCAAAGTGATTGGCAATCACTGTTTGTCTTTTCAGGCGTGTAATTTTATGTTTTGATTACTTGAATAACTTGAATGGAAGTTAATTAAGTTTTGATATTAAGGCGAAGCACATTTCTGGGAGTTGGTCGTAGATCAACATTAACCCGTTCCGTGGAACGGAACCTATTGAGACAGTGTTTGTTTAGTAAAAACACTTCTAGATTAGCATAGCACATTTTGTTTTTATAACGGGATGTAATAAAATACTTCTTAAAACACTTACAACTATTTACACTTATATTGTATACTATATTATACTTGTATTGTATTGTATACTATTAGCGAATTTCCCATATAGGGAAGAAGCTGTTACCGTAGCATGGTAAGACTTAAGCCCGAGACTATGATAACTTTTTGTTTTGAGGTCCCCAGATGCCAAAAACACTTTTTGTTCAAATTTATATATATATATATATATATATATATATGTATATATGTTATAGGGATTTATTAGGGCTACTAATATTATTAGATGTATCTTCATATTTTAACAGACTACCCATTTTTTCTTCTATTTTTATAAAAACATTTTTATTTCAGACTGACATGTTTCGCGCGCTTAGGCCATTATCAAAGTTGACACGCCTGCAAATACAAACAGTGATTGCCAATCACTTTGCAAAACTATTTGCTATGAGACTTTGAATTATTTTAAAACTATTTTTTTCTATAGACTTTGATAATGGCCTAAGCGCACGAAACATGTCAGTCTGAAATAAAAATGTTTTTGTACAAAAAAGAAAAAAAAGGGTACTTTGTTAAAATATGAAGATACATCTAATATATGTATATCTATATATGTATATATCTATATATCTATATATGTGTCCGTTACCGCGATAACTTTTGAAAGAAACGCCTGATTTTGATGAAATTTGGCACAAATGTGTAGAGTAACATTTATGACTTTAAGTTTAATTTTCCCCCTAAAATTTTAAAAACACTTAATTTTGGTTATAGTCATGTTATTGAGCTTAAACAAACAAATAATTTGATATTTTTAATCATTAACCTAGGTTAAGTGGTTGTAGAGAAAAGTAAAAAAACGCGTCCATAAAATTTCCCATGTTAACCTTAAGGGAAAAAGGTTTTTGGATTTTCTGCAGATAATTTTACTAAAAACTTCACTTTTTGTTTTACAAATCAGTTTAGCTCTACAAACCAATCATTTTGGTGTTTTAATTGTTGTCCTACGTCAAACCGTTGCAGAGATCTTCAAAAGTGCTAAACACAGTACGTTGTCCAATGTTATCCTTATGGAGGATAAATTAAATTTGATATCTTGATTATTTATGAATGTATATTGATGAAACTTGGTATGTAGCTTCAACTAGTTGTGGTATATTAATATTTGCATAAATAGAGATTTTTGTTGATTTTCCCCGTAGCAGTAAACCTGCATACTCGGCCCCCATGTTATTCATATTGAGAATAAGTAAATTTGTATCTCCCCTAGTTATGAACCTAAATTAATAAAACTTGGTATGTAGCTTCACCAGGTTGATTTATATTGATAATTGTAAAAATCCTCATTTTTATCTTTCTCGTTGCAGCAAACCTGCGTACTCAGCCCTAATGTTATTCTTATGGAGAATAAATAAAATGCTACATACCACTTATTTATGAATGTATTTTTGTGAAACTTGGTAAGTGGCTCTATGTAGTAGTGAGACACGTATACATGCATTGGAAATTCGCTGAGTATGCAGGTTTGCTGCGACGGGGGTATTTCTGTCATTCTCTCATTGAACTGATGAACTGTGTGACTGTCGAAATCACTAGCCTCGTACCATATCTTATATTTATTCGCCGCCTTGTTTGTAAATACTGTATAAGTGAAAATAAATACTTAAGTGTTGTCATTACATCCAGTTTAATTTCACTGACGCATTTCAACCACTGATGATCAAATGTAAGCGTTTTGATATTATCATTCGATGGTATTAAACATTTAAACCGAGTTAAACAATTAAAATAGGTGTTTGTCCGTTTTGCAAGTTCCGTATAAATAGGTGTTTTAATTTACAGAGGAATTTAATTCCATGCACTAACAAAATTGTTCAAACTATTCCATTATACATAGCACATTCAATTAAAAATTTAGATTTGGTTGGAGAAAAATAAAATTAATTTACCTTCACTTTAGAAAATCTTTAGCTTTTTTAGTGATTCAATTGAAGTAATTCAGTAAACTACGATTTAACTATCTAGACGGGGCAGTTCCTTGGCTTTAAACAGTTAGAAGTTTCTAACCAAGTATATGTCGCAAAACGATTAATAAAAGTTTGCAGAATATAAACCAACTATGTTAGACGGTGTTGAGTGTTGAGTCCAATATTGTTGTTCAAATAAACAACATCGCTGTTGTGTGCCTGAACAGGTGAAACTGGTGATAATATATGATTACCAATATGTGGCATTTTCTACCGAAATGCAGAACATTATAACAGTAAAATATATGTTTCTCGTGACATTAAGATTTGACATTCCCGGGTACATTTTGACCTTATATAATTTCTCCACAACCTTACTAGTAACCTATCGTACTCTGCCTTAAGCTCATACTTTTGTAATAGTAATACTACTAAAAGGTATATGTTCCTTGTGTTCAAAGTCATAGAGAATTGCTTAGAGACATTGCGGTAAAAGATAACTTATGAGGATACAAGGAAATATTACTTTTAATACATCTAATGCAAAATAATAACCCATAATATGGTAATAAAAAGTTGATAAACAATATTTAAAAACAAAGACTTAATTAATTTAACAATGCCAGTTTAACGTTGCCATAGTCGATAATTTCTGTGAAAATTGGTTGGATACCAAAGTGGACTCTACCTCTTGGAGCAAAACCTCTATTTTTAAACTACTCTAATTTTTTGTAGTTTTCAACTACAATCCATTATTAGCTCAAACTCGCGATCGAAAAGTATTGAGTTGTGTCGGATAGTATTTCTAGCATCTTTGATGAAATGCCAATGTATTTCATATGTTTAACCAGGTGATCCTCGGAGGAGGGAGAAGACACTGGCTACCCAAGGTGACCAGAGACCCCGAACAGACTACGGATGAGGGAAGGCGTCTGGACGGCAGAAACCTAGTAGAAGACTGGATCAGAGACAAGAAGAAGAGAGGAGTTAAAGCTGACTTCGTATGGAATAAGCAACAGCTTGACAATACCTCCAGTGATGTCGACTTTCTTCTAGGTAAGATCAAATCGAGCGAGGAGATCAAATCAATCGATAAAAATACTCTAATATGAACTTTTATTCCAGTTTTAAAGTGTTATCTACAAAATCGAGCGAGAATTGACTTAACATACAACACCAAGGCCGGATTTCACCAAACTTTCTTTAACGTTAGTTCAATTTACGGAGCGTTAAAACTAACTCCGTTTTATCATCGGTTAAAAAAATAGGATTTCATAAATGCAAAACACTTAAAATCTAATGCTAGATCAATCTGTCATCTGATTATTATTGTATATTTAAATGACCGTCAAAAATAACATTTCATAACAAATTGTTAGGGGTAAGCGAGTAATGATTTTTTGGTCTAGTCGAGCCGAGTAGTGCCAATTATTCTTGAGATTCGAGTATTTTCGCGTGAGTGTTTTCCGTCAGTAATATATTGTTGGCAACTTCAAATGGTGTAATGGGATTTGGATAACATTCCAGATAGTAATATATGAGTAGCAATACATATTTTTGGCCAGTACAATCAATATGCATTATGTACTGGCAAACAAAACATGGCCGAGAAAACACGGTCCGGTTGCTATATGCTCAATACCATTTGATCCGGACATTGCTTATAATCAATACTATTATTTTTTTACGGCCGATATTATGTGGTCTGGTTGTGATTTTTTACCAATATTGTGTTTTCTGTCGTCATCTCTGGTCAATATGTGTAGCGACGTTATTTTGGGCCGTTATTACGTAGTCAAGTCGTAATTTTTTGCCTATAATATGTTTACGCCGTCATTTACAGCCGATATTACGTGAGAAAGTCGTTATTTTCGGATTATATAATTGATTTCACAGGACGAGATCGTCCGAAGATCGGTGGTAAATGCTCGCACGACCTTTCGAGTATTTTTCAAAACTTCAAGTAAAGTCGGAGTTATTAAATACTCATCCGAAATACTCGAACTTCTGGTACTAGCACATTACTACAAATAGTACTAGCCTAAAATTGTTACAAAGTTATCTAGAAACACACTTCGATTCAAAACATTATTACCTGTATTAGTTTATTTAATATTTTTGAATTTGTTATAATGCTTCAACAACTGGTGACTATGAAAAGTAAAGAAAAGAGACCCGGCATTTACTCACCAACAAAAACTTTATTTAGTCATAAATGATCCAAGTATGGACATTCAACACTCATCGAATTAGATTTAGCTGACCTAATTTAAAAACATTGCAATACAGCTGAGTGTAAAAACGGTCAGTAATAGGACAAATGCAGACGTTGCAAATTTAAGTAAGGTTATGATTCAGATACAAAATTATTTCGCTCTGAAATAAATAAACAAATGAGAGTTAAAATAAATTACGCATTCAAACGTTAGTTTTAGAGTCAGTTAGTTATAAACGCGGCGTTAGCCTAACCGTGCGTGATGAAATGCGATTTTGCCAGTTAAAACTAAACTAACGTTAACATTTACTTAAACGTGCTTTAACGAGGGTTCTAATGATTGGTTAATTATTAATTATTATATTAATCGCTTGAATACCTTTATTTAGTAATTAATGTAACTAATTAATGTAAATGTACGTGTATTAAATGCATATCAAGAGTATAAGCCAAACCAGACCGGACGGCCATATATATTTGCACGTTTAATCATATAAAATACGTATTCTACACTACAAAGCGAAGATAATAAACTGTAGTAAACAACTGGTGTTTCAATAAAACACTGTTGAATACAATATGCAAAGAAACATACTTAGTCGAGAAGGTGAATGGATGAACATTACGTCGATGTAAGGTTTGAAAGTGAATACAAATGGCAAATTATGTTTAAAATATAAAGGTTACATTGCCTTTTTAGTTGTCTTGTAACTCTGTAAAATTAATGATATACGGCTTATAGCCATGTTGTAATAGCTTGTACCTTGTACTTTACTTGAAAATGAAACCACGATGAAATTATGTTGAGTTGAATTAAGACTATAACTTAACATTCATTAGGTTAACTAGTACATTCACTATTTACTTTACGCCTCATCGCTTTGGGATGAGTGAAGAGGGGCAGAGCAAACACTGTGAGAGTTGATATAAGCAGCTCTCACCGGAGTCACGGGTGTGCCCTAGAACAGGTCGATTGGCAACCACATATAAGCAGCTCTCACCGGAGTCACGGGTGTGCCCTAGAACAGGTCGATTGGCAACCACATATAAGCAGCTCTCACCGGAGTCACGGGTGTGCCCTAGAACAGGTCGATTGGCAACCACATATAAGCAGCTCTCACCGGAGTCACGGGTGTGCCCTAGAACAGGTCGATTGGCAACCACATATAAGCAGCTCTCACCGGAGTCACGGGTGTGCCCTAGAACAGGTCGATTGGCAACCACATATAAGCAGCTCTCACCGGAGTCACGGGTGTGCCCTAGAACAGGTCGATTGGCAACCACATATAAGCAGCTCTCACCGGAGTCACGGGTGTGCCCTAGAACAGGTCGATTGGCAACCACATATAAGCAGCTCTCACCGGAGTCACGGGTGTGCCCTAGAACAGGTCGATTGGCAACCACATATAAGCAGCTCTCACCGGAGTCACGGGTGTGCCCTAGAACAGGTCGATTGGCAACCACATATAAGCAGCTCTCACCGGAGTCACGGGTGTGCCCTAGAACAGGTCGATTGGCAACCACATATAAGCAGCTCTCACCGGAGTCACGGGTGTGCCCTAGAACAGGTCGATTGGCAACCACATATAAGCAGCTCTCACCGGAGTCACGGGTGTGCCCTAGAACAGGTCGATTGGCAACCACATATAAGCAGCTCTCACCGGAGTCACGGGTGTGCCCTAGAACAGGTCGATTGGCAACCACCTTTTGCATCCCTGCTAGTTCCTCTCCTTCGATACCTTTGCAATATTCCCATCTGGTAGACGTGCTTAGTGGCTTTGCCGAGGATTTCTAATCCAGCAATCTAACATATAACTTCTAAAGGCAGTTTGAATCTATACCTACTTGTGGTAGAATTCAAGAATTATTCTTATACCAATGCAAACAAATTTAGTCTTCAATCTAAAACGAGTTCGTACGCAGCACGCTGACGGGAGGGAAGTGAATTTCCACATAACAACTTTTAAAACTCAAAATCAGTGTAAAAAAATACATTCATTCCAATTTTTATTGAAATCTGAAAACAGTGACTTTTTGGCTGTTCTGATGCTCCTGGTTTCATTTACCTGCAGAGCTGGGAATACAATTTTGTGTATTATAATGTTAGGAGAAGGTCCAGACAGGCTTGAAAGTTGGCGTGAGGTTACTGGGGATGATAAAAGTACTCTAACAAAGGAATAACAGGCTTTTCTAGTGTAAAATCCCCATAAGACAACGTACTGTGTTTTGTCGATACACATTTTATTTAATAACTCGGTAAATATGTATGCTAGAATGACGAGAGAGGGCTTAAAACTCACTAATTACCATCTTTTTACATGCATTAATTTTACATACGGGGCTTTTCTGACCCTTTTTGGGCCAAAAAACTCAAAATATGAAAGATTAATCCCCAAAAAAGGGGTTTAGAGTTTTCCGATTGTTTTGCCCAACGAACTTGTCCACACACACACACACACACACACACACACACACATATATATATATACACATAAATACATATATATATATATATATACAATTTTGAACGACCCCCCAAAAACGTTCAGGGGGTCACGTTAGGAAGTTATATGGTGGTCCCGGGCTTATGTTTCACCGTGCGGGTCATGCTAATAGTTCAATTTCCAAAGAAAATTCACTAAAAATAAACATATATAAACTTTGCCTCAATTTATGAGTATAATCACATCAACATCCCCACCTGATTGGTGTAAATATTTACTGGATCTAAATTAACAAACTCAAATCAAAATATTTAATCGATTTTTGGTGAGTCGCTTGGCGATGGACTTTGAAAACATGGTGAACCTGTCGAAGTCGTGGGTTCAAATCCCAGTCATGGAAAGTAAATTGTATCAGCACAGTCTAGCAAGTAATGCAGAGCCTCACTCCTGGCTTTGCTTGAGACAGGTGCGAGAGTCTCGCGGCCGGGCAAACTATGGACACAACAAACTGGAACAATCTGTTTTATTTTAAAACAATTTTATGAAACATCTATTGAACTACTGTCGTTGAACCTGGTCATAGCATTTGTAGCTTATCGAGATATATCACTTTGTAATATAAATATACAGAGTGTCTCTCGTAAGGTGTATCATACAGATACAGACAAACCTTTTGACCTAGAAGGTTGAGACGAAAGTATTCTCTCCTAAATTGACACCATGGAATAATGTAAAAATAGTTTCATATTTTTAAACACGGGATGTTGAAAACCCGAGGGCCACTACTGCGTATTTCAGAATTTCCAAAAGTAAACATATATTATATTTTACACATTATTAATGTTCTGTAATATACAAGACGCACTGTATATATGCTTATTTACCGTCTTGTAAGTCAGTTAATTTAAAATGTAAATAACATAACGTAATTGGTAAGTGTTGCAGTCTATGATATTTTATTTATTAAATAAAGTGGCTGAATAAACAAGTATCTTGTCTTTCCTTAAATAGCAACTCTTTGCTTCAACTCTAAAAGGAATTTTCCTTTAAACACTAGCACTATCGTTTTCATGATAACAACAGAATTGACCATATTCTTAGTTAGCTCATAACCATTAATTTATTAAACATTTTCTATTTGGGAACATTGGCCTTTATAATTTTAACTAATGGTGTTTGGGCTATATAACAATTTAATTACAATTCAAGGAAAACTTCTTTAGATTTCAATTAAACGTTTTTAAAGCTTCAATTTACAATAAATATTAAAATTGTAACTATTAAGATGAGATAAGAACAAACTTTTATTAAAACTAAATTTTTAGTAGGGGGGGGGGGTGAGAGTAAGCTGTTACGAATATTTTGTTTCATAAAATTCCCCATAGATAGGTATATTGTAAGGACTATAAGGATCAATAAATCAACATCCAAATGGTTTACCTTTTGCAAAGCGAAACTCCAAAAGAAAGCGAGGCAATATTTACGTTCCAAATTAAAATTTGTTTAATGAAACCCTCAGGATGTAACTAAGAACGTTTTAAGTTTAATGAAACCCTCAGGATGTAACTAAGAACGTTTTAGCGAGGCAATATTTACGTTCCAAATTAAAATTTGTTTAATGAAACCCTCAGGATGTAACTAAGAACGTTTTAGCGAGGCAATATTTACGTTCCAAATTAAAATTTGTTTAATGAAACCCTCAGGATGTAACTAAGAACGTTTTAGCGAGGCAATATTTACGTTCCAAATTAAAATTTGTTTAATGAAACCCTCAGGATGTAACTAAGAACGTTTTAGCGAGGCAATATTTACGTTCCAAATTAAAATTTGTTTAATGAAACCCTCAGGATGTAACTAAGAACGTTTTAGCGAGGCAATATTTACGTTCCAAATTAAAATTTGTTTAATGAAACCCTCAGGATGTAACTAAGAACGTTTTAAGTCACTTGAAAATACAATCATACACAAACACTACTTCACTTACAAACAAGACGGTAAATTTACCGATGATATACTCAAGGCCATCGATTTCGGCCAATCACACTTATCGTCATCTGGTCCAATGAGTGAATGAGATTTTCTCGTTAATACTGAGAGGAATAAAATATCTAGTAGAAATGGAATATAACATAACTTAATATAAGTATTATTACAGACAGCGAGTAAAAAATTAAACATAAGTTTTCAATGCATTTTTCAGGTCTGTTCTCATATTCCCACATGGAGTTCGAGGCCGACCGGGACACAGGGCCCTCCGGTGACCCCTCGCTCACAGACATGACCAACAAGGCCCTAAACGTCCTTGAGAGAAGTCCGAAGGGATTCTTCCTGTTTGTTGAAAGTAAGATCTCCTTATTTTACGTTCAATGTTTTGTAAGGATAAACCAGTTTAGAATTATATTTTAAGTGTTCATAGCTGTTTTTGTAATTGCTGAAATGGTCAATTGAAAAGGTTAGACAAGGCACTATTAGCCTATCAAACCTTACTCTTTTTGGTCCATATTAACGAGTTATTTATTACAATTTCTTATTTTTTAAGAAACCTCTTTTGCCTCTTTTTGCTTTACTTTGTCCGTCCACATATACTATACTATATGTGCGTGGAACGTATACAGAGAAGCAAGGAGTGAGCAGTAATCTGAGTTGAACAGTACTGATAAAATTGTCATGCCAGGGCTGGGATTCGAACCCACGACAGGGCCTCTGCTATGGTTCCGGAGTCCGACGCCTTGAACACTAGGCCAGTGACTCACTACATACATTATAATATATTTTGGACAACAGCTCATTTAATCGGTAAGGGGTTGCAGTATATTTTTAAACAGTGACGTATTTATAGACGCGTTAGAAGATTTGGATAGACGCTTTATGATGGTTGACTTTTTCTGGGTTTTCATAAACTAACTCTCGCTTGTCAGTAATAGACAGTTGTAAAGTAATACTGTTTTTGAAAAGTATAAATAGTTATGGAAAGGTCATGTATGCTATATAGTTGTTGTATATCGAAAAAAAATATATATGCGAATATATAATGCGCTATTTTATGTTATTTTTCTACTGTAGATAGATTTTAGTAATAATTGTATTATATAAGTGAAATTGTACAAGCTGTAACTTTATTGGAATAAACGGTTTTTTAATTTAATTTTGTTCATATAAGACTATTACAAGGTCGGTTTAGTTTACATTGCTATTCATAGGATGAAAAAGGATCAATTTTGATGTCTTCCTTTTTCATGTTCATCTATCTTATAACATCTTATAACATCTAAAATTAAACCAGTATTACTGAATTACAGACCACTGAAGATCGTAAAGGTCTGCAGGCTGCAGTTAAAGCGGTTGTAAAATTGATTGACACCAAATGAATGTATACGAACCGCAATATTGAGTTTTGCGAGAAATACCTATGTTTTTTGAACACCGTTCAAATGAGTTAAAATGCTACAAGAATCACTAAGTGTCTGCTTTTGGGTAAAATAAATATCCCAAAAAGTCGAGATCGTACTTTCTAAAGCTCCAAATTAGAGTGGATGTTTCTTCACTAAACGTGTTTCCAGCCACAGCAACCCTTTTGAGGGAATTGGTTTGGGAGTTCAAAGAATTTAAAAAACAATATAATAACGCCCACTTACGTGGGAGATTCCACCTAGAGAACCCAATCCCGGACGATATTTTCAATCTCGGGATTACGGGATTGGAAAAAAAAATCCCGGGATCCCGGGACCAATCCCGGGATTGGTCGTAATTTACAAAAAGCCTGGAAAAATATGCGATTAAGTGTACTTTTGTATATGTTGACGATAATTATAGTAAATGAATAATATTTTGTTTATTAAAAATACAAAACAATTATTTAAATAGCAAAAATGATCATCAATGAAAGATAAAAATCTTTATTACTGTACACTATTAGTACTATTACGTTTGGTCTCACATTGGGTAGGGCTTCGGGTATGCAATAAACTAATAAAGCAACCCAAGATTGGGTTTTTAACACGATGATATGTATTTCAATTGACAGAAAAACTATTTCAAAAAGTATCCATGAACAAATATTTCTACCTAAAAAGTAGAAGTGGAATTATATTTTGTTATGTAGCTGCAGCTGCAGATGAATGAAATTAATGACTCATTACTAAGACAAGTTATGAATAAATCCTACTTGATAAAACAAAACTATAAACAAAACTATCCTTTCAATAAACACAGTAATTTCTCATAAAATCATGTAACAATTAGTAAATGATCTAAAATTAATCGATTAAACATTACTTAAAAAATTCCAATGTTGTTATTTTAATGAATTTACTTATTATTATATTGGGATCAAAACAAACTAAATTTGTTCTCAATAAAAAGAAAAAAAGGCCAAATATCATACAAAATCAAGAAGTGTAGATTTATAACTTTATTAAAGTGGTTTTATAGTGATTTATTGCGGTTACATCAGTTAGAAACATCACCTGTATTGCTAACTTGGGACAATTTAGCAATCCCGAAAATCCCGGGATTCGGCGTTTGATGGAAGAAACAGTAAAATTGGGCGGGATCCCGGGATTGGATTCCCTACTTGCACCCCAAAACTATAAATGTTTTCCTTGCCAGCGCTCGAGTCTAATAGAGTAAATGACAAAGAAATGTTACTGCTAAAAAGAGTAAATACTAATAATACACTCTGTTAGATTCGCTTTTAAGTAGCTGAATAAGATAAGTAGCTGAATTTGGAACTAAAACCAGTATTTAAGTGGAGAACACGTTACGTAAGATGTACAATTATTGGTCTGGTGTCAACTCTCGTGTTAATTCTTTGCCAAATGACAAATAAACAACACACGTGGAGTAGGAAATATTAAGAAATTAAAAACCGGAAAGTTGTCATTCCGGTTGTAAAATTATATAGGAAAAGTTACAGTTTTGTTATCCATATCCAATACTCATTTACTATTTACACGACGTTTAGTGGCCGTTGGTCTTTGTTCATTTTATAAATCAATGTGTATATTTTTTTTAATATAAATCCCAGTTAGATTTATTAAGACCGTAAAATTATAAGCTCTTTTACTTATTTTCCATGTAATATACAAGTATAGTTTAGTGAGGTAGCTTTTTCATTTCTAAAACAAATAACTACATATTCAATCTTATTTTTGAAGATCCTATTTATTTTATATGTTATATAACTATATGAATCAATTAAAATTTTACCCACTTTAAAAATCTACGTTTTAAAAACGATGTAATACGCTTTACATCCATAACATAAATCACTGGGAGTTCACATGTAGGCGTATCAAGGTAGTAAATTACTAAAGATAAGGCATTGTGACCAGAAACTGATCTAATAGGCTACGCACTTAACAATGGCAGGGCACTAGAACGGACTGCTTTACTGGTTCTTTTGTTCTCAACGCACTAAAGATAATGCGACTGGTGCCATTAATCATTGGTGTATTTTTGTTATCTTTTAATCCATTTTGCGATGGAGTTTCTCAAGAAAACATTTTGACCCAAATCAAAAGTTGTTATAAATTGCAAATTTTAATTTTAATTCAAACTTATAATGATCCTCCTCAGTTACCTTATAAACAAAAATAATAATTTTAACTACCACAAACCAGTGATACTGTATTTGTAGGTGTTCTTGAAATTCGATTGCTATAATCCAAGAAAAATAGATCCATGACATTCCATTTTTGAATTTCTGTAAATATCATTTAAAATGTGCTCGGCCGTTGGACACGACTTAAAAAATGAAAATAGTAAACGTATTTTGGCCATTTTTGGCTTCCCCTTGGGAATTTATATTTACACCCACGGCCTCCGATCCATGGTCATTATGTTGCTATTTTAGTTGTTTTGTTATTTATTTTCTTATGTGAAACGTCTGTTATTGCTAAGTAATCCCTTTTACAGTACCGACAGCTGTAACTCCACTACAATGACTACCCGTATTATTCGTTAAAAAAAGTTGAGAATGACCTGTGTTTTACAGAATAAAAATATCAAAAATTCAAATCGGCTAAGAAATATCGGAGGAGCTCTCTCAGCAATTAGCGTAATCAAAGAAAACGTGTATTCCCGTCTAGTACAGAACATTTTCCCCAGGTTCAACCGTCAACCTAACAAATAGTCTAGACGTATTAATAATATTATGCGTTGATGTAATATAACAATGCACTGCAGCACTGCTCGCACTGTTTGATTGTAGTTATTGTAATATTCCTTATTATCCATAAAAAAATACATTTGCTACATTAAGAATAGTCTTACTTATTCGTTTTACCATTATTATTTAGTAATCATCAAATAATTTGATTTAAATTTGAGAAAACAGTGGTTATTCCAATGGTGTCATTCCATAAACATTATCTATGGTCGTTACAGTAACGAGTTGTATGTCACAGTATATTTTATGTTCCAAAGCATATATTTATTGGAATAAGAAACATTGTTCCGATATAGAATGTCCAGAAAAGTGTGGTTTGCTGGGGAGGCCTTCTATTTGGTAACGTTTCAAATTGGTTCCATTGCATATAGGTTATACGCTTCGCGCAAATAAGAAATCCAAATCATTCAAATTGATAACGAAGACCACCATCTCATCCCCATACGCCCAAGAAGTACCGCCTCTTCCTCTCCCTTCTGAGAAATAAGCGTGGTATCCCAGGGTAGTACAATCATCTCTTTCTACCGTGACATCTGTCTACCACACAACCCTACCCGAAAAACAGCGCACTGCGGTAGTTAGGTTAGGTTAGGTTACTTTAAATGCCACAACGAATTTGATTTATGAGCAAAATGCTATAAAAAGGTATACCCCCACACTAACATTCAAAATAGTTACATTTCGATCCCATTCATGGGAATTATTTTGTTTAAACTTATTTGGGTTGGCACACCTGTTTCCTAAATTATGTGCTAGTCCCGACCTAGAATGTATTTATCTACATTCAAAACTATCAACCAATAGCACCACAGTGGCTGATATAAGGGCGTGGTTGGTATTATATCGCTTCGTCGTTACCAGCTTGAACGATCCGCATATCATTCAGGTTAGTAACATTACTAGTTTGAAACGTTACCAGATTGAGGTAATCCCGTTTTCTGTGGTATTTAAAACTAAATTTGATTCACCCACTATATTAATCGCCTTTAAATGATATTTACTAACATTAGAAAAGAGGCAACAATTTTGAAGTATTACTTAAACAAACTGACCAAAAGATATAATATGATTTAATGCAAACAAACTTTCATTCATGTTCTTAAATAACAAATTTTCTAAGGTGGACGAATCGATCATGCACACCACTACAACAACGCGTACCGAGCTCTGGACGAAACACTGACGTTAGAGACGGCGCTGGTGGACGTGTTGAGTAGAGTGCAACTGGAGGAGACGCTGATAGTCGTAACGACGGACCACTCCCACGTCCTGACCCTGGGAGGGCTAGCAACACCTAGGGGCAACCCTATATTAGGTTGGTACCCACTACAGTAGCGTAGACCTGGAGGAGACCCTGATAGTAGTCACGACGGACCACTCCCACGTCCTGACCCTTGGAGGGCTAGCAACACGCAGGGACAACCCTATATTAGGTTGGTACTCACTACAGTAGCGTAGACCTGGAGGGGACCCTGATAGTCGTCACGACGGACCACTTCCACGTCCTGACCCTGGGAGGGCTAGCAACACCTAGGGGCAACCCTATATTAGGTTGGTACCCACTACAGTAGCGTAGACCTGGAGGAGACCCTGATAGTAGTCACGACGGACCACTCCCACGTCCTGCTCCTGGGAGGCCTAGCAACACCTAGGAACAACCCTATATTAGGTCGGTACTCACTACAGTAGCATAGACCTGGAGGAGACCCTGATAGTCGTCACGACGGACCACTCCCACGTCCTGCCCCTTGGAGGGCTAGCAACACCTAGGAACAACCGTATATTAGGTTGGTACTCACTACAGTAGCATAGACCTGGAGGAGACCCTGATAGTCGTCACGACGGACCACTCCCACGTCCTGCTCCCGGGAGGGCTAGCAACACCTAGGAACAACCCTATATTAGGTTGGTACTCACTACAGTAGCATAGAACTGGAGGAGACCCTGATAGTCGTCACGACGGACCACTCCCACGTCCTGCCCCTTGGAGGGCTAGCAACACCTAGGAACAACCGTATATTAGGTTGGTACTCACTACAGTAGCATAGACCTGGAGGAGACCCTGATAGTCGTCACGACGGACCACTCCCACGTCCTGCTCCTGGGAGGGCTAGCAACACCTAGGGGCAACCCTATATTAGGTTGGTACTCACTACAGTAGCATAGACCTGGAGGAGACCCTGATAGTCGTCACGACGGACCACTCCCACATCCTGCTCCTGGGAGGGCTAGCAACACCTAGGAACAACCCTATATTAGGTTGGTACTCTCTACAGTAGCATAGACCTGAAGGAGACCCTGATAGTCGTCACGACGGACCACTCCCACGTCCTGCTCCTGGGAGGGCTAGCAACACCTAGGAACAACCCTATATTAGGTTGGTACTCATTACAGTAGCATTGACCTGGAGGAGACCCTGATAGTCGTCACGACGGACCACTCCCACGTCCTGCTCCTGGGAGGGCTAGCAACACCTAAGAACAACCCTATATTAGGTTGGTACTCACTACAGTAGCGTAAACCTGGAGGAGACTCTGATAGTCGTCACGACGGACCACTCCCACGTCCTGCCCCTTGGAGGGCTAGCAACACCTAGGGGCAACCCTATATTAGGTTGGTACTCACTACAGTAGCATAGACCTGGAGGAGACCCTGATAGTCGTCACGACGGACCACTCCCACATCCTGCTCCTGGGAGGGCTAGCAACACCTAGGGGCAACCCTATATTAGGTTGGTACTCACTACAGTAGCATCGACCTGGAGGAGACCCTGATAGTCGTCACGACGGACCACTCCCACGTCCTGCTCCTGGGAGGGCTAGCAACACCCAGGGGCAACCCTATATTAGGTTGGTACTCACTACAGTAGCAGAGACCTGGAGGAGACCCTGATAGTCGTCACGACGGACCACTCCCAAGTCCTGCTCCTAAAAGGGCTAGCAACACCTAAGAACAACCCTATATTAGGTTGGTACTCACTACAGTAGCATAGACCTGGAGGAGACCCTGATAGTCGTCACGACGGACCACTCCCACGTTCTGCCCCTTGGAGGGCTAGCAACACCTAGGGGCAACCCTATATTAGGTTGGTACTCACTACAGTAGCATAGACCTGGAGGAGACCCTGATAGTCGTCACGACGGACCACTCCCACGTCCTGCTCCTGGGAGGGCTAGCAACACCTAGGGGCAACCCTATATTAGGTTGGTACTCACTACAGTAGCATAGACCTGGAGGAGACCCTGATAGTCGTCACGACGGACCACTCCCACGTCCTGCTCCTGGGAGGGCTAGCAACACCTAGGGGCAACCCTATATTAGGTTGGTACTCACTACAGTAGCATAGACCTGGAGGAGACCCTGATAGTCTACACAACGGACCACTCCCACGTCCTGCTCCTGGGAGGGCTAGCAACACCTAGGGGCAACCCTATATTAGGTTGGTACTCACTACAGTAGCATAGACCTGGAGGAGACCCTGATAGTCGTCACGACGGACCACTCCCACGCCCTGCTCCTGGGAGGGCTAGCAACACCTAGGGGCAACCCTATATTAGGTTGGTACTCACTACAGTAGCATAGACCTGGAGGAGACCCTGATAGTCGTCACGACGGACCACTCCCACGTCCTGCTCCTGGGAGGGCTAGCAACACCTAAGAACAACCCTATATTAGGTTGGTACTAACTACAGTAGCATAGACCTGGAGGAGACCCTGATAGTCGTCACGACGGACCACTCCCACGTCCTGCTCCTGGGAGGGCTAGCAACACCTAGGGGCAACTCCATATTAGGTTGGTACTCACTAAAGTAGCGTAGACCTGGAGGAGACCCTGATAGTCGTCACGACAGACCACTCCCACGTCCTGCTCCTGGGAGGGCTAGCAACACCTAGGGGCAACCCTATATTAGGTTGGTACTCACTACAGTAGCGTAGACCTGGAGGAGACCCTGATAGTCGTCACGACGGCTCACTCCCACGTCCTGCTCCTGGGAGGGCTAGCAACACCTAGGGGCAACCCTATATTAGGTTGGTACTCACTAGAGTAGCATAGACCTGGAGGAGACCCTGATAGTCGTCACGACGGACCACTCCCACGTCCTGCTCCTGGGAGGGCTAGCAACACCTAGGGGCAACCCTATATTAGGTTGGTACTCACTACAGTAGCATAGACCTGGAGGAGACCCTGATAGTCGTCACGACGGACCACTCCCACGTCCTGCTCCTGGGAGGGCTAGCAACACCTAAGAACAACCCTATATTAGGTTGGAACTCACTACAGTAGCATAGACCTGGAGGAGACCCTGATAGTCGTCACGACGGACCACTCCCACGTCCTGCCCCTTGGAGGGCTAGCAACACCTAGGGGCAACCCTATATTAGGTTGGTACTCACTACAGTAGCATAGACCTGGAGGAGACCCTGATAGTCGTCACGACGGACCACTCCCACGTCCTGCTCCTGGGAGGGCTAGCAACACCTAGGGGCAACCCTATATTAGGTTGGTACTCACTACAGTAGCATAGACCTGAAGGAGACCCTGATAGTCGTCACGACGGACCACTCCCACGTCCTGCTCCTGGGAGGGCTAGCAACACCTAGGAACAACCCTATATTAGGTTGGTACTCACTACAGTAGCGTAGACCTGGAGGAGACCCTGATAGTCGTCACGACGGACCACTCCAACGTCCTGCTCCTGGGAGGGCTAGCAACACCTAAGAACAACCCTATATTAGGTTGGTACTCATTACAGTAGCATAGACCTGGAGGAGACCCTGATAGTCGTCACGACGGACCACTCCCACGTCCTTCTCCTGGGAGGGCTAGCAACACCTAAGAACAACCCTATATTAGGTTGGTACTCACTACAGTAGCGTAAACCTGGAGGAGACTCTGATAGTCGTCACGACGGACCACTCCCACGTCCTGCCCCTTGGAGGGCTAGCAACACCTAGGGGCAACCCTATATTAGGTTGGTACTCACTACAGTAGCATAGACCTGGAGGAGACCCTGATAGTCGTCACGACGGACCACTCCCACGTCCTGCTCCTGGGAGGGCTAGCAACACCTAGGGGCAACCCTATATTAGGTTGGTACTCACTACAGTAGCATAGACCTGGAGGAGACCCTGATAGTCGTCACGACGGACCACTCCCACATCCTGCTCCTGGGAGGGCTAGCAACACCTAGGGGCAACCCTATATTAGGTTGGTACTCACTACAGTAGCATAGACCTGGAGGAGACCCTGATAGTCGTCACGACGGACCACTCCCACGCCCTGCTCCTGGGAGGGCTAGCAACACCTAGGGGCAACCCTATATTAGGTTGGTACTCACTACAGTAGCATAGACCTGGAGGAGACCCTGATAGTCGTCACGACGGACCACTCCCACGTCCTGCTCCTGGGAGGGCTAGCACCACCTAAGAACAACCCTATATTAGGTTGGTACTAACTACAGTAGCATAGACCTGGAGGAGACCCTGATAGTCGTCACGACGGACCACTCCCACGTCCTGCTCCTGGGAGGGCTAGCAACACCTAGGGGCAACTCTATATTAGGTTGGTACTCACTACAGTAGCGTAGACCTGGAGGAGACCCTGATAGTCGTCACGACGGACCACTCCCACGTCCTGCCCCTTGGAGGGCTAGCAACACCTAGGAACAACCGTATATTAGGTTGGTACTCACTACAGTAGCATAGACCTGGAGGAGACCCTGATAGTCGTCACGACGGACCACTCCCACGTCCTGCTCCCGGGAGGGCTAGCAACACCTAGGAACAACCCTATATTAGGTTGGTACTCACTACAGTAGCATAGAACTGGAGGAGACCCTGATAGTCGTCACGACGGACCACTCCCACGTCCTGCCCCTTGGAGGGCTAGCAACACCTAGGAACAACCGTATATTAGGTTGGTACTCACTACAGTAGCATAGACCTGGAGGAGACCCTGATAGTCGTCACGACGGACCACTCCCACGTCCTGCTCCTGGGAGGGCTAGCAACACCTAGGGGCAACCCTATATTAGGTTGGTACTCACTACAGTAGCATAGACCTGGAGGAGACCCTGATAGTCGTCACGACGGACCACTCCCACATCCTGCTCCTGGGAGGGCTAGCAACACCTAGGAACAACCCTATATTAGGTTGGTACTCTCTACAGTAGCATAGACCTGAAGGAGACCCTGATAGTCGTCACGACGGACCACTCCCACGTCCTGCTCCTGGGAGGGCTAGCAACACCTAGGAACAACCCTATATTAGGTTGGTACTCATTACAGTAGCATTGACCTGGAGGAGACCCTGATAGTCGTCACGACGGACCACTCCCACGTCCTGCTCCTGGGAGGGCTAGCAACACCTAAGAACAACCCTATATTAGGTTGGTACTCACTACAGTAGCGTAAACCTGGAGGAGACTCTGATAGTCGTCACGACGGACCACTCCCACGTCCTGCCCCTTGGAGGGCTAGCAACACCTAGGGGCAACCCTATATTAGGTTGGTACTCACTACAGTAGCATAGACCTGGAGGAGACCCTGATAGTCGTCACGACGGACCACTCCCACATCCTGCTCCTGGGAGGGCTAGCAACACCTAGGGGCAACCCTATATTAGGTTGGTACTCACTACAGTAGCATCGACCTGGAGGAGACCCTGATAGTCGTCACGACGGACCACTCCCACGCCCTGCTCCTGGGAGGGCTAGCAACACCTAGGGGCAACCCTATATTAGGTTGGTACTCACTACAGTAGCATAGACCTGGAGGAGACCCTGATAGTCGTCACGACGGACCACTCCCACGTCCTGCTCCTGGGAGGGCTAGCAACACCTAAGAACAACCCTATATTAGGTTGGTACTCACTACAGTAGCATAGACCTGGAGGAGACCCTGATAGTCGTCACGACGGACCACTCCCACGTCCTGCTCCTGGGAGGGCTAGTAACACCTAGGGGCAACTCTATATTAGGTTGGTACTCACTACAGTAGCGTAGACCTGGAGGAGACCCTGATAGTCGTCACGACGGACCACTCCCACGTCCTGCTCCTGGGAGGGCTAGCAACACCTAGGGGCAACCCTATATTAGGTTGGTACTCACTACAGTAGCGTAGACCTGGAGGAGACCCTGATAGTCGTCACGACGGACCACTCCCACGTCCTGCTCCTGGGAGGGCTAGCAACACCTAGGAGCAACCCTATATTAGGTTGGTACTCACTACAGTAGCATAGACCTGGAGGAGACCCTGATAGTCGTCACGACGGACCACTCCCACATCCTGCTCCTGGGAGGGCTAGCAACACCTAGGGGCAACCCTATATTAGGTTGGTACTCACTACAGTAGCATAGACCTGGAGGAGACCCTGATAGTCGTCACGACGGACCACTCCCACGTCCTGCTCCTGGGAGGGCTAGCAACACCTAGGGGCAACCCTATATTAGGTTGGTACTCACTACAGTAGCATAGACCTGGAGGAGACCCTGATAGTCGTCACGACGGACCACTCCCACGTCCTGCTTCTGGGAGGGCTAGCAACACCTAAGAACAACCCTATATTAGGTTGGTACTCACTACAGTAGCATAGACCTGGAGGAGACCCTGATAGTCGTCACGACGGACCACTCCCACGTCCTGCCCCTTGGAGGGCTAGCAACACCTAGGGGCAACCCTATATTAGGTTGGTACTCACTACAGTAGCATAGACCTGGAGGAGACCCTGATAGTCGTCACGACGGACCACTCCCACGTCCTGCTCCTGGGAGGGCTAGCAACACCTAGGGGCAACCCTATATTAGGTTGGTACTCACTACAGTAGCATAGACCTGGAGGAGACCCTGATAGTCGTCACGACGGACCACTCCCACGTCTTGCTCCTGGGAGGGCTAGCAACACCTAGGGGCAACCCTATATTAGGTTGGTACTCACTACAGTTGCATAGACCTGGAGGAGATTCTGATAGTCGTCACGACGGACCACTCCCACGTCCTGCTCCTGGGAGGGCTAGCAACACCTAGGGGCAACCCTATATTAGGTTGGTACTCACTACAGTAGCATAGACCTGGAGGAGACCCTGATAGTCGTCACGACGGACCACTCCCACGCCCTGCTCCTGGGAGGGCTAGCAACACCTAAGAACAACCCTATATTAGGTTGGTACTCACTACAGTAGCATAGACCTGGAGGAGACCCTGATAGTCGTCACGACGGACCACTCCCACGTCCTGCTCCTGGGAGGGCTAGCAACACCTAGGGGCAACCCTATATTAGGTTGGTACTCACTACAGTAGCATAGACCTGGAGGAGACCCTGATAGTCGTCACGAAGGACCACTCCCACGCCCTGCTCCTGGGAGGGCTAGCAACACCTAGGGGCAACCCTATATTAGGTTGGTACTCACTACAGTAGCGTAGACCTGGAGGAGACCCTGATAGTCGTCACGACGGACCACTCCCACGTCCTGCTCCTGGGAGGGCTAGCAACACCTAGGGGCAACCCTATATTAGGTTGGTACTCACTACAGTAGTATAGACCTGGAGGAGACCCTGATAGTCGTCACGACGGACCACTCTCACGTCCTGCTCCTGGGAGGGCTAGCAACACCTAGGGGCAAGCCTATATTAGGTTGGTACTCACTACAGTAGCATAGACCTGGAGGAGACCCTGATAGTCGTCACGACGGACCACTCCCACGTCCTGCTCCTGGGAGGGCTAGCAACACCTAGGGGCAACCCTATATTAGGTTGGTACTCACTACAGTAGCATAGACCTGGAGGAGACCCTGATAGTCGTGACGACGGACCACTCCCACGTCCTGCTCCTGGGAGGGCTAGCAACACCTAGGAACAACCCTATATTAGGTTGGTACTCACTACAGTAGCGTAGACCTGGAGGAGACCCTGATAGTCGTCACGACGGACCACTCCCACGTCCTGCTCCTGGGAGGGCTAGCAACACCTAGGAACAACCCTATATTAGGTTGGTACTCACTACATTAGCATAGACCTGGAGGAGACCCTGATAGTCGTCACGACGGACCACTCCCACGTCCTGCTCCTGGGAGGGCTAGCAACACCTAGGGGCAACCCTATATTAGGTTGGTACTCACTACAGTAGCGTAGACCTGGAGGAGACCCTGATAGTCGTCACGACGGACCACTCCCACGCCCTGCTCCTGGGAGGGCTAGCAACACCTAGGGGCAACCCTATATTAGGTTGGTACTCACTACAGTAGCGTAGACCTGGAGGGGACCCTGATAGTCGTCACGACGGACCACTCCCACGCCCTGCTCCTGGGAGGGCTAGCAACACCTAGGGGCAACCCTATATTAGGTTGGTACTCACTACAGTAGCGTAGACCTGGAGGGGACCCTGATAGTCGTCACGACGGACCACTCCCACGCCCTGCTCCTGGGAGGGCTAGCAACACCTAGGGGCAACCCTATATTAGATTGGTACTCACTACAGTAGCGTAGACCTGGAGGGGACCCTGATAGTCGTCACGACGGACCACTCCCACGTCCTGCTCCTGGGAGGGCTAGCAACACCTAGGGGCAACCCTATATTAGATTGGTACTCACTACAGTAGCGTAGAACTGGAGGAGACCCTGATAGTCGTCACGACGGACCACTCCCACGTCCTGCCCCTGGGAGGGCTAGCAACACCTAGGGGCAACCCTATATTAGATTGGTACTCACTACAGTAGCGTAGACCTGGAGGAGGCCCTGATAGTCGTCACGACGGACCACTCCCAGGTCCTGCTCCTGGGAGGGCTAGCAACACCTAGGGGCAACCCTATATTAGGTTGGTACTCACTACAGTAGCATAGACCTGGATGAGACCTTGATAGTCGTCACGACGGACCACTCCCACGTCCTGCTCCTGGGAGGGCTAGCAACACCTAGGGGCAACCCTATATTAGGTTGGTACTCACTACAGTAGCATAGACCTGGAGGAGACCCTGATAGTCGTCACGACGGACCACTCCCACGTCCTGCTCCTGGGAGGGCTAGCAACACCTAGGGGCAACCCTATATTAGATTGGTACTCACTACAGTAGCGTAGACCTGGAGGAGACCCTGATAGTAGTCACGACGGACCACTCCCACGTCCTGCTCCTGGAAGGGCTAGCAACACCTAGGAACAACCCTATATTAGGTTGGTACTCACTACAGTAGCATAGACCTGGAGGATACCCTGATAGTCGTCACGACGGACCACTCCCACGTCCTGCTCCTGGGAGGGCTAGCAACACCTAGGGGCAACCCTATATTAGGTTGGTACTCACTACAGTAGCGTAGACCTGGAGGGGACCCTGATAGTCGTCACGACGGACCACTCCCACGTCCTGCTCCTGGGAGGGCTAGCAACACCTAGGGGCAACCCTATATTAGGTTGGTACTCACTACAGTAGCATAGACCTGGAGGAGACCCTGACAGTCGTCACGACGGACCACTCCCACGTCCTGCTCCTGGGAGGGCTAGCAACACCTAGGGGCAACCCTATATTAGGTTGGTACTCACTACAGTAGCATAGACCTGGAGGAGACCCTGATAGTCGTCACGACGGACCACTCCCACGTCCTGCTCCTGGGAGGGCTAGCAACACCTAGGGGCAACCCTATATTAGGTTGGTACTCACTACAGTAGCATAGACCTGGAGGAGACCCTGATAGTCGTCACGATGGACCACTCCCACGTCCTGCTCCTGGGAGGGCTAGCAACACCTAGGGGCAACCCTATATTAGGTTGGTACTCACTACAGTAGCGTAGACCTGGAGGGGACCCTGATAGTCGTCACGACGGACCACTCCCACGCCCTGCTCCTGGGAGGGCTAGCAACACCTAGGGGCAACCCTATATTAGGTTGGTACTCACTACAGTAGCGTAGACCTGGAGGAGACCCTGATAGTCGTCACGACGGACCACTCCCACGCCCTGCTCCTGGGAGGGCTAGCAACACCTAGGGGCAACCCAATATTAGGTTGGTACTCACTACAGTAGCGTAGACCTGGAGGGGACCCTGATAGTCGTCACGACGGACCACTCCCACGCCCTGCTCCTGGGAGGGCTAGCAACACCTAGGGGCAACCCTATATTAGGTTGGTACTCACTACAGTAGCGTAGACCTGGAGGAGACCCTGATAGTCGTCACGACGGACCACTCCCACGTCCTGCTCCTGGGAGGGCTAGCAACACCTAGGGGCAACCCTATATTAGATTGGTACTCACTACAGTAGCGTAGACCTGGAGGAGACCCTGATAGTCGTCACGACGGACCACTCCCACGTCCTGCTCCTGGGAGGGCTAGCAACACCTAGGGGCAACCCTATATTAGATTGGTACTCACTACAGTAGCGTAGACCTGGAGGAGACCCTGATAGTCGTCACGACGGACCACTCCCACGTCCTGCTCCTGGGAGGGCTAGCAACACCTAGGGGCAACCCTATATTAGATTGGTACTCACTACAGTAGCGTAGACCTGGAGGAGACCCTGATAGTCGTCACGACGGACCACTCCCACGTCCTGCTCCTGGGAGGGCTAGCAACACCTAGGGGCAACCCTATATTAGATTGGTACTCACTACAGTAGCGTAGACCTGGAGGAGACCCTGATAGTCGTCACGACGGACCACTCCCACGTCCTGCTCCTGGGAGGGCTAGCAACACCTAGGGGCAACCCTATATTAGATTGGTACTCACTACAGTAGCGTAGACCTGGAGGGGACCCTGATAGTCGTCACGACGGACCACTCCCACGTCCTGCTCCTGGGAGGGCTAGCAACACCTAGGGGCAACCCTATATTAGGTTGGTACTCACTACAGTAGCATAGACCTGGATGAGACCCTGATAGTCGTCACGACGGACCACTCCCACGTCCTGCTCCTGGGAGGGCTAGCAACACCTAGGGGCAACCCTATATTCGATTGGTACTCACTACAGTAGCGTAGACCTGGAGGAGACCCTGATAGTCGTCACGACGGACCACTCCCACGTCCTGCTCCTGGGAGGGCTAGCAACACCTAGGGGCAACCCTATATTAGATTGGTACTCACTACAGTAGCGTAGACCTGGCGGGGACCCTGATAGTCGTCACGACGGACCACTCCCACGTCCTGCTCCTGGGAGGGCTAGCAATACCTAGGGGCAACCCTATATTAGATTGGTACTCACTACAGTAGCGTAGACCTGAAGGAGACCCTGATAGTCGTCACGACGGACCACTCCCACGTCCTGCTCCTGGGAGGGCTAGCAACACCTAGGGGCAACCCTATATTAGATTGGTACTCACTACAGTAGCGTAGACCTGGAGGGGACCCTGATAGTCGTCACGAGGGACCACTCCCACGTCCTGCTCCTGGGAGGGCTAGCAACACCTAGGGGCAACTCTATATTAGGTTGGTACTCACTACAGTAGCGTAGACCTGGAGGAGACCCTGATAGTCGTCACGACGGACCACTCCCACGTCCTGCTCCTGGGAGGGCTAGCAACACCTAAGAACAACCCTATATTAGGTTGGTACTCACTACAGTAGCATAGACCTGGAGGAGACCCTGATAGTCGTCACGACGGACCACTCCCACGTCCTGCTCCTGGGAGGGCTAGCAACACCTAGGGGCAACCCTATATTAGGTTGGTACTCACTACAGTAGCGTAGACCTGGAGGGGACCCTGATAGTCGTCACGACGGACCACTCCCACGTCCTGCTCCTGGGAGGGCTAGCAACACCTAGGGGCAACCCTATATTAGGTTGGTACTCACTACAGTAGCATAGACCTGGAGGAGACCCTGATAGTCGTCACGACGGACCACTCCCACGTCCTGCTCCTGGGAGGGCTAGCAACACCTAGGGGCAACCCTATATTAGGTTGGTACTCACTACAGTAGCATAGACCTGGAGGAGACCCTGATAGTCGTCACGACGGACCACTCCCACGTCCTGCTCCTGGGAGGGCTAGCAACACCTAGGGGCAACCCTATATTAGGTTGGTACTCACTACAGTAGCATAGACCTGGAGGAGACCCTGATAGTCGTCACGATGGACCACTCCCACGTCCTGCTCCTGGGAGGGCTAGCAACACCTAGGGGCAACCCTATATTAGGTTGGTACTCACTACAGTAGCGTAGACCTGGAGGGGACCCTGATAGTCGTCACGACGGACCACTCCCACGCCCTGCTCCTGGGAGGGCTAGCAACACCTAGGGGCAACCCTATATTAGGTTGGTACTCACTACAGTAGCGTAGACCTGGAGGAGACCCTGATAGTCGTCACGACGGACCACTCCCACGCCCTGCTCCTGGGAGGGCTAGCAACACCTAGGGGCAACCCAATATTAGGTTGGTACTCACTACAGTAGCGTAGACCTGGAGGGGACCCTGATAGTCGTCACGACGGACCACTCCCACGCCCTGCTCCTGGGAGGGCTAGCAACACCTAGGGGCAACCCTATATTAGGTTGGTACTCACTACAGTAGCGTAGACCTGGAGGAGACCCTGATAGTCGTCACGACGGACCACTCCCACGTCCTGCTCCTGGGAGGGCTAGCAACACCTAGGGGCAACCCTATATTAGATTGGTACTCACTACAGTAGCGTAGACCTGGAGGAGACCCTGATAGTCGTCACGACGGACCACTCCCACGTCCTGCTCCTGGGAGGGCTAGCAACACCTAGGGGCAACCCTATATTAGATTGGTACTCACTACAGTAGCGTAGACCTGGAGGAGACCCTGATAGTCGTCACGACGGACCACTCCCACGTCCTGCTCCTGGGAGGGCTAGCAACACCTAGGGGCAACCCTATATTAGATTGGTACTCACTACAGTAGCGTAGACCTGGAGGAGACCCTGATAGTCGTCACGACGGACCACTCCCACGTCCTGCTCCTGGGAGGGCTAGCAACACCTAGGGGCAACCCTATATTAGATTGGTACTCACTACAGTAGCGTAGACCTGGAGGAGACCCTGATAGTCGTCACGACGGACCACTCCCACGTCCTGCTCCTGGGAGGGCTAGCAACACCTAGGGGCAACCCTATATTAGATTGGTACTCACTACAGTAGCGTAGACCTGGAGGGGACCCTGATAGTCGTCACGACGGACCACTCCCACGTCCTGCTCCTGGGAGGGCTAGCAACACCTAGGGGCAACCCTATATTAGGTTGGTACTCACTACAGTAGCATAGACCTGGATGAGACCCTGATAGTCGTCACGACGGACCACTCCCACGTCCTGCTCCTGGGAGGGCTAGCAACACCTAGGGGCAACCCTATATTCGATTGGTACTCACTACAGTAGCGTAGACCTGGAGGAGACCCTGATAGTCGTCACGACGGACCACTCCCACGTCCTGCTCCTGGGAGGGCTAGCAACACCTAGGGGCAACCCTATATTAGATTGGTACTCACTACAGTAGCGTAGACCTGGCGGGGACCCTGATAGTCGTCACGACGGACCACTCCCACGTCCTGCTCCTGGGAGGGCTAGCAATACCTAGGGGCAACCCTATATTAGATTGGTACTCACTACAGTAGCGTAGACCTGAAGGAGACCCTGATAGTCGTCACGACGGACCACTCCCACGTCCCGCTCCTGGGAGGGCTAGCAACACCTAGGGGCAACCCTATATTAGATTGGTACTCACTACAGTAGCGTAGACCTGGAGGGGACCCTGATAGTCGTCACGAGGGACCACTCCCACGTCCTGCTCCTGGGAGGGCTAGCAACACCTAGGGGCAACTCTATATTAGGTTGGTACTCACTACAGTAGCGTAGACCTGGAGGAGACCCTGATAGTCGTCACGACGGACCACTCCCACGTCCTGCTCCTGGGAGGGCTAGCAACACCTAAGAACAACCCTATATTAGGTTGGTACTCACTACAGTAGCATAGACCTGGAGGAGACCCTGATAGTCGTCACGACGGACCACTCCCACGTCCTGCCCCTTGGAGGGCTAGCAACACCTAGGGGCAACCCTATATTAGGTTGGTACTCACTACAGTAGCATAGACCTGGAGGAGACCCTGATAGTCGTCACGACGGACCACTCCCACGTCCTGCTCCTGGGAGGGCTAGCAACACCTAGGGGCAACCCTATATTAGGTTGGTACTCACTACAGTAGCATAGACCTGGAGGAGACCCTGATAGTCGTCACGACGGACCACTCCCACGTCTTGCTCCTGGGAGGGCTAGCAACACCTAGGGGCAACCCTATATTAGGTTGGTACTCACTACAGTAGCATAGACCTGGAGGAGATTCTGATAGTCGTCACGACGGACCACTCCCACGTCCTGCTCCTGGGAGGGCTAGCAACACCTAGGGGCAACCCTATATTAGGTTGGTACTCACTACAGTAGCATAGACCTGGAGGAGACCCTGATAGTCGTCACGACGGACCACTCCCACGCCCTGCTCCTGGGAGGGCTAGCAACACCTAGGGGCAACCCTATATTAGGTTGGTACTCACTACAGTAGCATAGACCTGGAGGAGACCCTGATAGTCGTCACGACGGACCACTCCCACGTCCTGCTCCTGGGAGGGCTAGCAACACCTAAGAACAACCCTATATTAGGTTGGTACTAACTACAGTAGCATAGACCTGGAGGAGACCCTGATAGTCGTCACGACGGACCACTCCCACGTCCTGCTCCTGGGAGGGCTAGCAACACCTAGGGGCAACTCTATATTAGGTTGGTACTCACTACAGTAGCGTAGACCTGGAGGAGACCCTGATAGTCGTCACGACGGACCACTCCCACGTCCTGCTCCTGGGAGGGCTAGCAACACCTAGGGGCAACCCTATATTAGGTTGGTACTCACTACAGTAGCATAGACCTGGAGGAGACCCTGATAGTCGTCACGACGGACCACTCCCACGTCCTGCTCCTGGGAGGGCTAGCAACACCTAGGAACAACCCTATATTAGGTTGGTACTCACTACAGTAGCGTAGACCTGGAGGAGACCCTGATAGTCGTCACGACGGACCACTCCCACGTCCTGCTCCTGGGAGGTAACAACACCTAGGAACAACCCTATATTAGGTTGGTACTCACTACAGTAGCGTAGACCTGGAGGGGACCCTGATAGTCGTCACGAGGGACCACTCCCACGTCCTGCTCCTGGGAGGGCTAGCAACACCTAGGGGCAACTCTATATTAGGTTGGTACTCACTACAGTAGCGTAGACCTGGAGGAGACCCTGATAGTCGTCACGACGGACCACTCCCACGTCCTGCTCCTGGGAGGGCTAGCAACACCTAAGAACAACCCTATATTAGGTTGGTACTCACTACAGTAGCATAGACCTGGAGGAGACCCTGATAGTCGTCACGACGGACCACTCCCACGTCCTGCCCCTTGGAGGGCTAGCAACACCTAGGGGCAACCCTATATTAGGTTGGTACTCACTACAGTAGCATAGACCTGGAGGAGACCCTGATAGTCGTCACGACGGACCACTCCCACGTCCTGCTCCTGGGAGGGCTAGCAACACCTAGGGGCAACCCTATATTAGGTTGGTACTCACTACAGTAGCATAGACCTGGAGGAGACCCTGATAGTCGTCACGACGGACCACTCCCACGTCTTGCTCCTGGGAGGGCTAGCAACACCTAGGGGCAACCCTATATTAGGTTGGTACTCACTACAGTAGCATAGACCTGGAGGAGATTCTGATAGTCGTCACGACGGACCATTCCCACGTCCTGCTCCTGGGAGGGCTAGCAACACCTAGGGGCAACCCTATATTAGGTTGGTACTCACTACAGTAGCATAGACCTGGAGGAGACCCTGATAGTCGTCACGACGGACCACTCCCACGCCCTGCTCCTGGGAGGGCTAGCAACACCTAGGGGCAACCCTATATTAGGTTGGTACTCACTACAGTAGCATAGACCTGGAGGAGACCCTGATAGTCGTCACGACGGACATCTCCCACGTCCTGCTCCTGGGAGGGCTAGCAACACCTAAGAACAACCCTATATTAGGTTGGTACTAACTACAGTAGCATAGACCTGGAGGAGACCCTGATAGTCGTCACGACGGACCACTCCCACGTCCTGCTCCTGGGAGGGCTAGCAACACCTAGGGGCAACTCTATATTAGGTTGGTACTCACTACAGTAGCGTAGACCTGGAGGAGACCCTGATAGTCGTCACGACGGACCACTCCCACGTCCTGCTCCTGGGAGGGCTAGCAACACCTAGGGGCAACCCTATATTAGGTTGGTACTCACTACAGTAGCATAGACCTGGAGGAGACCCTGATAGTCGTCACGACGGACCACTCCCACGTCCTGCTCCTGGGAGGGCTAGCAACACCTAGGAACAACCCTATATTAGGTTGGTACTCACTACAGTAGCGTAGACCTGGAGGAGACCCTGATAGTCGTCACGACGGACCACTCCCACGTCCTGCTCCTGGGAGGGCTAGCAACACCTAGGAACAACCCTATATTAGGTTGGTACTCACTACAGTAGCATAGACTTGGAGGAGACCCTGATAGTCGTCACGACGGACCACTCCCACGTCCTGCTCCTGGGAGGGCTAGCAACACCTAGTGGCAACCCTATATTAGGTTGGTACTCACTACAGTAGCGTAGACCTGGAGGGGACCCTGATAGTCGTCACGATGGACCACTCCCACGCCCTGCTCCTGGGAGGGCTAGCAACACCTAGGGGCAACCCTATATTAGGTTGGTACTCACTACAGTAGCGTAGACCTGGAGGAGACCCTGATAGTCGTCACGACGGACCACTCCCACGCCCTGCTCCTGGGAGGGCTAGCAACACCTAGGGGCAACCCTATATTAGGTTGGTACTCACTACAGTAGCGTAGACCTGGAGGGGACCCTGATAGTCGTCACGACGGACCACTCCCACGCCCTGCTCCTGGGAGGGCTAGCAACACCTAGGGGCAACCCTATATTAGGTTGGTACTCACTACAGTAGCGTAGACCTGGAGGGGACCCTGATAGTCGTCACGACGGACCACTCCCACGCCCTGCTCCTGGGAGGGCTAGCAACACCTAGGGGCAACCCTATATTAGATTGGTACTCACTACAGTAGCGTAGACCTGGAGGGGACCCTGATAGTCGTCACGACGGACCACTCCCACGTCCTGCTCCTGGGAGGGCTAACAACACCTAGGGGCAACCCTATATTAGATTGGTACTCACTACAGTAGCGTAGACCTGGAGGAGACCCTGATAGTCGTCACGACGGACCACTCCCACGTCCTGCTCCTGGGAGGGCTAGCAACACCTAGGGGCAACCCTATATTAAATTGGTACTCACTACAGTAGCGTAGACCTGGAGGAGACCCTGATAGTCGTCACGACGGACCATTCCCAGGTCCTGCTCCTGGGAGGGCTAGCAACACCTAGGGGCAACCCTATATTAGGTTGGTACTCACTACAGTAGCATAGACCTGGATGAGACCTTGATAGTCGTCACGACGGACCACTCCCACGTCCTGCTCCTGGGAGGGCTAGCAACACCTAGGGGCAACCCTATATTAGGTTGGTACTCACTACAGTAGCATAGACCTGGAGGAGACCCTGATAGTCGTCACGACGGACCACTCCCACGTCCTGCTCCTGGGAGGGCTAGCAACACCTAGGGGCAACCCTATATTAGATTGGTACTCACTACAGTAGCGTAGACCTGGAGGAGACCCTGATAGTCGTCACGACGGACCACTCCCACGTCCTGCTCCTGGGAGGGCTAGCAACACCTAGGAACAACCCTATATTAGGTTGGTACTCACTACAGTAGCATAGACCTGGAGAATACCCTGATAGTCGTCACGACGGACCACTCCCACGTCCTGCTCCTGGGAGGGCTAGCAACACCTAGGGGCAACCCTATATTAGGTTGGTACTCACTACAGTAGCGTAGACCTGGAGGGGACCCTGATAGTCGTCACGACGGACCACTCCCACGTCCTGCTCCTGGGAGGGCTAGCAACACCTAGGGGCAACCCTATATTAGGTTGGTACTCACTACAGTAGCATAGACCTGGAGGAGACCCTGATAGTCGTCACGACGGACCACTCCCACGTCCTGCTCCTGGGAGGGCTAGCAACACCTAGGGGCAACCCTATATTAGGTTGGTACTCACTACAGTAGCGTAGACCTGGAGGAGACCCTGATAGTCGTCACGACGGACCACTCCCACGTCCTGCTCCTGGGAGGGCTAGCAACACCTAGGGGCAACCCTATATTAGGTTGGTACTCACTACAGTAGCGTAGACCTGGAGGGGACCCTGATAGTCGTCACGACGGACCATTCCCACGCCCTGCTCCTGGGAGGGCTAGCAACACCTAAGGGCAACCCTATATTAGGTTGGTACTCACTACAGTAGCGTAGACCTGGAGGAGACCCTGATAGTCGTCACGACGGACCACTCCCACGCCCTGCTCCTGGGAGGGCTAGCAACACCTAGGGGCAACCCTATATTAGGTTGGTACTCACTACAGTAGCGTAGACCTGGAGGGGACCCTGATAGTCGTCACGACGGACCACTCCATCGCCCTGCTCCTGGGAGGGCTAGCAACACCTAGGGGCAACCCTATATTAGATTGGTACTCACTACAGTAGCGTAGACCTGGAGGGGACCCTGATAGTCGTCACGACGGACCACTCCCACGTCCTGCTCCTGGGAGGGCTAGCAACACCTAGGGGCAACCCTATATTAGATTGGTACTCACTACAGTAGCGTAGACCTGGAGGAGACCCTGATAGTCGTCACGACGGACCACTCCCACGTCCTGCTCCTGGGAGGGCTAGCAACACCTAGGGGCAACCCTATATTAGATTGGTACTCACTACAGTAGCGTAGACCTGGAGGAGACCCTGATAGTCGTCACGACGGACCACTCCCACGTCCTGCTCCTGGGAGGGCTAGCAACACCTAGGGGCAACCCTATATTAGATTGGTACTCACTACAGTAGCGTAGACCTGGAGGGGACCCTGATAGTCGTCACGACGGACCACTCCCACGTCCTGCTCCTGGGAGGGCTAGCAACACCTAGGGGCAACCCTATATTAGATTGGTACTCACTACAGTAGCGTAGACCTGGAGGAGACCCTGATAGTCGTCACGACGGACCACTCCCACGTCCTGCTCCTGGGAGGGCTAGCAACACCTAGGGGCAACCCTATATTAGATTGGTACTCACTACAGTAGCGTAGACCTGGAGGGGACCCTGATAGTCGTCACGACGGACCACTCCCACGTCCTGCTCCTGGGAGGGCTAGCAACACCTAGGGGCAACCCTATATTAGGTTGGTACTCACACCAGTAGCATAGACCTGGAGGAGACCCTGATAGTCGTCACGACGGACCACTCCCACGTCCTGCTCCTGGGAGGGCTAGCAACACCTAGGGGCAACCCTATATTCGATTGGTACTCACTACAGTAGCGTAGACCTGGAGGAGACCCTGATAGTCGTCACGACGGACCACTCCCACGTCCTGCTCCTGGGAGGGCCAGCAACACCTAGGGGCAACCCTATATTAGATTGGTACTCACTACAGTAGCGTAGACCTGGAGGGGACCCTGATAGTCGTCACGACGGACCACTCCCACGTCCTGCTCCTGGGAGGGCTAGCAATACCTAGGGGCAACCCTATATTAGATTGGTACTCACTACAGTAGCGTAGACCTGGAGGAGACCCTGATAGTCGTCACGACGGACCACTCCCACGTCCTGCTCCTGGGAGGGCTAGCAACACCTAGGGGCAACCCTATATTAGATTGGTACTCACTACAGTAGCGTAGACCTGGAGGGGACCCTGATAGTCGTCACGACGGACCACTCCCACGTCCTGCTCCTGGGAGGGCTAGCAACACCTAGGGGCAACTCTATATTAGGTTGGTACTCACTACAGTAGCGTAGACCTGGAGGAGACCCTGATAGTCGTCACGACGGACCACTCCCACGTCCTGCTCCTGGGAGGGCTAGCAACACCTAGGGGCAACCCTATATTAGATTGGTACTCACTACAGTAGCTTAGACCTGGAGGGGACCCTGATAGTCGTCACGACGGACCACTCCCACGTCCTGCTCCTGGGAGGGCTAGCAACACCTAGGGGCAACCCTATATTAGATTGGTACTCACTACAGTAGCGTAGACCTGGAGGGGACCCTGATAGTCGTCACGACGGACCACTCCCACGTCCTGCTCCTGGGAGGGCTAGCAACACCTAGGAACAACCCTATATTAGATTGGTACTCACTACATTAGCGTAGACCTGGAGGGGACCCTGATAGTCGTCACGACGGACCACTCCCACGTCCTGCTCCTGGGAGGGCTAGCAACACCTAGGGGCAACCCTATATTAGATTGGTACTCACTACAGTAGCGTAGACCTGGAGGGGACCCTGATAGTCGTCACGACGGACCACTCCCACGTCCTGCCCCTGGGAGGGCTAGCAACACCTAAGAACAACCCTATATTAGATTGGTACTCACTACAGTAGCGTAGACCTGGAGGGGACCCTGATAGTCGTCACGACGGACCACTCCCACGTCCTGCTCCTGGGAGGGCTAGCAACACCTAGGGGCAACCCTATATTAGATTGGTACTCACTACAGTAGCGTAGACCTGGAGGGGACCCTGATAGTCGTCACGACGGACCACTCCCACGTCCTGCTCCTGGGAGGGCTAGCAACACCTAGGAACAACCCTATATTAGATTGGTACTCACTACAGTAGCGTAGACCTGGAGGCCTTCCTTGTGGTATTCTACTCTCTGGGTTCTCTCAACTTGATTTCTTGATCGTTGTTTCTACCCTTTTTCTATATGATGTGACCTGCCCATCTTAGGCTTTGTAGCCTCTGGTGCTTTAAAGATTGACGAATTTCTCTATTATTTGGTATCCTCTTTTTAACACTCAATTTTCAAACGTAATTAGTATCAGATCTCAATTAGTTCAAGACTCATGCTTCTGCGCCATATTTTACAAAATGTTATGTTATAATGATAGTAAAATTGTGTTAAAGTTTGAAATAATCCCAACTATTCTATAGCGCTTTTTAAAGATTACGTAAATGTCAACAATTCTCTATAGATTGTTCTGGTAGGAAAATAACAAATATATATATTTTTCTTTTTTGACGTATTTTGCCCCTACATATAGTAATCGCTATCACGGTAAAACAATATGTTTCAATAATCTTAGATAGACCTCAGTTTCTTTTCCAAATTCCAGGGCAAGTATTAGAATTATTTTAATTCGTAATACATTTCTTGCATTAACGTATTATTTAAGTATTCCGCTGTAGATCCATGGTTTTCCTTAGATTACAATGTGTATCTTTCATTATTAATTTTGTTACCTAAACTATAATTTTAGTTTGCACGGTTCAAGTTCCCTGGAATGTTAAAGCTCGACATCCCTGAAAACCACAGATCTTAAGAAGTTGTTCCAAAGTTTCCAACTACCTGAAATCCCAGTCAAGTTAAGTACGTGGGCGCTCTTCTTCAGAGAAAATAAAAACATTAAAACAGAGATTCACGCAGAGGTAGTTTATTCGGATTGTTATGGCCGTAAAAGTTAAAATCATGTTTCAACACTACCCCAAGTATATAATTTAGTGAGAGCATTTATTTCTTTTTATAATGTTTATATTTCTAGATAAAGTCTGATGACAATATCAAAACTGCTGTTTTATTTAGATTACAACACAATTTTCAGGCACATCCCTTTAAGTCAATATAGACTTAAACTTATAATTACATTATACACTGAATGTTTACAGTTTAGTCTTGAGTGACTGTAATGTAGTAAAGGATTATATGAACACACCATAACATTTTTTTAAAAACTATCTAGTCTCAATGAATAATCAAAGTTGCAGAGAACACAGAGAAAAAAGTATCAGAGTTAAATTTAAATGTTGTTTAAAATTAGTTTATAAGGAGACTTCAATGAAGGTGTGGGCAAAACTCAGTTGGTACGGCGCGGCGGTCAGGTAAAAGTGCAATTTAACGAAAGTGCGTACTGTTAGATTCAGAACTGAGGACATCTCAACTGGTACCGCCAGGACTGATCTGTCTGCCGTCGTCGGTTCACCCTACCCGCACTATTGCATGAGGAGTGTTGTAGGATATCTTCACAGGGACCTAAAAATATGTTATAGTTGTGTGCTGTTTTTAACCTAAGTGTATTCATTTTGCCATTAGTTCCTTAAATAATGACTTAATAATTTTATTTTGTCCCCCCCTAGTAACCTCAGCAATAATAACATTGTTATCTTCTAATATGCAAAACACCAATCCTCAAGCGACCAAAAGGAGCTGTCACGGGGAGGACATTTTTAAAATTTAAAAAATATGAAAACAAGGATGTTATCAGATTTGAAATCTGATGCTGTTTATTTATGCCTGCCTTGATACATTTTCATGTAAATTCTTCATTTACATACCTTGATGCTAGTGAGAAATTCTGCTACTATTCTTAAATAAGTATTGAAGAGTTCATGGCTTATATTTATGAACGGTTTATGTTCCACTGGTAAGTTTCCTATGGCTTTACATGGATTCGATATCGTACCAATCGTCCCATTAGGTTTTGAGGTGGTTCTGAACGAGACTGTACTTAAGCCTAATTTCGACCCTTTTACATGGGTGAACACTGGCCGAGTACGTACCAATCGAGTTGTCTCCGCGGGTGCAGAAGAAGAGCGCTGTAGGAAGTTCATAATAATCATATTGCACCTAGCATTTAATCTCAACTTGTTCACGCTGATTATGCTTTCTAAGTTAGCTAAATACCCCTCTTGCGGTTCCAGGAACGGACACGAAGCCGTCAGACATAGACGGACAGCCGTACTCCACCCTGTTGTACGGGAGCGGCCCGGGGTACAGTGCGCCACGCAACGTCCCCAGCAACGCCAGCTCGGCAGCCGAGGAGCGTAACTCCGTCCACGGGGCCGCCGTGCCCAGACAGTGGGGCACCCACGGGGGCGAGGACGTCCCTGTGTTCGCCGCCGGACCCTTGGCCAGGGAACTCTTCAGCGGCATTGTCGACCAGAGCTACATACCGCATGCTATAGCGTTCGTAGGTAAGTTGACAAATGGATTTAATAACCGAGAACGCTAGGGAGCTCTAGCCCAAAAGATTTCGGTTTGTTACATGCTTATCGAACTTATAACCTTTAAATCACGTCCCGCTTCAAAAGATTACGCTAAATTATCGATTTATTACTTACATTACAACATAAAATTTTCTAGCGATTTCCCGATTTCAGTGAGAAGAATTGATTGATATCATAAATGATAATTTTTCAATAGTATGCCCAAATTATTTGCGATTATTATGGCACAAGGATTTGTAATATAAACATTCTGCGCACGAAAATGGAACAGCTCTCTAGGTATATTTTATTCTTTAAAGCGAGTCATAAATATATGATTTTAGATGATCCGTTGAAGAGGTACGGAATTTAAAAGTTAACATCGGTTACGGGAGGGACAGGTAGAAATGCAGAATCTTTTATGACTAGAGGCTCCTCTGAGGGCCAATTTTACAGTTAAGGATGTCCGTTGAATACGTTACTTGATGTGGAAGTTGTTTTAGCTTTACTTTTTCCTTATAAAGTTTATTGGTCGTTTACTTATATGTGTTTTACTAAGACAGACACGAACATTTAAAGAGAGACTGGACTATTTTACCTAGTGTCTTATCCAAAATTATCACAATATTATTTCCGATAAACTATAGATATATTCATTCCTATGGGATAGAGCATATATTATTTACAGAAAACGGGCTATTAAAAAGGACTATTATAAACATTCTGAACACAGTACCTTAATTTAAATCCTGAAATATATAAAAAAATAGTAAAACCGATAATAAATTATTACTTTTCGCATAAACCATTAATCGAAGTAGAATAAATATAATCCTTTGGACGATATTAAAGTTGTTTATCTTAGTTTATAGCTATTTAAACTACTCAAAAAGTCACTGACTGTTTGTTTTTTAATAACATTATAAATTTTTCAAAACACTCGATTAGGCAGTCGTAGTGCAAGCGTCTCATCCAATTTGATGTGACAATACAACTCGAGAGCAAGTGTTTGATGTTGTTTAGTTTATTTACACTCAGAATTTAATGTTTGTTGTTTTTATATGAGCCAACAATATTAATTGACCGTTGGAAATTACTTATCCTCTTCAAAACGTCGGTACAAGTTATGTTCGTAACTTCATACAGGTTATTGGTGTTGTTTACGTCAACACCAGTTTAAGATATTTCAGAAGCTTTTAGATTAACAGTTTTGTGTAAATAATACTTAAGTAATTAATCAAAGTGTTATGTAATGAATTTCTCCAACTCATCAAATTAGGGCAAGTAATTTATGTCGGGTCATTAATTTATGACGAGATAGCTTATTTAAAGCAGTGATCGCTTTACGAAAAATTTCGTTTCATTGGGTATTCAATTCATTGTTATTTATTTGTTGACGAAAATTCCTTTATAAAGTCCTTTATAAATTCCTTTATGTATTAAGTACAGACGAGAACAAGAATTGGAACACGACATAAATATGATAAGTGCATCAATACACTTAAAGGTGGTGAAAATGGAGGAATAATACTGGCAAGAATTCATTATAAAAAATCAAAAACAAAAACAAAAATTACAAAAATAAATAAAAGGATACAATAAACGGTAAATACTTATAAAGGATGGTATAAACTATCCATATAGGCGATCTATATAATCTATCATACCATTGATCATCAGGAAAAGTCAGAGAAATAAAAACTAATAAACTAATCAACAATTAATAGTGGACCAATAGCAATACATATGAAACTTAGAAACTACATTCAATTCCATAAGAAAACTTAACAATTTATAACCTAAGCAATGCATACTAAAAAAATAATACAGATTAAGTAGATGAATACAATAGATTACAGACTAAATCCTAAATGTAATGTTTAAAAAAACAAGAGTATAAAAAAGTATGACAAGTTTTAAAATATTTTAAATCTTCGACAGCTAAAATATGGTTTTGAAGCTAAGAGAGTCAACGATGGGAAGGAGCACCTTCGAAGTCAAGTTTGGAACAAAACAGATCGACATGTTGCGTCACGCTGAATGCGGATCATTGTACTGTTTTGATCATAGCAAACACATAGATCTTGATGCATATGGAGTGTGAACATTGATCCTCTGAAGAAGTTAAAAGCTGACGATTTGGCCGTTAAATATTTTAAACAGGAAGGTAATATGTTTAAAAGAAGGTAATTCTACAAGAAGGTGGATGAAACCTACCTTCTTATCTCCGAAGATGGTAGTTAAAGTTGGCTGGCGAATGCCTCAAAAGGACCTTCAATATAACGGTAGCCAAGTCGTAACCCCGCCAGACGAAGAAAACGAACCTTAACACTATTGGGCTGGTCGGAGATGTACCATTGCATGCTTAGGGAATCAAATGGCACAGAACACTCTAAATGAGGTAAAATATAGGCAGTATTGCTAATAATGTGACAAACTGTTAATGGTTTCGTTTTAGCGGATTTCCCCTATAGGGAACAAGCTATTACCGTAGTCGGCATGGTAAGACCTAGGCCCGGGACCATGATAACTTTTCGTTTTGAGGTCCCCAGACCCCAAAAACACCAATCGTTCGAAACTGTATATATATATGTGTGCGTGGGTGCGATAACTCTCGTAAAAAAGGTCCGATTTTGATGAAATTTGGTACAAACGTGTAAAGCAGCATTTATGACTTTAAGTTCGAAAACCAGACGGATCGAGCTATCCGAAGGGGTATTTTGGGGGGTTTTGTACTCCAAAAATGGTTTTTTTTGAGTTTTTTACATACAATTTTTGAAAAAGTCAAATTTTAATTTTTCCCATTCGAATCAGCTTAAAAAGACGCACAATTTGATGTTTTAATCATTGCTCTACGTCAATTGGTTACTGAGATAGTGAAAGTGCTAAACACAGTACGTTGTCCAATGTTATTCTTATGGAGGATAAGAAAAATTGTATATCTCGCTTATTTATCAACTTATCCTGACGAAACTTGGTATATTGCTTCATTTCATTGTGGTCTATTGATATTTCCACAAAAACCCATTTTTTGCCCAATAGTTCCCGTAGCAGCAAACCTGCATACTCAGCCCCATGTTATTCTTATGGAGAATAAGTAACGTGTTATCTCCTTTAATTATGAACATAAATCAATAGAACTTGGTATGTGGCTTTACCTAGTTGAGTTATATTGATATTTGTATAAAAGCCTATTTTTAGTGTTCCTTATTTCAGCAAACCTGCATACGCAGCCACCATGTTATTCTTATGGAGAATAATTAAAATGTCATAAATCGTTTATTTATGAATGTTTATTGATGAAACTTGGTATGTGGCTTTATGTGGTATTAAGATAAATTAATAAGCATTGGAAATTCGCTGAGTATGTAGGTTTGCTGCTACGGGGGTATTTAATTATTGCTGAGAATAGTATATCAGATAAAGTTTGTGTTAATAACTTAAATTATCTTCCAAAGCAAAATAATAAGTGTTTAAAAATAAGCTGAAACCTAAATTATAAATTCCATGCCACATGTATGATTCTATACTCATGATCTTACACTTTACAAATAAATATATATCGTTGCATGAAATCGATCGCTGCACAAGCACGGTTATTATATTGAATGCCTTGCACACACAATTTTCTCATTCGACCTGTTGTGACCTAAGTTATCTCGAAGCCTAGCAGTAACTATATTCGACATGTTTTAAAGGTGTTGCGAGTTTGATACGCAGAACGGGTTTGGACCGTTTTCCCGTTTTCCTCTGGTGTACATATATAATTTATATACACAAGTTTATGCAGTAACCTCACTTCTTCCGGGGAATAAAACAGTTGAGTGCGATGTGGTTTACTTTTGGAACTATTTTGAATGATGAAAATCTTTGTAAGAATGATCTTAAAATAAAACGAGTTCGCACGCAGCACGCTGACGTGAGGGAAGTGAATTTCCACATAAAAAACTATAAAAAATCAAAATCAGTTAAAAATATACATTTATTCCAATTTTTATTCAAATCTGAAAATATTGATTTTTTGGCTGTTCTGATGCTCCTGGTTCTATTTACCTGCAATGCTGGGAATACAGTTTTGTGCATTATAAGGTTAGGAGAAGGTCCAGTCAGGCATTAAAGTAGGCGTGAGGTTGTTGGGGATGGTAAAAGTACACCAACAAATGAATAACAGGCTTTTCTAATGTAAAACCCCCATAAGACAACGTACTGCGTTTGGTCGATACACATTTTCTTTAATAACTCGGTAACTATTTATGCTAGAATGACGAGAGAGGGCTTAAAACTTTCGCCTCTCTAATTCCCATCTTTTTACATCCACTTATTTTACATATGGGGCTTTTATGACCCTTTTTGGGCCCAAAAACTCGAAATTTGAAAGATTAATCCCCAAAAAAGGGGTTTAGAGTTTTCCGATTGTTTTGCCCAACGAACTTGTCCAACTGATTACAGAAAGGAACGTTCCTACGAAATTTGAAGTAAATCGGACAAAAATTGCGACCGCTAGAGTGCAAACACATATATATATATATATATATATATATATATATAATTTTGAACGACCCCCCAAAACGTGTTCAGGGGGTCACGTTAGGAACTTCTATGGTGGTCCCGGGTTTAAGTTTCACCGTGCGGGTCATGCTAATAGTTCACTTTCCAAAGGAAATTCACTAAAAAAGAACGTCTATAAGAACAACATTTGAAATTTAATGACCCGTGAGGCAGAGTCCTATGGGGATAAATTAAAACGCGTTCATAGTGTACCTACTTTATGGACAGAGTATAAACACCGAGTTTCGTGCTAGCGATGTAGATATTTGACCTGGGGATTATATAAGCTGATTATTTTTCATAGAAAACAATTATTTACATCCTCTCACCTTCTTTTAGCGAATTTCCCCTATAGGGAAGAAGCTATTACCGTAGGTCTTATGGTAAGACTTAAGCCCGAGACCATGATAACTTTTCATTTTGAGGTCCCCAGATGCCAAAAACACCATTCGTTCAAATTTTTATATATGTATATATATATATATATATATATATATATATATATATATATATATTTATATATATATTTATATATATATGTGTCCGTAAGCACGATAACTCTCGTAAAAAAGGTCCGATCTTAATGAAATTTCGTACAAATGTGTAAAGTACCATTTATTTGAACAAGTTCGAAAACCAGATGAATCGCACCATCCGAAGGGGGGTTTTTGGGGGTTTTGTACCCCAAAAATGTGTTTTTTGGGGTTTTCACAGGTAATTTTAATTTAAATCAAATTTTAATTTACACCATTGAATTCAGCTTAAAAAAACAAACAATTTGGTATTTTGATCATTGCTCTACGTCAATTGGTTACCGAGATATTGAAAGTGCTAAACACAGTACGTTGTCTAATGTTATTCTTATGGAGAAAAAGAAAAATTGTATATCTCGCTTATTTATGAACATAAACTGGCAAAATTTGGTATATGGCTTGATCTGGTTATGGTTTATTGTTGTTTGCACAAAAAAACAATTTTTCGCCTATGGTTCCTGTAGCAGCAAACCTAGGTACTTGGTCTCCATGTTATTCTTATGGAAAATACTTAAAATGTTATATATCGCTTATTTATGAATGTATATGGATGAAACTTGGTATGTGACTTCACTAAGATGAGTTCTATTGATATTTGCATAAAAACCCATTATTTTGCGTGCCTTGTTGCAGCAAACCTGCGTACTCATCCCCAATGTTATTCTTATGGAGAATAATTAATATTTTAAATATCGCTTGTTTGTGAATACATTTCTTATGAATCCTGTTAAGTGTTATGTTATATATTCATTGGAAATTCGCTGAGTATGCAGGTTTGCTGCGGCGGGTGTATTTTTTGTTGTCTTCACTGTCGTGCCAAAAAATTAATTATAAGTGTTCATATGTATAACACTGCAAAACGCACATTATAACACAGAGTAAAATCACAAAAACGTAACTGTAAGAGTTTGTATTGTTTAAACTGGTTTATTTATTTTAAAAATAATTTTTCTACAAAGCTTGCCTTGGAGAACACAGCAAGAGATGCACGTCTGGACCCGACAACTACACAGAACCCAAGAAAGAGGTACGTTAATTGAAATTTTAATATACTTTTTCAAAGCAAAAGAAGCTCTTTTGATAAGTCGTTTCGTAAATATCTGTTGCATTTGAAATAGAAATATCGATGATTATTCAGTTTGTTTTATTTTACAAAATTACGTAAGTAGTTAATTTGTTATAATAATCAAACTAATTTGACTCCAAAATATGTTGTATGAAATATCACCGGATATTATAACAATTAAAGTAAGAAAGAGTATAGTAATACCTTAGTAAAATATTATTTTACAAAGAATAACAGACTTCATCCTACCATAAAGTACTACTACCTTTTATATATCTTGAAGTAGTATTCATCAGGGTGTTTTTTTAACTTAAATATTTTTTATAAAAAAGAGGGATAAATATACAGTTAGCGGGAACTGTCTATTCCCCATAGGCGGAAACAATTTATATTGACTTTCCCCATTCAACTTCCCTCTTCACTCCCACCCCAAACTTAGAAATGCCAAATTGTGAAGTACCCCATTTGGCATATCAAATTAAAGAGGATTGAAAAATAAACTTTTTGGTGAACAAATAATTAAAATCTGATAATCACTGAAATATTACAATATTTAATTTATCAGGATAAACCTTTCGCTTATTCATTTCTTGCCCATGTTGGCGGCTGCTTTAAACTCTGTTATGCAAGCAAACCTCTTTACAGCGAATAACGAGTTCGCACGCAGCACGCTGACGTGAGGGAAGTGAATTTCCACATAAAAACTTGTAAAACTCTAAATAAGTGTAAAATCATACATTTGTCCAATTTTTATTGAAATCTGAAAACATCGATTTTTTGGCTGATCTGATACTCCTGGTTTCGTTTACTTGCAAAGCTGGGAATACAATTTTGCGCATTATAAGGTTAGAAGAAGGTCCAGACAGGCTTGAAAGTAGGCGTGAGGTTGCTGGGGATGATAAAATTACTCTAACAAAGGAATAACAGGCTTTTCTAGTGTAAAACCCCCATAAGGCAACGTACTGTGTATGGTCGATACACATTTTCTTTAATAACTCGGTAAATATTTATGCTAGAATGACAAGAGAGGGCTTACAAATTTTGCCTCACTAATTCCCATATTTTTCCATGCATTGATTTTACATCTAGGGCTTTTATGACCCTTTTTGGGCCCAAAAACTCAAAATTTGAAAAATTAATCCCAAAAAACGGGGGAGTTTTCCGATTGTTTTGCCCAACGAACTTGTCCAACTGATTACAGAAAGGAACGTCCCTACCAAATTTGAAGTAAATCGGACAAAAAATGCGACCGCTAGAGTGCAAACACATATGTCTATATAGATATAAAATTTTGAACGACCCCCCAAAACGTGTTCAGGGGGTCACGTTAGGAACTTCTATGGTGGTCCCGGGCTTAAGTTTCACCGTGCGGGTCATGCTAATAGTTCACTTTCCAAAGGAAATTCACTAATAATCATTTGTTAATGTGCATGATTATTAATTATTAATGAGAAATTGAGTAGTATGTATTGTTCCAATGTCAGAAGAAGCGACACATTTATTACAACAATTAATAAAATATACAGCTTATTATAAAAATGGTTTTTAATTCTCTTCACTAAATGGTTTGTTAGTTTGCATATTCTGATGAAATGAAATGAAATGCTTTATAGTCCGTAACAAGAATACAAGCATGGTCATTGTCAATACATAACTAAATAAAAATACATTGTCACTGTTGTAGCTTACATTCTAATAACTATGTAAATCCACCCAGCTTGTACAGGCCTGTACTGAAATACAAAATTGCATTTTTCTTAAGTAAAACTAAAACTAAAACCAAGGCCTTTGTAATTAGAGGTGTTATTTGATATCATTAAAAGGATATGGAATAATTTATAGAAGCCGATTCATTAATCCATTTTTAAAACTATTTCCAGTGAGAGATTTAATGTTCGGTGATAGTTAATTTAAAAAAAAAAACTTGGTTCCTCGAACATATGGACTATATACAGTGAATTGTAATCGTCTTGAAAACATACAAAAATCATTCTTATGCCTTGTGTTATAACTATGGAAATCAGAATTTAAGCAAGTAAACTTTGAATCATTTTTTACCATCATAACAGTTTGGAATATGTACATTGCATAAAAAGTTAGTATTTTATATTTTTAAACAAAGGTTGCAGGAAAATCTGGGCGGTTCTTTGGCTATTATTCTAAGGGATCTTTTAGTCAAATGAAAACTCTTTTTAACAGTACATCGTATGTGCCTCCCACAAGACAACACCGTACGAGAAAAAAAAGGGTAAATTAAGCCGTAGTATACTATTAAAACATCTAAAGTCGTCATGTAGGAGGAAATTCTTTGAAGTAAGAATAAGCTAGAGGATATTTTATTACAAACATGGTCCACGATAAATGAAGTTGAAATTAAATTTTAGACAGTTAGCAATTTATAGTTGTTTTTACAGTGATATACTAGGAGCATGCTGTTCAATGATCATTGCGATAAGATGGTACGATGAGGATAAATGCGCCCTATTGTTAGAGGGTACTAGGGATTCCCAAGCCTTACACTGACTATTGATCAGTTATGAAAGCAATCTGGCACGAATGGGTATTTTGTTGAAACGCGTTTGACAATTGCAACACTAGTTTAAGTTCTGTTTAAGTACGCAGGTTTGCTGCAACAAGGAAAACGAAAATTGGTTTTCATGCAAATAGTAATTGAACTCAACTAGGTGAAGTTACATACCAAGTTTTATTAATTATGTTCATAAATAAGGGAGCCATTACGTTTGACTTATTCTCCATAAAAATAACATGGGGGCTGAGTACGCAGGTTTGCTGTTGTTTTATGTTTATTTCCTCTTCAAGTTTCTTCTTGATCATCGATGTCAGTTCTCTCCCATGGCTATCACTAAAAATAGCTAAGTTAGGTCTACATATTTGGATGTGTACAGTATAATTGTCTTCTGTATTTTCTTCTAGGACTGCAGTATCAGTCACTTCCACTTTGGATGCCTGATTCAGTATATGTTTTTTCAACTTACTCATTGGGGTTGAGGTTTTCATAGAAGAAATAATTAGAGCCAATAGCACATCTGTAGAAATGGTGTAGCTATTGCAAACAATATAGGCCAAAACAGATACCACATCTACCACATCTAAGTCAGAGAGAGTTAGATTCTTCAATATTTCTGGATCAAATGTTCGAGTTAATAGGGAACTCAAAGTTAGATGTTCTATAGCAGAGAGCATGAAAACGCCACAATCATAACCATTCTTTTGTTGGGGGCCATCAACCTCGATGAGATCAGGTTCCATTTCGTTTACAGTTGTGTAAGACAAGATCTTCCTAGCTGACCTTTTGGCAGCTAGCAGGTTATGCCCTTTTATTGAGTCGTAATAGTAAAATAGGTTAGCTTTCTTATTGTATATTAGGGTGCTCCAGTGAGAGCCTCCCACCTCCTTCAGTTTTTCAGAGTTGTTAAGTGTCATCAAAAGAAAATTGTTATTACCAAGTTCATAAGGTTCAAGATAGTCTGCATAGCTATTTACACATTTAACAGCCTGTACAATTAATGGGGGTGGAATGCAAATATCATGGTATTTTAATTAAAGATTGTTTAGTAAATCTGTATGTTGAGAGATGGATTCATCTGTTAACCACTCTGTACTCAGATGTTCTTCAGTCAAAGGAATTTGCTTTAGTTTAATATTTGTTTGACTTCCACAATCTTTAGTTATAACTTTCTCCGTTTGTGAACCAGCTTTTTTGGAACAACATTTTTTTCTTTATTGCTAATTCATTCCTTGTCAAAACTCCACATTGAGATTGTATTTGTCTTGGACTGTTGTTCACTGTATGATTGGCATCTACTTTATTTTGATTTGTTATGATGATTACAAATTTAAGGTTAGCTCTCCAAATGAATATTAAAATTCAATTATTTAAAATATATTAACAAATAACGTAAGCTATTTCTCCAAAATAAATAAACAGGTCTATTTTATCAGGATCAGATAGTACGTTTTGATCGTAAAACTGCTTTCAGCTCAGGACGTAAGCTAACTCCATGAGAAAGGTCTATTTAAACTTAAGGTTAAATTAAGATTAACATTAAAGTCGACATTGGGTACAGCAAAATGAAGCTGTCACAGTATTGGTAAGTCTTTTGGCTGTCCAGTGTGACCAACTTCCTTTTTTTGGTTCCTCTTTGTCTCTTCCGGGGGCTTGACTCCCAGTTGAACCTGGAGACACAGTCTAGTCCAAGTCCTTGGAGGAAGTAGTGGATCTTCCTTGCAGCCTGGGACGGGTGCCTGGGAGGAAGGACCCTTACCTGACGGTCTCCGGTATGCCGGGCTGGGGGACGAACCGTCGTGGGGCCATCCGAACCCTGAGAGGAAGGAGGCTCTGTGCGATGGCGGTCCCTGTCTGGTGGACTTAGGGGGACGTCGGGTTAGAGGGCGAATCGTCCTGGGATTATGTCACCCACAGAGCCCGGGAGTCAGATATGGTTCTCTTTCTCCCTTTCTGGAGCGAGGCAGACTGACCCCGTCCTTCCCATCCCTCTTTTCCCTCTTTCCGGTGGCTGCACAATATCCCAAGGGAGACGTGCCTAGCCGGCTATGCCGGGGCCTCTTAATCCTCCCAAAAACAAACAAACAAGGGCAGTATTTAAATTTTCAAATAATCAAACCTCTATCTAAGAAGAGGTTGCTTACTCTTTGTTTGACAGTGAAAAGAGCATTTGCTCGAACCTGAATGGATTTCAAGAGGACATTTACAAATTATAATAGTTTTGCCTGGTTATGAATACCCTCAATCCGTCATCGGAAAGTGAAAAAAATCGTAGATCATAAATCAACAAATATGACAAATTCGTTAATATGTCAATCCCTTATGTGCAGGGATTATCAGAATAAAACAGAATAGTTGCTAGGAATTTAAAAATAAGGCCCGGGTTAAACACGCAATGCCGAACATAGGTAGGCAATGTCTCGCAAAAACAAAACAAAAAAAATTACAACCAGGGTTCAGAAAACGGTGTATACAGAATAAACTGCTTTAGCAGAAAATGTTTAGTAGAAACAGCGCTCAAATTGCTTAATATTATCGGTTAGAAAACTAAGACATGAATTTTTAAGAAGTAAAAATTGTACATCAGGAACCTAATTTGTTGTAATAGTTGCAGCTTCCTATATAACATTAGCTGACCTATCCATTAGTCCTCAGTTGAAATAATGTCATTCTGGTTGCATCTACTAAGAAAATAATTGAAAAAATAAGGAAAAAAAGAACCTCAGTTATTAAGGAAACATTTGATTCTTCTGGAAACTTCACACATTATATTAATTCGTGATAAAGCCCGGGAAAGGCCTAAGATGACTGAGCTAGCGTCCCGTCTAGCCACGTGGCTCAAACCCCCCTCCCCCACCGCTCATCACCACGCTAGTCACGTAACTTCAATTTTTATGTCAGATTTCAGATTCAGATTTGGAAATCAAAATGTAAAGGGTACCTCCTAGTATAAGGGGTGATGTAATTTCGTATTCACTGATACACACTTTTATTTAGGTTATTTTTAACAATACAATTGAAATGTACGGTCTGGCATACTCAACTAGGTCGGTGGTGCTAACATTTCTTACAATGTTTTAAATTATCATCAAACACAAGACGGTCAGTGTTTATTTCTTAGAACTCAGAATTGGTCGGTGTGATAAATGAACGTTACGATGAATGACGAAAAAAATAATGTCGAACATGAGATTTTAATTTCTATACTAACCTACTTATTACATACGCTCTAGAATTGGTTATTTTACGTGCTTTTTAAAAATTGCAAATATTACGTTAACAGTTATGAAACAAGAGACACGATCAAAAATAAATACTTATAGATTACTAAGCTATGGAGCAAGCCGCGCATTGGGCGAAGAATCAGCGGTGACTTGGAGGTATTACGAACGAGGGAAAATATCTTGCCGCATTTTTATATCCGAGCTGCATATATACGACACTGCTGCACCGAAGCAGCACTGTGCCTCCCCTACATTAACCTATTTCAAAATGTGTGTATTTTTATTCTATTTGTTTAACCTCAATTGCCCGTTACCATATGACAATAGGCCTGTGATGCGATATTAAGACACAAATAGAATAAATGTACATAAATAGAACTTATGTATTAGGTACCATAATGGTACATAGTACATAGTGCACTACGGGCGAGCCATTGTGTGACCGCTCGTAAAAGGTATCATAGCAGTCAGCCGGCATCGAAGCTTTGCTCGACCACGTCCACGTCTGATGTGTGAGGTCAACGTTCTGCCCCTGGCAACCCCTGTTCTACCCCTGTTTGATGGTTATATTTAAAACTAAAAATAAACTGAGTAATTTAAGTAAATGACATAAGTCACGGTAAAGTTGTTGACTTTTTGCAGAGTTGCACTTCCGCCCATGTGAGCACGGTGTACACCTCGAGACGGCGAGGAGGGTTGGTACTAGCCAGCAGTGTGATGAGCGACGACAGCTCCTCGTCACGGGCTCCGCCCCAGTTGTCCAGGACCCGGGTGCTCCTAGCCCTAGCCCTCGCCCTGCGGGTTTACAGTTGGCAAGCAACGTCATGAACGGAGACCCCGACCACTCCTGTTGCACCCCCACCAGCTCCACCTCGAACCACCTGCGTCCTAGTCCAACATGGGAAAACCAAGTTACCCTCGGAGTTCGTGTGAAATTAAGTGTTATTTGTCGGTAAAGTCAAAACCAACCTTACTGACTCCTTGTTGCTTTATTCGAGTGTTACTTGGAAATAGCCGATCGATGTCAAACTCTTTTTTCTCTGTTTTGGTAGAACAGAGAAAAACACTTTTAAAAATCTTGTTATGAAGAAATCTGTTTATATCTTTCGTGGAATATTTTCGTATATTACAATTTTGTTTAAATAAAAGCCGCGTATAGTATAAAACAAAGGCGTTTAATATGGGTATAAATTGTTATAATGTTCTCAAACAATTTATGCAGGTAAATTTGTCGTTGTTTTGATAAATATAGCTCGTTTCTTTACAAATTTTGAATTATGAACCGGGCATAATTCTTCACCTCTCACAGCTAACTTCATTTACAGCGGCGAAATTAACTTTTAAAAAGTTTTAGTCATAAATCTTGCACAGAAAAATAAAAGTTGTTAGACCTGTCACAATTCTTTACGGGTTAATATTATACCTCATATTTGGTTTATAAAAGTTAAACTCTAACTAAACTATACGTGTCAAGAGCAAACAAATTACAAAAAATAAACTATATAAAAGATTTTCGTATCGTAGAAATATTTGAACAAAGAAAGCCCCTATTTAAAGTTGTGCTTTGCTGGAATTTTTTTCAAGTGGCGTGGAATTGTTGGAGTTGAACTCAAGCGTGTAATTCATTTTTCAAACTTGAATGCCCAATTGAACGTGAATGGCAATTAGAAGAAAATGATAAATAATGTACCGGGAAAATATAAGAAAAATTTAAATTGGTATCAATCAACTATTTATTTGTAGAAAGTAAATATGTTTTGCTTTATCTTACTTTTACTAATACATGTAAATAATGTAAATATACGCTCTAATTGGTAAAAAATGCATTTAAATGTAAATAGAAATTATAATTAATAACATTTATACTGTAAAAAGTGTACATAGTTATTTGATGTTTATATTTTGTATAAATATGTGATGATAATTGTGTTATGTTATTTATTCCTTTTAACATACAAAAATAATCAAATGGTTTTGTAATATATTTTTATTTACTCAGAGAAAAAACCAAATTTAAGGCCGTTTTCGTAGAATGTAACGCATTTAAACAAATAATTTACTAACACCCCTTCCTTCACCAGCCTTCAAAGATGTCCTGTAAACACTTTCGTGAGAGGATAAACAAACATCACTTCCTAGAGGGGTAAATTATCTCCCCCACTCACTCATTGAGTTACCCGGATACTACAGGGAGAATCACAAATCCCCTACAGGGTAGGTTGGGGATAATAAGTCTGTAAGCTTAGTTCTTAGAAAACAATAGTTAACGTGACATTTAGATAGGCTATATCTCAGACAGTTAATTTAAATATAATCGTGTATTTCTCATTAAACATACATTTGACACAGCCTAGACGCACTGATTTAACTTTGTTAAATCTCCTACTAATTTATTTAGAAGTTATATTACTTATTTAAATAACTGCTATATCAAAAATGTACACAAGAAACAGACTATAATTAAGTTAAATTTACGGATCAAAACGTTAAGAGGTATAAATAACTCCACACCCCTTTACCTTAAAGTAAAGGGGTGTTGCGAAGAATGGTATGGTCCCTAACATTTTAGATGTATATAGTCTGGTTTTTATAGATATAATTCCAGAATAAAGGAATACCAGGAATAGGTTTGTTCATAACTTATTGAAGTACGAAGCTTAAAGTACAGAATAATATTCTAAACTCCTTGTGCCTAGCGAAATGTCTACCGGACGCGGTAGCTCAGAGGTAAAGTGTCTAACAAGTTAGACGTGGCCGGGTCAGTGTTTCAATGGGGGTCCCAGCCGACACCTATAGCTTACCCATGTGACAAATGCCGTTACGGTACCTTGCTGTCTTTAGTTCACCGCACAGGTCAATAGCCTATGGTGACGGGCAGTTAAGGTAAAGAAATCTAGTGAAATGTTGTCAGCTGATGACGACAGCACTGGAAAGATGATGGTGCGGTCAGGCCCCCCAGATCATTCCGTGGGCCCCGGACACGTGGGCCAAAAAGACATTTTGGCCTCTTTTACAATATACATTTTGTAACCTTTATTACAATTACTTTTCATCAAACACACATTTAAACTAATTTTAAGAGTTTAGATAGTGTTTAGATTCTCAATGTAAATTTATTTGAAATACTAGTAAATACATACTGTAATTGAACAAATTAATTCTTAAATATTTTTGTTTGCTTGGTTTTAATAATCACACAGATAAAATAACAAAGGAAATTCACTAATAACTGCTGACGTGCCCTAGGTAATTGGTGGTTACATTATAAACCAAGCAGTAAAGTATATTAATGGCTAGGCTAATGCATATTGAATAATGTATTGATGCATTTGCATTATTATTATATCTGTGTTCTTATACGTTGAGAACACATCCTAATTTTATAATTGAGAAACAGAAGATACAACCTTTAGGTAAAAATGAAGTAAGCAAGCAAATACATGTTTATAAAGAAAAATATATAATGAAGGAAAATATAATAAGTATTTCACAAAAAATGATCTTACTAATAGCCTAATAAAATCAACTTAAATTCAAAGCTAAAAACCATGTACACATAAATGAAAGTTATATGTTGCATTGGAGTGTTTCTGATTTCTGATAATTTATTGAAAGAATTAAAGCTACATTTTTCTGGCTTTGATCATTTAGAATTTTACAATTACATCACTGAATTCAAGGCTTGATGCATGACGGTGTTCGATTGCTTACACTCCAAGTCAAGTAAGACGTTCTTGAGTCATTGAAGAACGTTGCCATGTTTTCAATGCGTTGCCCAGCTGACTAAATGCTCTTTCTGCAGATGCAACAGAAACTGGTATCCTACAAAAGATTCGTAATGCAATACATACATTTATGAATATTGGTTCTAACTGTTTGGCATGGGTTGCATTCAACAACTCTAACGGGTTCCTTGAAATGATTTTTTGGTCAACTTGAAACACAGAGTTGAATATATGTTTCAGATGTATAATTTCATCTGAAAAGTTTACTGATAGATCATTCTTATAAGTTTTAACTAAGTTTTCAGCTTTATCACTTAAATCACATGGTGTTCTTCTTCTTCAATAGTTGTTTCCAATTGAGGGCGACCTCTTGATTTTCATAGAGCTGAATTGAAGAACTGGGCTGAAGAGTTCAGACAGTGCATTAGTTGCTTGAAATCTTGTCTTGAGATCAGACAAAATAAGATCCAAAGCTCTATACACAGTACTAGTTTTAAAATGGTGTTCTTCTCATTCAATAGTTGTAAAAATAATAATTCCTTTGTAATTCCCAGATCACTCACCTATCACTACCACCGTCGCTCTGGTGTAACCTCTGTCACTCTGGTGTCACCCCTGTCACTCTGGTGTTACCCCTGTCACTGTGGTGTCACCTCTGTCACTCTGGTGTCACTCCTGTCACTCTGGTGTCACCCCTGTCACTCTGGTGTCACCCCTGTAACTGTGGTATCACCTCTGCCACTCTGGTGTCACCCTTGCAACTCTGGTGTCACCCTTGTCCCTCTGGTGTTACCCCTGTCACTGTGGTGTCACCTCTGTCACTCTGGTGTCACTCCTGTCACTCTGGTGTCACCCCTGTCACTCTGGTGTCACCCCTGTAACTGTGGTATCACCTCTGCCACTCTGGTGTCACCCTTGCAACTCTGGTGTCACCCTTGTCCCTCTGGTGTCACCCTTGTCACTCTGGTGTCACCCCTGTCACTCTGGTGTCACCCCTGTCACTCTGGTGTCACCCCTGTCACTCTGGTGTCACCCCTGTCACTCTGGTGTCACACCTGTCACTCTGGTGTCACCCCTGTCACTCTGGTGTCACCGCTGTCACTCTGGTTTCACCCCTGTTACTCTGGTGTCACCCCTGTTACTCTGGTGTCACCCCTGTCACTCTGGTGTCACCCTTGTCACTCTGGTGTCACCCCTCTCATTCTGGTGTCACCCCTGTCACTCTGGTGTCACCTCTGTCAATCTGGTGTCACCCCTGTCACTCTGGTGTCACCCCTGTCACTCTGGTGTCACCCCTGTAACTGTGGTGTCACCTCTGTCACTCTGGTGTCACCCTTGTCACTCTGGTGTCACCCCGGTCACTGTGGTGTCACCTCTGTCACTCTGGTGTCGACCCTGTCACTCTGGTGTCACCCCTGTAACTGTGGTGTCCCCTCTGTCACTCTGGTGTCACCCTTGTCACTCTGGTGTCACCCCTGTCACTCTGGTGTCACCCCTGTCACTCTGGTGTCACCCCTGTCACTCTGGTGTCACCCCTGCTACTCTGGTGTCACCCCTGTCACTGTGGGGTCACCTCTATCACTCTGGTGTCACCCCTGTCACTCTGGTGTCACCCCTGTCCCTCTGGTGTCATCCCTGTTACTATGGTGTCACCTCTGTCACTCTGGTGTCACCCCTGTCACTCTGGTGTCACCCCTACCAACAGGTAACTACGGCGCGGCTGTTTTGTCAAGTAACTCCCAATAGACTGTGTTGACACGCCATTCAATTGAGGGCGAATAGTGATAATGTTTACTCTAACTTTCTCATTTACACTATTCACAAGTCTGAATTACCTGTAGTTTATTTCCTCATTACCGCTTCGTCGTCTATGGCCAGAGATCCTGGATAGACTGTGTCAATGTATTTAGAAAAAAAGATACTAATTTTAACTACAGTAACTAATCTTTAATCGAAACTGCTTACAATAGCGGTGGATGGATGGCCTCCCCTCCAAGATTCCTTAATAAAATACATCAGTATAGTACAGCAGTCTACACGCCAGTCCTGTATGTACGAATCTCTTGTATTTTTAGTCACTAGTCTGTCGGATGCCCAATGGTAGGGCATTTGGTAGGGCATTAAATAATTGTATTGCCATGGTAAAACTAAAAAGATTTAGCAAGTCTACTTCTGCTATACGAGTGTTAAAGTACACCACCAGAATGTGAATATAAGTTGTGATTTAAAGAGCGTCATTGCAAGTATATGATGTTTGATGTGCAATTGGAGCGTAAAGCTTTCGGCAGGACATATCGGGCCGTAGGATTAAATAGAATTAAATCGTTATGGTACATTAATTTGTTTGGGGTTATCCCGGCACTGATTGCAATTTTACTTGTATCCCCCCTCTTCCCTCCCATTAAAATACAATCATGTACAACTATATTTATACTTTCTTACTTACTTATCCTCTTGGACCATGTAGACTCGCAGGTCGAGTATGTGGCGGATCAATTACTATAATTACTAATCTTCTGACTTTTGATAATTCATCTTCAAGTGTTCTAAAAAATGGTGATAAATATAAATATTTATGTAAATATAATATATTTACAATTTTATATATTTATAATTTTATAATTAACATTTCACCCATGATAAGTAAAAGAGTTGAAATTATCGTTTAAAGGAAAACAAATCCAATTTACACGTTAAAAGTTACTCTAAATATTATTGAAATCCTTCGATACCTACTACAGTAAAGCCCGTAACTAGTATTTTAACATATAGTAGAACCCCACAAATCCGAGACCTAGCTTAGTCCAAACGTGCCTTTATCGGTATTTGTTATTGTTTATGTACCCGGTGCGTCACTCCGTTCAGTCGTTCTCATTTGATGAAGATGTAAATTAGTATACTGGTGGCAGTTGATATAGTATTGATGAATTACAGTAATATTAACTGTACACACATTTCAATATTTTCAGTTTAAACTATAGTGTTATCACGTTTTTAAATGTGTTCCTCTGATAATCCGACCGTTTTGTGTTCCGACCGTTCTCTAGGACCCTACGGTGATGAATTAGTGGGGTTAAATATATTATATCCGATTTTAATCACCAAGCGTTTGGAATGATTGATGATAACTTTTCAAAGAGAATTAAAGCATTTGGAGTTGTTATGGGCAGCTATGATTGATGGATTAAATCGCACAATACTGAAATAAAACAGAGTGTACTTTCAGATGAAATTACCTTCTGTCGAAAATCAACAGTTTGCCCACGAGGTTTACTTGGACCGATATGTGACGCTTTTAGGTTATTAAATGTTGGTGTAAATGCGAGGCCAAATAGCCTCTTCACTCTTATTCTGTTCTTAGAAAACAAGTATGCAAGTAATTTACAGTTATAGAACGTGTTGTTAATTATTGGAAACAAGCCGTTTACAGTTGAATATGTAATATTGCTTTCCGAGTTTACAAGCGTTAACAAATAGCAAATAATGCTATACATGTTCATTTAAGTCGGCAATTGTAATAAATAAATGTTAAATATTCACTCTTAAACTATAAATGTTAAAATAACAATGGTTGATGGTTTTCGGGTTGTCTCGCTTACATTAAAAAACCTCTCACAAAAGCTTAAGGGCGAGGTCTTACCCAATACAACATATTATAAGTATACAATTTACAAATATTAGTTTTATTTCCTGCCACTAGGGGGCGTAGTTCTTAAATTCTGCACATTTATTACATAGATTATAAAATGTCACATGTATCTCTACATTACATTTCAATTAACTCACAATAGTTGTTAAGACTGTCATATGTTATTACTTTAGAATTCTATCAGCTGATTTATGATAAACAATAAGTGGTTCATAACCTATAACCATTTACTACTTGTTCTCTTATATAATGCAACCAGAAATTTTATGTTTTTTCCTACATGTTATACAAGATACTCAACCTTTTCAATGTTGCATGTAGTAAAGAGCGTTGTTGTAATTTACTATGCACTACTTATACGCTATTATGAATAAATATAACTTTATCGTGTTTTGTGATGTTCCATTTATTTATAGGAGGTTTGCTGTAAAACAGTTTGTGGAGGCACTATGTTTCCACAGTTTGTGGAGGCACTATGTTTCCACAGTTTGTGGAGGCACTATGTTTCCACAGTTTGTGGAGGCACTATGTTTCCACAGTTTGTGGAGGCACTATGTTTCCACAGTTTGTGGAGGCACTATGTTTCCACAGTTTGTGGAGGCACTATGTTTCCACAGTTTGTGGAGGCACTATGTTTCCACAGTTTGTGGAGGCACTATGTTTCCACCGTTTGTGGAGGCACTATGTTTCCACAGTTTGTGGAGGCACTATGTTTCCACAGTTTGTGGAGGCACTATGTTTCCACCGTTTGTGGAGGCACTATGTTTCCACAGTTTGTGGAGGCACTATGTTTCCACAGTTTGTGGAGGCACTATGTTTCCACAGTTTGTGGAGGCACTATGTTTCCACAGTTTGTGGAGGCACTATGTTTCCACAGTTTGTGGAGGCACTATTTTTCCACAGTTTGTGGAGGCACTATGTTTCCACAGTTTGTGGAGGCACTATGTTTCCACTTCTGATTACAATTAACTGATTTCTAGTGTCGGAATGCAGGGTATTGAATCAAAAACAGGGCTGGTATATACTAACATGTACATGGAATTATTTAGCACTGTGAGACATATAATCGATCCCTTGTGACTTATGTTTAAGAATGAGACCTTATAATATTCCTTTGCTCAATACTTAAAATCATCGACAGGACAAGTGTTTTTTGAATGCATAGACTTTGCGTGTATCGTAACAGTGTAGATTTTAACTTTATAAACTTTTTAATATATATAAAGATGGCTAGTGAATTAACAATTTATTAATCTTGTAGGTATTGTGTAAAAAAATGTAGTAAAACTTTGCAAACAGTTTTGAAATTGTTTAGTTCCTGTACTGTACTGGTGTATCAAACAGATTAGGGGTGTTAAAATAAAAGGTGCTATTACCACTACATGTAACGGCTCGGTAACAGTCCGGCTGCCAATCAAATGCCGATTGGGTAATCTACTCTGAGACCATGTTTGGCGTTTGATTGGGAATCAAGTTTAGAAGGTGACTATTTACAGAGGTTGTACTGAATGCACAGCATGTTTGACATTAGGAGGTTTACTATGTTTAAGCATAACTGTAATTTGGTTTCGAAGTCACAAAGTCAAAGTCAAAATTCTTTATTGTCGTAAACAAAATAAAATGCGATGACAAAAGTCAGTAATATGTACATGGAATTATCAAAATGTTTGACGATATATACAATACAAGTCAAACTAAACAATTGAGTCATCGTTTAAAAATAAATGTGCACTGTAATATTCTTTAACAACTAAAAATTCTCTCACGCTATTCCTGAATATTTTAAAATCATTTAAAAATCTAAACTTATTTGGAAGGCTATTGTGCATCTTTATTGCTGAATAGAAAACTTGCTTCTGAAAAAATGTGGTGGAATGTGGTAGGATTGCCAGGCGGTTGATAGGGCGAAAATTGTATGAGGAGGACTTTTTTTAAAAATATTCTCGATTTTTCATAACTAAACAGGTCGATTCCAAAATATATAGACAAGGGGAAGTCAGGATTTTATTTTCTCTAAAAAATCCTTGACATGACCTAGACGATCTCAGCCCAAACATGACTCTCAGTGCCTTCTTTTGCAATTTGAATATGCTTGCAGTAGTCGTTCTTTCATATCCCCAGATAGGAACAGCATATGCAAGGTGTGGATAAAAACAACCATAATATGCTACCATTAAAATATCTAGATTAGAGAAAGTAGATAACCTAGGCAGTATAAAAATACCACAGCTCAGTTTCTTAGACACTTTATCAATATGGGATGAAAATTTCAGATTTGAGTCAACTATTAAACCTAGAAAATTAGTTTCGCAGCAAGAATTAAGTTCAATATCACCTATTAAGACTAACTGACTAAAAGATTTAGATCTTATGCAAAAATAAATGTACTTAGTTTTATCACCGTTAACAAGAAGATTATTTGAGTCCAACCATTGCAATAAGGAACTACCCTGAATAAACATCTCAATTTCAAGTTGATTTCTGTTTTTGTTTGATACACAAAATGATGTATCATCTACAAAGAGGCAAATATTACCTTTACCAACTGAATCAGTTTTATCATTCATAAAAAGCAAGAAGAGCATCGGACCAAGAACTGCTCTTGGATCGGATCGAACTGCATGGAACATATTCTTGAGAATAATTATATATTGAAACCTTTACTATGCGCTAGCTAAGATATTTAGAGGCGTATTTCGTCCAGGAGGAAACTGCTTACGGAACCTGGCGATACAAAATTATTATATTTTCCTATATTACTCAAAACATACAAACATTGTTTTGTTTATTTGGTAAGTGGTGGAAAATAATGAAGTTGGCGATACGAAATTAAGAATCCTTAAGTATGCTTAATCTATGGTACAACCCCCCCTCCAAAACCCCCCTTTGGATGGTGCGATCCGTCTGGTTTTCGAACTCGTGCAAATAAATGCTGCTTTAACCCTCCGTACCAAATTTCATCAAGATTGAATTTTTTTACAAGAGTTGTCGTGTTAACGGACACATATATACTTATATAAATTTGAACGAATGGTGTTTTTGGCATCGAGGGTCTCAAAATGAAAAGTTATCTTACTATTACTACGGCAATAGCTTCTTCCCTATAGGGGAGATTCGCTAAAACGACAGATTTTTCGATTGCACGAACTGGCTTGATTTTATAATTTACAAGTTAAAGAGTTAAGAGTTAAAGTTAAAGTTAAGTTAAAGTTAAAGTTAAGAGTAAGAGAGTTAACAGTTTTATCCCCTCAATGTGTAATAATTTAAATCATTATTACGTTACCATGTCCGGGTTTTATGACTTTTTTTATTTATACTCTTTTAAAGACACGGGTAATTTATGTACTCGATAAAATTTGGCACAAATGTGTAAAATTACACTAATGATAAAAACAATAAATACCAAAGATTAAAATCCACAGAGACTGGGTCATGGTAAGGGGGATTAATGGGTTTTAGAAAGTCTCAAAAATCAGTTATTTGTACTGCACTTTTAATCCTACAGTTTAAAAATCACAAAATTATAATTTTAACCATTTTATAGAGATTAAAGAGTAAATCATTTGGTACTTTTAATTATGTAACCTACCTAGTGGTTACGGAGAAAATAAAAATTACATGTTACAAACAATTCCCATGTTATTGTTATAGGAAAAAGTTGTTAGCTTTTTTACAGTTAATTTTACTAAAAACCTCCATTTGTTATCAATAAGTTTAGCGGAACAAAATTTGGCTTTTCAATTTATGTTCTTGGTCAACTTGTTGCAGAGATATTTAAAGTGATAAAATCAGTACATTGACCAATGTTATTCTTATGGGGAATAAATAAAATGTTATACTGTATCTCGCTTTTTATGAATATATTTGTGATGAAATATTTTGTGATATTTGGTTTCTAGCTTTATGTGATTGAAGTCTAATGATAGTTGAATATAAACTCCATTGTTGTGATCCCGTTGTAGTAAAGCTGTGTATGAAGACTATGAATATTAAATTAAGTGATACATCTAGCCTATGTATGAATATATTTTGATGACACTGGTTATGTGGTTTCATGTGGAGTTTGGAAATATATATTTTTCTTTAAGCTTGCTGGGTACGCAAGTTTACTGCGACGGGGTTATTTGATAGCTGCACGGTTGTCTGGTTTGTCAGATCTTCTTTAGCGAGTAGCGATTCTTTCCTCTTCATTTGTCCTGACGGATCAACTTGTAGTCAGTTCGTGAAGTACCGCGTCGTGCAAGTCTTGATCGGCGTGGCGTTTATAATTTCCTGTCGGCTAGTTTTCTACCCTTTGTTCCTAAGGACCAAACCTTTTTTTACCTTATTGACAAACATGTTTTATCATATTAAGTACAGGGGCGGATCCACGGAGTCATATTGGGGGGGAATGCCTTTGGTTTGGAGGGAGGAGGGGTATGGGGTCCCGGAGTCCTCCCACAGCAATTTGTTAAAGATTCCATATCAATAATTTTATCGGCCGTAAAAATAAACCGATCGCGTTTAGTTGCCAAAATGTGAGTTATCGGACTAAAAAGACGACTGTATTGAATTCATGGACCAAAATCAGTAATTTGACCTGTTTTTTTCGGATTAAAAATGTTATATGCAATATAACATAATAATGCAATAAGACACAATTTCATGGTCACCGTAACTTTTAGACCGAAAACGATAAGTGAACGGAATTTATCGGCCAAAAAAACCGCAATAGTTTATAACCTACTCAAATCGAAATTTAAAGGCCAACACGCCAGCGGAAGTATCAAAGTATGTTATCGTCGAAAACGAAGATTTTACCGAAACTAAGATCGAAACAAATTTTATCGCCCGGGATACAGCGATTTTAAACGATTTTAAAAGACACCCGAGATACATATTATTGGCCTAATAATACCAATATATTCTCATTTTGCCGTCTAAATCGTCAATCGGGCCGGATTTTTTGCCTGAAAACGGGCAAACTGTGTTTTTAGACAAATTTACCTACTGGGCGTGTGTTATCAGCCAAAATCGGTAATTTTACCGGAAATTGTACAGCTTATTACTACTAGCCAAAAACTACGACCGCAAAGTTTTTTATCAGCCGAAAGTTGAGTACAAACAACATTTTATCCCGGAAATGCACTTAATCGCTCAAGAACGGCAATCGGACCGCATTTTCTCGGCAACAAATAAAGCCGGTTGTGTTTTATATACCAAAAACGACGTCCGAATCGCCTTTTATCGGGCAAAATCAGATATCGGTAAAAACATAAATTTTTCCACAACTTGGTGGTCAAAAACACCAAAATGACTGAATTTTTCAGCTATAATGGACTGGACGGAGTTTTATTGGCCTGAAGCGGCAAGCGAGCCGCATATTATCCACGGTAAGAGCAATATAACTTCGTTTTAGCGTCCGAAAAAGGCAATTGACCGACAAACGCATACTGCACTTTTGTAGGGCAAAACCATCAACCACAATAAAATTAAGGGCCGCATTTTACCGGTCAAAAGAGACTGCCAGACTGCGTTTTACACAGAAAAATGTACTGACTAAAAATATTTTATAAACAAAGTAGGCAATCTCGCAGCTTTCTATTTGCCGTTCCTCGCATTTTAAAGTCCGAAATCGACGGCCACAACGTGTTTATTGACCGAAAATGACGAGCGAGCCTCAATATATGCCAAAAATCACAATCTACCCGTGATTATCATAAGAATTGGCAATCTGACCACATTTTCCCAGCGAATAATAAAGCCGGATCATTTTTTATAGGCCCAAACGACAACCGGAACGTATTTTTACGAATACAATCAGGGATTCGACCCCGTTCTGTAGCCAATTAACGCCTATTTTCCGCGTCAGATGGGTCAAAAACGGAATTTATTTGCATTTAATGGCCCGAAAATGACGATCGGCAACGTTTCTTGTTGGCTGAAAATGACAACCAAAACGTGTTTTATTGGCTGGAAACGACAACAGAGCTGCATTAACGAGGACGGCCGAAAAAGGCGTTTTAAACTAAATTAACGAATGTTCACCGAAATTCCCCTATAATTATCCAATATTCCTGGAATTTCCGGTCTGTGGACACCCTGCAGTAGTATTACAGGCATATAAGACTGACTGACGACGCATCAATCAGACGTCAGACGACAAGTCGTGATCACCTTTTGCCTTGGGGGGATTTTCCCTATTCCCCCCCGTGGATCCGCGCTTAGTAAGCGATAAATATAAAGTTTATTCAAGTTTAGTATAATCCTTTCAACTTCACAAAACATACATTGTATGGGTACACAATCAATATAGGCCTAAATTAAATTATAATTACAATCAGTTATAATTAAAATTAATTATAATAGCAATAAATTAAAATTACAACTAAATTATTGCGATAGATAAATAATTATAAATGAACATAAATAAAAATCAATCAGAAGATTATATAATTTTATTGACGGTAGTATTTTTGAGTGTTTTTTTTTTAATTTGTGGGCATTTGCCATTAGAGGTTAGAGGAAACTAAGTGATGGAAAATGGCTGTACTTATTATTAAAAAAAACATTACATACCAGTATCAACAATGAATTCAAATTAAAGAATAGTAAATTTGTCATTCATGCACGACGTCAATTAGTGAAAATAACAACACCCTCATAATAAGAAAAGGTGAATAAGAGCAGGAAATTCGTCTTTCACATGAAAATATGAGAGTGTATTTAATTGCCAATGGCAACAAATATCTAATCAGTTAAGTGAACTCATCTTCTTTGTAAAGCTACAGTACTGTTTCCGGTATGAACAGACCCCATCTGCTGGACTGAACATCATTTATGTCGTTGTACGCTAAGAATAACATCACATCTCTTAAAAAGTGTACGATTAGAATCGTCTAACTATAATAAGTTCGACGAATTCGTTTGACGAATAGTTCGCAAATAAAAATGTGATATAAATATATATATCAACTTTATAAACTCGCTTGAAATAAAACTACAGGGCTAGTTGCAGAGAAATTGCATACATAGTCAAGCATGTCAGAAGTAAAATTGGTTCAAAAGAAGTATTTGTAAAGGAAAACAATGTAGGAAGAGGGAAGAAAAGGAGCAAATGGCTAAAATAAAACAGTATTTATGAGGGTATCATGGATTTGTTGAATATCTTCCGTTTTCTATAAGAGCTCGCCTGTTCCATCCAATTTAGTAGTGTTATAATGCAGTCTGTAAACCTAAGAATTTGAACTAATTTTAATAAATTAACAATTTTTGTGAGTAAGGGGTGTTTTATATTTACAGTCGCTTTTGTGTTATTATTTTTATGTAGGCAATTCCATGAAATTCATACAGAATTATTGTATTCTAAACTGCTGTTTTAAATAAGGAAATACAAATGTAGTTTAATCTTTATAAATTATAATTTAACCACATTTTTTTAATGAAAAGTACGGAAAACTGAAATTTGTATTTACAAATTTTATCTTCAAATGTGTTCGCTCAAACCACTCTACCATTACTACAAATGTTTTTGTTGAACTTTTATTCAGTTAACGCTTCGAATCCACTTATCAATTAGCTTTGATGTCGTTACTCAAAGAGATCTTTAGCAATGGCAATGTAAAGCACATTGTACAGAGAAGAGGGAAATGATGGGATCCCCTAGCTTTGAATAAACTCTAACTTTTAAAACTCTTCAGTAACTGTGGTAAAATGCATAGAATGCAGGGATAGATCTTATTAAATTAATACTCCGAAATCAATAAATTTAGCTTACCAAACAATTCTAAAGTATATGGCTGATTCGTTATGAATAATTAACGATATTTCGCATAAGGCTGGTTTATCAACTCTTTTCCACCTGTATCCAAATTAAAAATATTAGATTAGTTGAATGTCACAGCTACAAAGTTTTCGTTTTATTAAACAAGTTATTTTTTCCTTAGATTTTAAATTTAACTGTATATAAGAATCTCAAATAAGCTAATGACATTGGCAGACGATTACTGTTAAAATTTGCAGATAATAAATAATATTTTTATGGTGGTTAAAATTAAATTAAATTATTGGTAAAATAACAGCAGTGTGGTCGACACAATAGAGTTAAAGGACAAAATATTTGTCTTTTGTTTTTCGTACCTTATTCCTGGTTTTTTACTTTAAATATCTTTACACCATGGGGAAATTTAATTTAAGATATAACCTCATTTCTTAAAAAAAATGCTTATAAGTGTGCTGTGGTGAAGTGTGGTTTTGAATAAGTTATTCTCTGAGAAAATGTACAATCTTTGGCGAATGCGGATTGTGGTATAAGACATAGTCTTCTATTTTATACGATACAAACGGATAGATATTTTTGTGAGTGTGCAACCATTTACTCTTAGGTTATTTTCGAGAGAGTAAAGTAGGAGGAGATCAAATCTGTTTTCCTGATCTCAGGGTCTGTCAACCTGTTTCTCCACTCTTGCGCTCTTTTATACAATGTGTTTGGGAAATACGTTAAATAATTTAGGATGTGTTTATCCATGCCAAAATTCCGAATAGGTCCTGTAGAAATATGTCTTAAAATGCTTAGTTTGTTTGTGTTTATCTGTATGCAATTTTTCCTTATCACGCATTCGCCGATTTGTAATTTAAAGAACTCCAATGTAAAAAACAATGGAGCAGCACCAACGCCAATGAAAAAGTGTCATAAAATCTTCATTGTTTGAGTAATAGCACTATATCAGATACGTCATAAGGTCTGCTTGGGTGCTGTACCTACATTCAAGAGGTAGAGGTTTCATATATCTCTTGACTGACCATGATGGAGTAGTGGTCTTGAAAGTGAAAACTGATAAGTTGAGCACTAAACCCTCCTGGCTTGACAATAATGAAATTGAATCACGATTTGAAAATCAGGATTATCTGCCCCTGTTTTGTAATGAGTAATTGAAAATAAAATGAGATTTTAGCAAAATCATTCCGGATCCTGAGATAACATTTTTCAATTTTTTTCAAAGAAAATTTGGCAGTGTTTTTACACTTAACAATTATAAGTCTAATTCAAAATACGTATGCAAAACTGTATCTTCTAAACTTACCAAAATTCGCTCTCTATGTTGTTAGTGCATGGCTACCATGAGTGTGCGACAGATGTAGTTATGAAGTAAATATCTGAACACCAAGATTAAAAACAGAGCACAGCATAAAGGTGAAGGACGTCAAAAGCTCTTGCAATGTAGATATCATCATAAAGTCTCCAAATACTTGTAAAGCTGCATGATAGATAACGAGTGGACCTCGGAACCTTAGCTCTGGACCCAAACTACTGGTAAACCCCGATGATTTTAACAGTTAATTCGTTAATTTATGTATTAACTAATTGTAAGGAGGTGAGAGTAAACAAAATGAATATGATAAGAAGCTTCAATGACTCTGAGAGTGAGATTCACACGGAATTTAAAGTTTCATATTAAAAGCAGTTATTTATTTGATACATTTCACTAAGTTAGTGAGCCTTTGTCTTGAAAAGGGCACATTTCAAAATAGCCTAAAGACAGCCAACCTAACTATAAGAAAGGGAAACCTAGCATCTCTTTTGCCTAATTTTCGCCCAACCTCGGTTATATCTAAATTTTGTAGAGTAATGGAGACAACCTATTGTCTACTTTGAAGCAAAATATCAGTTAATAAATGCCTAGCATGGGGTTTAGAAGTAGACTCTCCACTACAACTGCACTTCTGAGCATAGTATACACTGCATCTAATGCCTTTGAAGACAGCGAGTCTGTACAACTGAGCCTGTGAGATCCCAGCAAGGCATTCGATATAATCTTACACTAATATTCCAATATCTAATCACAATAAGTATGACATCGGTGGGTCAATACTGAGTTTCTTATCTGGATACCTGGATCCTACAGTGTTGATTGAAAACATATCAAACAAAGATTAATAATTACAATATTATTTTACCTCATATTTATATCGGTGGTTTGAGACATCTGCTACTATTTATTAGAATAAGACTACTAAACGAAAGGACGAACTCATTCCCTATTTTCAACCAAACATTGGGCATTTTCTACTTAATTTTGTAACGTTAATTACTGAATTACAAATATAGTCTTTGTTCTAAAAAGTGCTAAATTACAAGAACATATTGTAAGTGAAAACGCTAATAAAATGTTCTAGCAATGATCTCTTTGCCATTTTAATGTAATTCGATTTCGATCTTTATAGTATCGCTGGACAAAGGCTACAACAAATAAATATTCAATAATGTCGTCAGGAAAAATTACAGTATTTAGTTTCACGATCCTATTTTCTTAATAAATCTTTATTCAGGTTATAAAGGTGAGTTGTCTTCGTCAATCAGTTTGTACCAAATAATATAATATTGTTTAGTGATATTTAGAGCGTACCAAAAATTAAATTACTGCAAATGAAATCCTTCATTTAATTCAAAAAGTTAAATGCCACCGGGCAGCAAGCGCAAAGCAGTTTTGTTGATTTATACCTACATTAACTAAGATAAACAAACGGACCATGTCATAATTTACCTCTTAATTAAAATATGGACTAAAATCCTTACTGCTGCTTTCGGCGAATAATTAACTGAATACAAAAATATGATTTAAATGTTTTTCCCTTTATCATTTAGTAATTTAATCCTTTTAATATAAATAGTAATATTTTAGGCTACCTAAAAATTTGTATACCGATTTTAACTTTCTATTGTTAAAATTATTAATTGCTGGTTATCTATATAAAAATTTCATAACGAATTTATTGTTGTTATAAAAATAAATGCTAATATAAAACTATGTTTACAGGTTAAGTTTATATTTTGCAATTTAAAGGAAGTTTAAAAACAGTTTTAGAGCTACAGTGCTTTAACTTGAATTAATATATTTAGTACATCAATTATACTAATAATAAATATTTTTGGTAATCTCGATTACACAGGGAAATGTATTCAATGTTATGTAGGTCTAATGTACGTTTAGTGATGTGTAAAAATGTAATATTCACATATTTGTGGGTACAAAATTATGAGTGCTGCGTTATATGGTGTGTTAGAGAGTATTTAAAACAAATAAACAAGTTCCCAAAAATCATGTGTTGAAATTAAGAATAACTATTAACTTGTTTCGGCTTTGCCCGAGAGTACAATATAACTTTTGTAAATTATAAGTAATTAAATTAGTACAATGTATTTTACTTTTCTGTTTTTATTAATTAATAATTTCATTACTCAATAATGGTGTACTATATTTCAACTCAATTTCACAAGTAAACGTTTACTAACATTGATAGTATTGATAATCAATAAGACGATTGGCTCAGGAAGTATTATGGGCAATCAAAATGGAAATCTTTGTGCAAAACTATGAAACAGCAGTGTTTCCACTTTCGCCGTGAGATTTTCCCTTTATCTAAACGAAATTTTCCCTTTTTTCCCTCACTGCTCATAAAAATTTCCCTCTTTTTCCCTCATTGTTCACAGTTTTCATATTACTTATTTTAGCACTTCTTAAGGTGTACTGGTAGCTGACAGTATAAGAAATTAAGTGTACTAACTTGTCTAAATTTCCAAAACCTCCAAATTTGAGACGTTAATTTTGGATAAAATTAAAACCCAATTTATTTGTTGATTAAAAATTCATAAACAAATTTATAAGATATAAAATGACTTAAATATACCAAATAAAATAAAGTCGTGATAGAGGTTGTTCCATGACCTCTAGCTAATAGAGGTTGTTCCATGACCTTACACCCCCGTACATTGCAATTGTAACGGCTGCTAAACCAAAAAAGTAATCCAAATTCTTTCTTTTACTAAATCACATTGAAATTAACAAATATACAATTTATTTTAAAAATTTAAACAGGTTTTGATAAATTGCTTCAAATGCAACAACTTTTGAATTAACAAACACTAGCCTTTTTACAAGGAACGTTAATTGTTCAAATCACTTGATTGACTAAAAAATAATTGATTATGGCTACTTGAAGGAGATCATTTGAGCTGCTGCTGAGATGATTTTGCAAGCAGACAATCAAGCATATGCACTCAAACATTACAAATACTTGGTTACATTAATTTGTACACTGGCATAGATTAGGCTCTCATTTTTAGATAACAAATTATTTGTTCAACATTATCACACTATCACTCAGTAAATTTTAATAAATTAAAGTAGTCACACACATACACAATATTCACCTTCTAAAAGGTGACCTCCACAGCGTGTCGAAATAAACCTTGTGTCTCTTTGAAATCAAAGCAATAATTGAACGGTATCTGAAATTACCTGTCGGCTCCTGAAACACATACGAATTTCGTGTTCCTTTACTTGACACCCGATGTATCTTTAAATTAATTTTGCCAACAATTAAAATGATGGCATAAAATCATTCATAAATGGGTTCTTTTCCATTTAGCAAAATTTAGACGATTATTAATTAATTGAATTGTTTATATAAAAATGCTAGCCAAATGAACTCACACTTCCTTAAACGAATTAGCTAACACGCAGGGTCTAATGAGGGTTTCACTGTTAACCAGTGTTACAAAGAGCTTCCATTCCTAAAAAAAACATAGTCAAATACTACTGATTTGTTTTTAAACAAGAAAGAATTAATCACAGTTCCATCCAACAATATAATTATGTGTTTTATTTTAAAGAAACTATAATTATAAGCTAGAGAAATGAAGACTGTCAGCTAGGGGAACACTGTCAGCTACCGGCACATCCACCTTATATCTAGAGCTTTCGTCTGGGCTAAAAAAATTAAAGCCTACAAGCTGACAGCCTTTTTCCTCGGTAAACAATAAAATCCTCCCTTCACAAGTTATCTGTTTGTCAGCTGAAAACAAAAATTTTGAACAGAGGATTCGAATACATATTATGTTTACCATGTTGGTTGCCATAGGAGCAGAGGGGACAGAGGGGGAAATGGTGGTCGACCATAATGTAGGCTTTACTTTTTAACCTCAGGCGAGAGCTCTAGATATGTTAACTTCGTTGTTTAAAGGCTATCTTTCTTTATTGGCAGAAATACTTATCAGCTGAACTTAAGGCGGAATTGCGGTATTGGAAGCGAATTAAGCTAGTAAAACAATTAATGATAAACGTAAAAGTTCTAGGAAGATTATGTTATTTATTAGGTTAATTACAACTTAAAGTTTGTAACTTTTAGCAGTTTATGTAAGCCAATTTTGGCAATTTAATACAGCAATAAATGTAGCATTATAAATATTATGTATTTCTTATTTTATGACCTGTTGCTTTACTTTTTCCCAATTTTAGGAATTATTTTAACTTTTCCCATAATTTCCCTCAAAACCCTTTTTCCCTTTGAGTTTCCCTCTTGGGGCTGATTTTCCCTCGAAAGGGAAAATTTCCCTCGAAGTGGAAACACTGGAAACAGGGCAAACCTCAGTACTTCAATACCTCAGTCGTTAAAATTGGTTCAGAAATAAGAGAGAATTTTTTGAACACAGATTACCATAGCTTATTAACATATATTATTCGATTAAAAATTATATCACTTATATCACTTAGATAAGCATTGAATTACAATTGGACGAAGCACAAAAAGGGTTTATAAATTATGAGAATGTTATAAACCCTTGCATACATGTAATTTTAAATAGATCAGGTGTATAAAATTACAAGAAAATATCGCTGAATTTTGGTTGGTGCAAATATGTGAGCTTCCATGTAAGAGATGTTAGTCGTTTTTACCCAAATGAAATGGGTGTTCTTCTGAAATAAAGTTTCAGCGAATTTCCCCTATAGGGAAGAAGCTATTACCGTAGGTGACATGGTAAGAGCTAGGCCCGGGACCATGATAACTCTTTGTTATGAGGCCTCCAGATGCCCAAAACACCATTCGTTCAAATTCATATATATGTATATTTGTACAGGGTGGCTGAAAAGTCACTACCTATTTTCATATAATAATGTTCATGAATTTTTATGGTGCTAGAAAAAAAATTAAAATGTACATTTAAACATTGATTAATACCATTTATTATGAAACATGTCAAACCTCGATGTCACCATCATTGTCAACCCGTTTTATTAATCTAACAGATACATTCTGAACAGATGTTCGGATAAAATCTTGTGGAACATTACCAAGAACATCTAAAATGGAAACTTCCAATTCATGGAGCGTCTTTGGATTCCTTCTGTAAACCTTTTCTTTTTTTCTTTTCTTTTCTTTTTTTCTTTTTCTTTTTTTGCCACCAGTGGCAATCATGCCTAATCACGAATCGTCCAACATGGAATACAGCTTTGTCTGACCATAAAATGTTATTAAAAAGATTCGGGGATTCTTCCTTCCAAGCTAACATCACGACAGAGACTGCCATGCGGACGTCACAGTCCTCATCAAACGGTTGTTGAACATAATTTGGTTTCCAAGTCTGAAATGAAGAGTTTTTCTCAATATTTTATTTACTGCATACCTGGTAAGTCCGCTTTCTCTTCCCAGTCCTCATCAAACGGTTGTTGAACATAATTTGGTTTCCAAGTCTGAAATGAAGAGTTTTTCTCAATATTTTATTTACTGCATACCTGGTAAGTCCGCTTTCTCTTCCTCCTTGTCTTACTGATTTTTGCAGGCTTCGCTCACACTTTCGCATCACAGGTCAAATGTTATTCTTGTGGAGAATAATAAACATACTCTATCTTGCTTATTTATGAACATAAATTTATAAAACTTGGTATGTTGCTTCATCTGGAGGTCATCCATTGGTATTTGCATAAAAACCAGATTTTGTGGTCCTTGATGCAGCAAACCTGCACACTCAGTCCTAATGTTTTTCTTATAATGAATAAATAATATGTCATATCTTGCTTATTTATTAATATGCTTTGATTGAAGTTGGTAAGTGGCTTCATGTCTTAGTGAAGTACCACTTGAAATTCGCTGAGTATGCAGGTTTGCTGCAACGGGAGTATTTTGTAAATTATCAGTTATTCTCAATTCTTAGTTCTTTCAACTCTAAACCTCATTGCAATTTTAACTAGGTACACTACACTATACTATTTATATAACATACATATTGTTAATTTCGAAGAACAAATCTCACTTAAACAAACAACAATTGCGAATGAATGGTGTTGAAACACGAATTCTTGATAAACAAAAGTGGTGAGACCACCTCTTATCCCGCTCAAAGGCCTTGTTTGCTCAAACTAAGCAGCCGGAATTTATTTTCTTAGCTTCTTAACAAAATGACTGTCGAATTTCGTCCAAAGCAATTTTAAATTCATAATTTTACAATTTATTTAAAATATGAACGATCCATTTTTTACACAAAACCCACCGACAAATCAGAAACACAAAAAACCCATCTTTAGAACTTTAGATTGTTTATTTATATTATTTCTAGGCTTACCTTAACAATCCAAAAAGTTTAAATCCAAATCGATTTCAGGCCCGTAGACTCATCATCAGTGGATATATAGGAAACCAAGTGTGTCAAGGATGATAATTTTTAAAACACTTGGTTTCCTATATATCCACTGATGATGAGTCTTCGGACCTGAAATCGATTTGGATTTAAACTTTTTGGATTGTTAAGGTAAGCCTAGAAATAATATAATTAAAATAAATGAAAGGTTGTTTCCAATTTCGGGAAAATATACTGAAGTATCCTATTTTCGATATTTAGCTAAACTCTCACGTACCGCTTATACAAACCACGATTTAATGTTAACCTTTTTTATATTATTACTTTGTACTATTTAAAATTGTTAATATTTCCATTTTTAATCCTTTTAATCTAACTATTTTGTATTTATAGAAAAAAACTGTTATATACTAGCCCTGAAAAACCATGAATAGCACACGGTTTACTTCATGGAGTTACGGTCTGTACAGTTTCTGTTTACTATTATACTTAATGCTCATAATTCTTAAAGAATACAAAAAGTTACACGAAGTTCAGAAATCTAATTCCGTCTTTTGGTGAGACTAATGCATAGAAACTATGTATTCTCGTATGAAAAGGGGATTAGATTCCAGCTCCCGAAACGCCGCGGTCGTGAAACCTGTTTTCCCTTATCAGTGATGAGAAATATCCGCAAGTTTTTCTTGAACAACATAGTCTCATCATCACCAACAATGAATTTTAAACAAATTAATTAAATATAATTTATAATATTTTTATATGTTATTCAGTCAAAATAGAACATTAATTTAATACACTAATCCCAAACAAATTTAATGTGCATGATAAACACAATTATGGTTTAAGCTTTTTTTAAACTATTTAATACAAATAATATTACTTAAAGGTGTGCGGTTGTAAGTTGTTTTCGTTAATGTTTGATTGACACAATTACGTTCAAAAGCACACACCAATCAATCAGTTAATCAACTAGGACCTATATTATCTGATCTAAAGCATATGGACTATGTAATTTTCATATACTATTTTTTGTTCTACCAGAACGCATTAAAACAACCCAAATATATCAATAGGATCTGCTAATGACATATATTAGTTTGCTTTATACGAAATGTCAAGTCAATTAGTTCACGAGTTTTTGAGCATACATTACAATAGGCACCACTTTATGTGTATAATTATATAGGTAGATTTGGACCTTAAAATTCTCCATGCGTATTAATATAATAGGTTTTTACAGAAAGTTTAGTTATTTTATGTTTTAGAGCAAAGGTTCATCGTTTGGTAAAGTTGATCCCTATCCCTGTAAACAATTTATGTTTGTAATGTTTTCGAAAACGTTTACTGAATCGTAAATCATTTTAGCCTACTTCAAAAACCTATTTAATTATATTTAAAACATTAGGAAGCAAATGGTTTCCCTAATACTTTTCATAGGTTGTAAAATATTTTGCATTAATAATTTAAACTATTCACTGGTGTAATTTACGTAGTGCTATTAACAAAATGAGTTACACATAGTTATTTTAATTTATGTGAAATTATTTTGGCAGAGGTAATATAATTCTGTGCATAAGCCATTAGCCTAAATGGATGGCCCCTATTTCGGGATTGGCAAGATCGTAGGAATAAATATGCCTCCGTTATTGGTTGCGAGGGAAATTGTCAATTTTTATATGACCGTAATAAACATTATGATTACTAAAAGTATTTGTTGATTATGAATTTAAAAACTGTATTGATGTTTATATGAACTATTGAATTGTAGAAAACATGAAATATTTTAGATTTGAAATACTTTAGTTATCAGGCACATCATATTATAGTGTACTCGTTTAAAGCAGATTCTCTTTCCTTGATTCTAAAGAGTCAGCGATATGGGATTAATTTCGTTAAAAGCGTCCATAGGTGCGCAATAAAACTGCTCTCTAGTGGATCAAAATTGAAAATTAAATTAATTGTTTCTGTTCCAACGAAAATAAAGTTAAAAATATGGCTTTATCAATAGGTTTATTTTATTAGGTCCTCGCTCCTAAGTAAGCACTTAATAAGCACGATCATAAAATATATTGTATACCTTCCCACCAGTATATATATATATATATATGTATGTATGTGTGTGTGTGTGTGTGTGTGTGTGTGTGTGTAAATAAAATATGATGTATATGTTCTTGAATAGCTTGCCTTCTTAAAAACAATCTTTTCAGTTTTACAACATTTTAAAATAACTTCATCCTCAGAGTACCAAAACATTGAAGTGTCAAAAAGATTTTTTGATGGCATCATACTTTTGAACTGATTATCGAACCAACTGAACATTAAATCAAACCCCTTTGTTTTAAAAGTCACCTTAGAGTATTGTTAGTTGCTAGGAGATACTGCAGTGTCTCGAATTTCTTGCTGATGGTTGTTGAAATAACTATGTCAGTACCCTACATATCAAATGTGAGCAAAAATGTAAACAAATTGTTATTTTGAGTTATATTTATTTTCTTTGTGTCACCAAGCGAATGCATTACCAATATATACACCAATGCATTTGCAATGTTAAATTACAGCCAAAAATAAATGACTTGCTGATTAAACTGAGTAAAAAATAACATCGTAGTTTGCTAAGTAATGTAGAGATTTTGCAACGACATTTTGAGATGTATACATTTATATCTCATAATAAATCGAAAATAGTAAAATGAGTTCTTCTTTAATAAGAACGATGCATAATAATTTTATAAAGTTCACCAAATTCAGTAAAAATAAACTAATATTATTAGTTTCGAACTTTAATAAATAATTTAGACCTAAAATAATTTAGAATGGAATATTTTGCTTGTCTAAAACAAAGATATTAGTATAATGATGCCAAAGCAGTTTGATACAAACAAGACTGTTTCAACTCATGACTTGTTACAAAAGGTAATATCACGAGTTGAGAAGTTTGCTTTATGAAAGTACTGCTGAAGGTAGCTGTGATCTGATTGTTCCCCACACTCGTACATATTTTACTAGAAATAGATTAAACAACATCGCGGCTCAATATGATCTCAAACTGTCTGGAACTAAATTATCTAGTATCTAGTATTTTTTTTCAAAAACTTGTCATCCACAATACAAGGTCGGTCGTTGATATTACAACCTTCCGCTAATAGACCCTTCTCCCCTCCTTGAGAGGCCAGAACAAGGATTATATGTTGACGTATCGCAAACGTGAGAAAGATCAAAGCGATGATGCGGGAAGTAAGCATTTATGCGAGACTCACTTTAAACGGAAGAATGCTAAAACTGCAAACATTCTATCGAATGGGACAGTGGAAATAGAGTATGGCTGTACAAATTACATTATCACATATAACAAATACAGTATTCAATAAACGGTTCATACTTGTATTTTAATTTTCGGCTGCAAGAAAGGGAACGTCAGAAAATTGTTTCAAGAAAAAACTCCCCTGCATGATTCAGACTTTTTATATAAACAAATTGTTCGATGAATCTTCTTTTGACAATGCAACATTTGCTTATGCTTCTCCATTTCAAAGTCCCAAATTGCCAGCCCATAAGCTATATGGGAGAAAACAACCGTAATGAAGCGAAAGCAGAACTTTAAAAACAAACAGATGACGAAAGATATACATGAAGCTGCTTATCTTACTACAAAATGTGGAAAGACAAAATTAGATGGTAAATGACAAGCACCAAAAGGTTTTTTTGCTGACTAGATTCAATTTCAGTATCACCAATAATCAGAGTGGATTTATAAAATATTCCATGAGGGTCCTTCAAATCAAAATCAATAAACTGTGTTTTATCTGTATTTTAACAGGTTATTTTCGCTGAACCACTGTTACAGGGGGCCACGATGTGACCGCCCAAATAGACTAAAGATTTGTGCGTAGAAGGTATCCAGCAAAGCATCGGGTGAGCCATTAGTACGAGTTGTATTGTACTGGTAAATTAAGTTGTTTTAATTAACAAGAGTTTAAACTCTCTTACACGGTAGGCTGTATGTTTACGATTAAATCGAAATATTGTCGAAATTTATTCATTACGTTTTTTACCTTAATAGTTATTTTATAATAAATTCACACCTTATACTTTTTATATAATCATATCCTTGGAAAGAGGATACAACTCAATATGGATTGTAGTATTGTGTTTTCGTAAATAAAATATATGAAAATATACTATATATCAGACACACCAATTACAAAAATGATACAAATTCTATACAAGGCTGTACTTGTATAGAATGCAGCGATCTTTTTATCATTCATCTATGAACGATTGTTAAATTATCTAAGGGAAAGAAAAAATTCGAATGAGCGGATATTGAGAGTTAATTTTAAGATAACTCTACATATTATGTGTTTGCCAATGAGCCACGTACAGGTAGGATTAATAAACTGTTTGATTTTACCCATCATTTAAAATTAACAAATGCTATATAGTTAAAATCCCCTTCGTAGCATGAAACACACAGTGGTATTGTACTAATCTTATACTATCCACGATCAGGGGACATATTTTGTACAGGTTAAAGATTATTGAATCATTTCATCGCTAAAAGGATTGCTGAGGTAGAGCAATAATATCAGTATCTCGTAATGATTCTTGAAAGTGCTGCCAAATCCTCCACTCCTAAACCTCATTAAATATCCGTTTATACATATAATAGGTAACCCTTATCTAGAACGAAGCAACGATTTTAATTTTTCAGTGTGTGGCAGTGCTAAAAAACAAAATAAACCAAAAAACCAAAACAAAACCTAGAAAAACCTATTTAATTATCTTTAAAACATTAGGAAGCAAATGGTTTCCCTAATACTTTTCATAGGTTGTAAAATATTTTGCATTAATATTTTGTCGTTGGTGTGACAAAATAAACCTAGAATTGGTTTCAGTATATTTTTGCGATACTTAAAATAAATTTCACTTCACGACAAAGTTAACCCCCTCTGGCAGTTAGGAGCCGTCTCAGTGTTATCAGTTGTCCTCTTTAAAACAAGCCAATAATCAACAATATCCGACCACCCGTTTAGGCTGGATGGAACTTGAGATTGCTCTTATAGATTGTTCTTATGGCTTTAGAAATCTACCTGGATTTACTGGTCTCCCCTCTTAAAGAATTGGTTGACCGCCTACCATTTTTCACTATTTTCACTCAAACAGTTTTTTTGTCAGGTTGGCGAGGCTAAAACTCACTTGGGATTTGTGTGTCAGCGGGAGTAAGAGTAAGTAAGTAAGTTTGATATAAAGTTTGGCCTACGATTTTATTAATGTTTTAACTTCTTCTGAGCAGTAAAACAATATAAAGAAAATATTTTTCTATGAACTTACCTAGTACTTAACTAGTACTTGGGTGATATTTCGCCATTAAAACAGTTATAAAAAGTTATAAATGAGCATACACTATTAGAGAACGCAGTGTAAACTTATAAAGCACAGAGTAATAAACACTGTAGCAAAATCAGCTAATTTATTGATAATTTGGTGGATTTTGGGTACGAGATTAGATCTCAGTTTCGAGTGGGATTTGGGATTGCTCTTGAGATTTGATTAACACGCACATGTCTTAAACATCGAGTGGTTGTTAAGTAATTAATGACGATGAGAATTGTACAAAATATAATCCAGTTGGCGTTATGCTAAACAACATGGTTCCTCCATAATTTATTTATTGACTTTCAACGGTATTCTATTTATACAATTAATTTGTATAAAACTAATGTAAACAAATATTTAATTATAAAAAGCAAATAAAATAAGTAACAATAAAACCTCTAAAAATATAACAATAACAGCTGGTTCTGCAGGATAAAGAAAGTCATAAAACTAGACTTCATAAATAACAGTAATGGAAAAACGGAAATTCTTTAAAGGACGTACCAACTCTATTCTGTAAAAAGAACAAAGATCTTAGAATAACAGCAATAATCTTTGAATCGATGTAACAGTAGGAAGAATAACACAGAACATAACCGTACAAACTGATTAAACAAGGAAAAGAAAGTGTTTAGACTGGACTTGACAATTAATTAACAATTATGTAATTGACATGGCAAAAATTATAAAAATACCAACTCTAATCTGCAAGAATACAAAATATTTAACAATAACAGTAAGCAATTTTACACAACAATAATTATAATATCATCATGTTGTAATATTCAAAAAGTTATGTTATTTACTGTCGTGGAATGCAGAGAGTAAAGATTACATTTAGTGTTAAGAGTGTAGTGCCCTCCAAGTGTGGTAATGTGAGGGAAATAAAAAAATATTTAGGGCAAAAACCACTCATTTGTTTGGTTTGAACCTCGTTAGTCTACTAACCTTTATTAAAATAAAAATGAAAATGCAATATTTCAGTTACATACTACTATTATAACTTAAATATAATCCTGCGAATGACAAAATTAATTAAAAAATATCACGGTGAACTAATAAAAAACAAAGTAAACTATCACACACACACACACACACACACACACATATATATATATAGTATATATATATATATACTATAATATAGTATATGTATATATATATTACTTGTAATTTGTCTGTAATGTTAGAAAAAAATAATCGTACACACCCAAAAAAGGACACATAATGCGTCTTTCTTCGTGGGTGAGTTAACCAGCTCATTCACATAAAATATCATAATGTTGACGTCCCTCTGAGTCCAACTTCCAAACATGGTGAAGATTACACAAATGCATACATATGCACATCAAAATACCTTTGTCCATACTGTGCAAGTTTAAAGTTAGTGGTGCCTCTGTTGACACATTCTCTCAAGATTAGACGTGTTAATCGTTAGGGATAATTTGTTTCTACCTATGTTTTAAACTTCTCTGTAAAAAATAAGTTCTTTTTAATTGGCAAACTATTGTGTAACTTATGTCGTAAGTATAAAAATACTTTTTAAAATAGGACGTCGTAAGGATTGGGTAGTTTTATTAGCTTAAGGATTTATTACTAATATCAAGCTGTAGAAGTATGGTTATATCGATGCGTTTTACGAACAAATTGACAAAGTTAATATTTTTACAAAGGTTTCACAGAACTTTACTCCAGTATAAAGCTATTCCACTACCACTTTTATCGCATAGACGCGGCCTTTCTGGCAATAGCAATTACTGATATTGCGTTACCATTTACCGTGGTGTCATGCGCGGCCTTTACCATCCATTGTTGCAATCGACCGGCCGATGTTGAACCAAACTCGATACTCAGAGACAAAATTGGTTCTTCCAATTTGTTCAATAAGTTAGTTCAACCAATATCAGGGGTTACTACGTGGAAAACTACTTTATGTGTTAAATTTACTAAATTCTGTGAGTACCACAATTATATATTAGTACAAACAATTTTATAAGTTAAGTTAACCAATAAATGTCATTTCGTAAAATAACAAATTTCTTGAAAGACATTGTATTAACCACAATTGTAGTTGTTAATAACCTACATTCATTTAGTTGAAACAAACTACTCACACTGTCAAAATAACCAATATCAAATTTAAAAGTATTTGTAATATCCTCCTAATGTCGTAACCTCAACATTTGGTTAAAAAACAAGTTTTCACAGTAGTTTTATCAACCCGCTATTCACAGGAAAAGCACCTAGGGGCAGGTGGGTGGAAGCACAGACAACTGCAAGTTGTGGAAGGTACCTTGTGAAACCAATTAAAGACATACATAATCAACAACAAAACAACATTTTAAATTAACAATTGAAAAACTATTTTATAAACAAGGTTTATGCAAACCTTTATTAAAATTAATTGTATGTCAAAATTTGTTGGTTAAATTAAACTTAACTCCCATTCTCAAAATCTATTGATTCTATATGAAAATGCCTAATGAGTTAAAGGGTAGGCTTATATTCATCATTCAAATCAAGCTAGCCCAAAAGTGTGTGTGAAATATGTGCTACTTACATAAAAATCCTGTATCTAATCCAAAAAACATTGGGCACAAATCATATTCTACATGAAAAAAATTACTCTCTAAATATTGGTCATGGTCCCCACAATAACTAATCGTTCAACAGTTATAACTGACAATCTTCTTTATTCTGTGACACAACATAAAATTGAAAACGAGTTCGCACGCAGCACGCTGACGTGAGGGAAGTGAATTTCCACATAAAACTTTTAAAACTCAAAATCAGTGTAAAACATACATTTGTCCAATTTTTATTGAAATCTGAAAACATTGATTTTTTTCTGTTCTGATACTCCTGGTTTCATTTACTTGCAAAGCTGGGAATACAATAATTTTGCTCATTATAAGGTTAGGAGAAGGTCCAGACAGGCTTGAAAGTAGGCGTGAGGTTGCTGGGGATAATAACAGTACTCTAACAAAGGAATAACAGGCTTATCTAGTGTAAAACCCCCATAAGACAACGTACTGTGTTTAGCCGATACACATTTTCTTTAATATCTTGGTAAATATTTATGCTAGAATGACGAGAGAGGGCTTAAAACTTTCGCCTTTTCTAATTCCCATCTTCTTACATGCATTAACTTTACATCTGGGGCTTTTCTGACCCTTTTTGGGCCCAAAAACTCGAAATTTGAAATATTAATCCCCAAAAAATGGGTTTAGAGTTTTTCGATTGTTTTTCCCAACGAACTTGTCCAACAGATTATAGAAAGGAACGTCCCTACCAAATTTGAAGTAAATCGGACAAAAAATGCGACCGCTAGAGTGCATACACACACACACACACACACACACACACACACACACACACACACACACACACACACACACACACAAACACACACACACACACACATATATATACAATTTTGAACGAACCCCCAAAACGTGTTCAGGGGGTCACGTTAGGAACTTCTATGCTGGTCCCGGGCTTAAGTTTCACCGTTCGGGTTATGCTAATAGTTCACTTTCCAAAGGAAATTCACTAAAAAGATGGCAAATGCTCGAAACATCATCTCCAAGCCCCTATCGCCACACTACAATTAGCCTGGGGGTAAATGCTCCAGTAATCTTAACAACATTATCGTCCATGATTACAATTTGCACACAACAGTCTTATCGTCAAATTATTAAGCACAATAAGGTACGATTCACGAAGGCAATTTGTTTAAACTATCCAGTATGAAAAATTATTTTAACAAGTTGCCAAACGTTACCTCTTTTTTGAGTTGGAACAAAACTTAAAAATTAAAAATTCAATATAAATAACAGTTTTATGATTCCAGAAACAACTCAAAAATGTTAAAAGGGCACTGATTTCCCTCATTGGGTCTGATGATGACCGGGGTGATATGATAGTATAACATCCCATATAGCACAAGTACATCAATTTGACGTAAAATTGATGTAAAAAATGTCAATGTCATTGATATTGTTGATGTCATATTGACATCAAATGTCGTCAAAATGACGTCAATTTGACGTCAATTGGAAGTAAAAAGGGCACTCAATTTTACGTAAAAATGACGTAAAAAACAGATCAAACATGACATCATATTGCCATCAAATTGATATCAAACAAGCAGTATAGAAAAGAAAAAATTGATGTAAAATGTACGTCAATATGATGTCAAATGTACGTCAATATGATGTCAAATGTATATCAATAGGATGTAAAAAATTTCTTAATATTGTGCTGTAAGTTATTTAAATAAAATGTTGTTTTCTACCAGGATATGCACAGAATTGTTTTGTTTCTCAAAATAGGTTGTTTTGAGAATTTCGTTCTGTCTTAAATATCAATAAGTTTTGCGTTTAAGATCAAAATTAAAATTATCAGACATGTGAAGCCGACCTCAAAGAGACTAAATTTATTTTTATAAAAACTTCAGTATTAAAAATGGCAGTGTATCAAGGTGCCAATATCTGTGAATGTATACAAAGCATTTTGATTTATATAATTTAGTGACTCCAATTTTAACTAATTACCAAAACAATAAATCATACCTATTTAAATTTCATATAATATTTAAACAAATGTTTGCCATTCATGAGATAAATACTTTACAATAGGTTGCATATTTTTTGCTCCTTAGTTTTGTAATAGTTTTTTTTTTTAATTAGGCCTAAAGCATAAGTAGGAAAATAAATAGGCCTACAAAAATGTTTTTTCAGCAATTTTTATATTAGTACTTAATTACACTTTTTTAAACTTAATTTGAATCTTCTTGTTTTCCTCCTTGTGCTGCTTGCAATCTGCAACACACAATAAACAAGAATAACTTATAGGTAATAATGCCCACTTTAGTATTTTGGGCGCAAACATATTTAAGGCCTTTAGCCCAGACTTAGCTTTTGATCTGGAAAAACTCGTTTATAAGTAGGCTAATTTTATATTCTTTTTAAAAAAGCTATTGCCTAATATGTACCGGTAGAGGATTATTTAAAATTATGGGAGCGCAGGATTGGAACAGTCAGGACATAGCGCAGTAAAAATGTTTGGCGGGGAACTGGCACTGCCCCCACCCCGCAGCCGCGAGTACTACACCAGGAAGCCATGCCCTTGTCCCCAGTCCATACATAAAAACAGCAGTTCTGCCAACTGACATAAACATTAGAATTGTTGTATACTCCTAAAATACAAAAATTTCAAACCACGAATCCTGTAATTTCCTGAATCTTATATATTAATACGCCAAAAAAGGCGCTTTTATGGTTAGGAAAACTTCTCCGTTGTTTCTTGACCAATTTTAATGTTTGAAGTGTCAAAGAATTCGACTCAGTTCGTAGTTTTGCAATTAGGTTTTTAATTTTCAATATCTTTATTCTCAAGGGTACGGGCTGCCCTCAAAGTTGGTTTTTTGCTCATAAGATTAATATGGGGAATACATTTATTTGAATTGCAGCTGTTAACACATTATGGACAGGTTATTAGCAATACCAGATGTTCCAGGTAAGGAATGTCTATCTATATAAATAAAATAGGTTTGATCTCACATCTCTTTGAGCAGTAAAATGTTGTATGCAGCGGAGATATTTAAATATGTGTTAACATTTGTTTTTCTGTCTATCTGTTTATAAGCCATATTTGTTCTGCGTTTCACAAAAAAAGACTGAATGAAATAAAAAATTTTCGTGTGGAGGAGGAAACGTTTTGGCTAAAAACTTAAACAGCGCGCTGCGGCGGTTAGGTTAGGTTACTATAATCTCCATACATAACACAGTTGTTTCTGAGGGTCCCATAATTTTACGCTGGATGCTGGAAGTTGACAGAACTGCTGATTTTATGTATGGACTGGGAACGAGGGCATGGCTCCCTGTTGTAGTACTCGCGGCTGGGAGGTGGGGGGACAGCGCCAGTTCCCAGCCACACATTATTACTTTGCGAGGACGGCGCTGCGGGAGGTCCTGACTGTTCCATTTCTATCGTCTCAAAATTACTTGTTACCGGTATCTAAAGGTTAAAAGTCAGCCACACAATAAGTTGATAAGATACCGGTAATATTATTCAGATTAACTACGGTATATAAAGCGAGCTTAGATTTGTGACCATTATCTTATATTAACCCATCCCACCAAATAAATTTAATATAGTTTAAGGTTTACCAAATTATATAGGCTACTTGCAGTCAATTTTCAAAAATAAAACGATTACAGCAGTTTTTCACTTTTGATTTATTGTTCCTTCAGTATTGTTGGGTAAAACAACCTAGAAAATCCAAAAACCACTAGCAAGTGAATTATTGCTCGTTGCAGGATTTTAAACCCAGCCTATGTTCAAAATTGCTTTGCCATTTAAAATTTAGCCCCAAACTTCAGTTATAATTCTGCTTGCGGCCTCGGCATGTTCCATGTATAGCTTAAAATGTTATTCACTCACAATGTTAAATAAAAAATAAGTTACAAACCACACACAAAAGCCGGTCCAAAATAGTGATTTGAAAGTATAACTAAACAAATCCAGCAGTGACAAACCCTGATGTTCTTATATTAACATTGGTCTCAAGTCTTAATTAGGCTAATTTTACTTTAAATTTCATCAAGGACATGATTTGCGTACTGTTGGGATACAGCTTGGTATATTTATTGGAGCAAGTGACTTTGGTCCATGAGTCGAATCCCACTGATCAACAATGGCATTTATTTAACTGAAAATACCCCAGTGGTAATACAATCCAGAACCCGTGTTTTAAGCTGGTCCAACTTTCTAGAAAACAAAAATGGATAGGTCTCTGAAATGAGGGCGAGGACAATCACTGCAACTGAGATATCATTCCACTAAAAGTCATGCGATTTTTATAATTTATTTACATAACTTAAGCTAACTTTATAAAAAACGGTCTTATTGGTTACAGGGCCTAAAAAATAAACCAGTAACGATATTTTATTAACCACGGAGCACACAGTGTGAAAAGCCCAGTCAGGAAGCTAGGAAATTACCACTAAACTACGGTAACATACATAAACTAACATATTCTTGTTAATGGCGGATTTCAAAAAAATCTTAGGTCGAATATGTTAAGTAGGCCCTAAATAACTTGTTCTTTGGTGGACCAGGAAGTTACCAGTTTAAAGTAACTATTATTTTAACCCTAGAACTGGCGCATGTTATTCCCCATGGTGGCGGCTTTTCTTTTCTACTTTTGAAGAGTTTTACTTTATATTATGAAAAATATACATAAACATGCCAAACTACCCATATGTTTTTTACTTTGTATATCAAATTAATTCCAATGAAGTTGCCTTTGGAGTTAAAAGTTAATTCTTTGACTGAAAGTTGCAATATAAAAAATCTTGTATTAAAGCCATTTACATCCATTTTTTGTTGCAATTTGTATTAGGGCCTAAGTTACCTACCTAAGTTAGTACCGGTAATAGAAAATGTCGTATATAGTTATTGACTTATGTCTTACTATAATAACTCTACAGGATGTTTAATTTAGTTTTGCAAATCTGCTGACTAAAATAACTTAGTCCTAAATTTAAAAATTGGTTTAACTTATGTAAATACATATCAACAATCACAAGTTCCATGAATATGGTAGGCTATCAAATAAAAGCTCTAAAATCTCTAGTTCATTCTGGTAAGTTATCAATTTAACTTAAGTGATTATACTAAATTTTTGCTAGACGTAGAAAAGACTACGCTACCACAACAGACACATCACACCGGAACGTAACTTAGTTTGAACTAAGTTACGGTACGCTGCAACAGTTATAGGGTTAAGGCTGCCTGCAGATGCTAGAACTGGGTCATAATTTGGCAGGTGTGCCACATTTATTTCTCAATTTGCCCTAATTTGTATTACACATTTAGGTTAATGACACTTTCACATCCAATGGTAATCCTAAGCCAAATCGATATCGAAACAATTATCCACACCATTGAAATGTTGGATTGTATGAGACAGTGAGACTTAGCCAAATACCTAATTTTACATCCATGTAGGCTTAATTGTGTTGAAGCTAATATTGAACTAGTCCTAGGCCTGAACACACCAAATTTCAATAATCTATTGGTATATCAATTCACCTGTTTAGGCATTATACCAACATAGTTTGTCGGGTTTTGATTACAACATTTTCATCATTTGCTACCCAGCACTAAGCTTGATTGAAATTATTTTAGTTGAAGGAAGCGAGGTGACTTCAAGTATTATAGGTTAGGTCTAACTGAAAAACATTGTCAAAATAATGCTAATATGTTTTGATTTTACTTACCCTGTTGCACTTCCTGTACTAAGCAGTGTGATGCTAAGACTAGATGAACTTATTAACTTTCGTCTCTTCTACTTTACCAAACTAAAGTCTAATATAAACATGATTTTGATAACCCCTCTAAGACCGATATGACAGAAAAACAATGCGCGGCGCGCCGCGCCAGCCAAGGAGAAGGAATAACCTCTTAACCAAATGCAAACATTTATTTAATTGTAATTGTAAGGTTAATTTGTAATACCTATTTTGAGAACTCTAAGTTTTAAAATCATAATTGTAAATAAATAGTTATCCGTTAAATTGTAAACTGCTTTTCGGAACATACAAAATGCTTGATTTGACTTTCTGTGCCAAATTGGATTGTGTCAATGGATGTTTAAATTATTTATAAAAAAACCGTACTTATTCGTGAGTGAGTGTGATAATAAATTTAACTATAATTAATTAAATTTACATTCAAGCCATATTATTAATAACTAAACATTTAACTTTGTATTTTTTTGTGAACATGCGTTAATACTGTGCTGATCAAAAATTGCATGTAAATTTTACTTCAAATGATGTAAAACTTTTGATGGGGGCGGTTAAAAAAATAATTATTGTTAAATAAAACTGATTGAAACAAAAATAATACAGTTTTGGTATTATAATATTTTTATATCAAAAGATATATATGTAAAAAATGTTACATCATTTTGACATCAAAAATTTTACATCATTTTGACATCAAACATTTTACACCATTTTGACATCAAAAATTTTACATCATTTTGACGTCAATATTTCATCAAATATTTTATTTTACATCAATTTGACGTCTTTGATCACTTTTTTACGTCAAATTGACATCCTGTGCTATATGGGATCATATACCAGGGGAAACATCCCCTGAGTTCAGTCACGTGTCGTATTACGTCATGCTCGGTGACATTATGAAGCATGAACTGAGTGTGATGTTTACAGTCGGCGAAGTTTAGTATTGGGGCACCTCCCTCATCAATGTCACTCACCAACTTATCCCACCAAATCACTAAATCATTAAATCAACCGGTGTAACTAGTTGAAATCGTTCTTCTACCATCTTTTGTGTATATTCTACAGTCTTGAATTTAAGTACAGTATAAGTGTAAATATACTTTTTAGTGTTGTAAGATGTATTTTTATTTATCCTGTTTTGTTTTAACAACCGTATCATGCTACTAAAAAATATTTATTTAATTGTCACCAAAAGTATACTTTTTGATTAATAAAAGTGAATTATACAAGCAATGACCGTCAAGCGAGCGAACAGATGTTTTCAAACTCATATTTGTTGGTAAGAAAGTACTGACAATAAATAATTACAACACCGCAATTTTAAAACGTTTTCCATAGTAATGTTTAATGTTCGGTTTATACGTGTGTTATAATAACTCGACAAATAAACAAATAGCGGCCAAATAAATTGCCAGTCGGGCTGTAGCCAATAGCATGGCTGTACGCTGTTGTCACTGTTGCCATTTCGCAATAGAAAAATATCACTCGAATGTTATTCCGATCAGCTGGTGTGGAGTTTTGGCAATGCAGCACGTCTACTATTGGCTGATCTCGGTTGATAACCCGGTAAACCACGCCCTCAACTGGCAATTTATTTGACCGCTATTATAGAAGCTGCGTGGCTACGGAGTCCTAGCTGTGTACATTGATAAATATTAGACGCCTGGTATTAAACTCGAATTAGTTAATAAAAGCATGTATCTTTATTTGGTTATAATCGAGTTCAAAAAAGGGGTGGATCATTACGAAATTTAGTTCTAAATAGCAAATATGGGGGAAAATACATTACAAAAGGTAGGGAAAACGGTAATCATCCTACTGATTAGTTAGGAGATTGTTAGTTGTCAAAACCGTTGTTGTGTTTGGCTCAAAGGATGACGTGGCGGCGAAGATGTTTGGCTCAAAGGAGGACGTGGTGGCGAAGATGTTTGGCTCAAAGGAGGACGTGGCGGCGAAGATGTTTGGCTCAAAGAAGGAAGTGGCGGCGAAGATGTTTGGCTCAAAGGAAGACGTGGCGGCGAAGATGTTTGGCTCAAAGAAGGACGTGGCGGCGAAGATGTTTGGCTCAAAGGAGAACGTGGCGGCAAAGATGTTTGGCTCAAAGGAGGACGTGGCGGCGAAGATGTTTGGCTCAAAGGAGGACGTGGCGGCGAAGATGTTTGGCTCAAAGGAGGACGTGGTGGCGAAGATGTTTGGCTCAAAGGAGGACGTGGCGGCGAAGATGTTTGGCTCAAAGGAGGACGTGGCGGCGAAGATGTTTGGCTCAAAAGAGGACGTGGCGGCGAAGATGTTTGGCTCAAAGAAGGACGTGGCGGCGAAGATGTTTGGCTCAAAGGAGGACGTGGCGGCGAAGATGTTTGGCTCAAAGGAGGACGTGGCGGCGAATATGTTTGGCTCAAAGGAGGACGTGGCGGCGAAGATGTTTGGCTCAAAGGAGGAAGTGGCGGCGAAGATGTTTGGCTCAAAGGAGGAAGTGGCGGCGAAGATGTTTGGCACAAAGGAGGAAGTGGCGGCGAAGATGTTTGGCACAAAGGAGGAAGTGGCGGCGAAGATGTTTGGCTCAAAGGAAGAAGTGGCGGCGAAGATGTTTGGCACAAAGGAGGACGTGGCGGCGAAGATGTTTGGCTCAAAGGAGGAAGTGGCGGCGAAGATGTTTGGCTCAAAGGAGGAAGTGGCGGCGAAGATGTTTGGCACTTTTGAATAACGACTCGCAAACACCATCTGATGTTCGGCTTTTACACTAATCAAACTCTCAACGGACTACTTAAACATTTCTGGACGATTTTCCTCATTTCATCTTGCTTACAAAAATACTCAGTAATAACCGACATTATCTTTAAAAACTGTACAGTTGCTGCTTATAAACTTATAAACCGTTAGCAATATGCTGTAGTAAACAATCCAAACTAATAAAAACATTTTGATTATTCGGCATTTAACGTTATTTTCTCATTATTATTTTGATATTACTCAATCCGCTCTCATTTTTAACTGCATTCCAGAAACGCTGTCACTATGCAGCCGCATTTTTGTACTCTACCATTGTTGTTCGAATATATTTTTACATTGTTATTGCAGGCTCGTTAAGAATTGTAATAAACATATTTACTAATCTAACTAAATAGCTAGTCAAAGCGGAAACTAGGTCGCTGTCACCCTTCACTGTCTTGATGCATTTGAGGTAAAGAGCTCGGGCCTCACTAACCTAATAACAATGTTTAGAGGGTTTATATGTTTTTAGGTTTCTTCTCTTTTGATTATTGTTTTACGGTAAGTAGCTGCGTGAGATTCAAATTTACCAACCAAAATACATGATTCCAACATTTTCAACCAAACTTGCATGTTAACAACAGAACATAATACAGTAAAATGCTAATATTTTTTTAACTATACTCTGGGTGATTGATAATGGATATCCACCATGTTGGAAAAATTGTGGATAAAATAAAAATTTCAAAATCACAAAATTATACAGAAAAAAAATCCAGGGAAGTTGCTTTATACGTTTTTTAATAGCTCTTCTACTTATAAAGAAAAACAGCTTGCACACTTATTTCAATCACCCTGTATATTAAGATGTATATGTAAAACAAATAGTAGTTAAATAAATATATTCTTCGATTTAAAAAGTATAAATAAAACTAATAAATAATAAATATAAAATATAAATAAATATATATATATATATAAAATATAAAATACATTTTAATCTTTTTTTAACGATTTGAAAAAATAAAGGAAATGTAATATCAGGCCCGCCTGTAGTCGGTCACGATAATAGACTCATACTTCGATATTAGGTAATAAACAGTGACCCTCTTTTTAAATACAACAGTTGAAGGAGAATCAAAAATACGGCCACACTGAAAATTTAACATCAAATTTATGAGCATCGGTAGAAGTTTGTGAAACCATCTGGCTGAGGTCTGTTGGCAGAGTTTTCAGGCCGCACTCTGCTTCTGAATGTCGACTACGTAAGAAGCCGGGACCAATGGCTCAACGTGCCTTCCGAAATACGGGGCAGTCTGAGTTTCAAAATACAAATGGTCATCACTGTGAATTGAATTTCGGATGGTAAGTAAGTACTCAACCCACTCAGCTATGACTACCACAAAAAAACTTTTTTGTTAGCTAAGTTGAAACTGAGCAAAAGCTTTATAAGAAAATTAGCTTACTACGCTTGTTATCCGATTACTTTGTAATTCATTTGTTTTGAACTATCGTATAAAGTATCAGATAAATGTCTGATGTCCCGTCTAAACCCATAATAATAATAATCAGTAATAATAATAATAATAATAATAATAATAATAATAATAATAATAATAATAATAATAATAATAATAATAATAATAATAATAATAATAATAATAATAATAATAATAATAATAATAATAATAATAATAATAATAAAGTAATAATCAGAAGTCTACTGATTATTACTTTAAATGTTGTAAATATGGATAAATGAAATTTAATTGCGAGAATACGGTTCAAACTGCAAATAACAAAAAATAAAAATAACCACACGGAAATACTTTTTACAATTTAAAAGTAGAAAACGGGTCAGAAGATAAACTAACGTTAATTAAGTGAAGTAGAGGATGAACAATAATGTAAGTTATTGTTTCAGGAAGTCGGCCGGTATCTCATCATATCCCGGCGGTCCATCCCCTGAGTTCAGTCACGTGTCGTATTACGTCATGCTCGGTGACATTATGAAGCATGAACTGAGTGTGATGTTTGCAGTCGGCGAAGTTTAGTATTGGGGCACCTCCCTCATCAATGTCACTCACCAACTTATCCCACCAAATCACTAAATCATTAAACTTAGTTGTTGCATGCTTTTGTGATGCATCATCTGCAACGGAATTTCTAGGAATTAATTTATATACAGGAGATGGGTCTCGTTTACTCGATTTTCCTGCCGATTCTTTTATACCCGCATTAATTTAGGGTTTTTACCGCTCTGATTGGATTTGTCCCTATTAAATGCATTTAGACTTTTTTAAATATCTTCTTAAATTGTTTATAACCTTAAAATAACGGATTCTTAAGCTGTCGTTGAAGGTTTTTTTGTACTTACTTTCTCAATTATTTGTCTTTAGTACTTCGATTAAAATCAAGGGATATCTACTGTTTTATATTTTTAAATCAAGCACTATTATTAATAACCTTTCTTGCTCTTTTACTGATACTTTTTGTAATATTATTAGAGATGTTAGCACATGAGTTGGTGTTAAAGCACTTTAGGACGGGACCCCGGTAAGCATATGGGAGATAACCCACAAGTAACGGGGGGGGGGGGGGTGTTGTAGTGATCCGGGATGCTTGTTTGGCAAATTGCCGAGTTGACATTAATTATATCGGGGTATTACAAAAATGTGGTCCAGACAAGACTAAGAGTTTCGAGGGTCACGGGTGGATTTGGCTATGTTGCAGAGTCCATTTCAATGTCAATTTTCTTCTAGGAAGTTCAAGTATCTGTTGGTGATAAGGTAATTTTTTAGGATATCGATATTTCTTTCACCTAGTATACAGATTTTATCTATTGGCACATTGTTGTAACAGTCCTCCAGCCCAATAAGAAAATAATCAATATTATTGTCATGGGCTGCGTAGTTTTAAGTTCTCATTAAAATAGTCCAACTCCATGCATGCATCAAACTGGAAACACCATTATCTCTGTCTGATCACAGCATGATCCTCGCACAGCCCACCAGCCCAGTCAGTGTTATGTTTTGCAAATTAATGTAAAACAAAGATGAGAGACTTCTCAAAGTTTTATTTTTAATGAACAACATATGTTTAACCCCACCACACTTTGATAACGCTCAACGCCTGCCCTGTTGGCCAACCGGGCGGGTCTCTTAGAATCGAAGTAGAGACTGCATAGGATCTAAATGTTCAATTTTACATGGTTAAAGAAAACGGATATCGAAATCATGTTGATAAAAGTCGAGTTTGGCCCTGCCATTATATCAACTGCGTGCTTATTGTAGGCTAAAATATCTTTTATGTGTATCAAAACTAAGTTGAAAATGGAGAATGAAAATAACGGTGATTTTCAATTCCACACATAGACCCTCCAATGGTGAACATATGTTTTAAACAATATTAAACGATTACATATTTATTAGGAGTTTTCAACTTCTTTCAATCTTTATTTTATTTATTTATAAAATACGGCAACGCCAATTTTTACAAGAAAATACAATGGTGAAGATTATAATTCTAGTGTAGTCTAACTAGTGTACTGGACAATTTGCATAAATTAAAAACTAAAAAAGGTGTGAAGGTAACCACAGTTGATGCACGAATTATATTTGTTTAACAACAATAAATACTAGAGTAAGTAGCACCAAAGTGGTCCAATGGAAGTTAATATATTGTTGCCAAATTGCTCTGGTCTAATAAAAAATATGGTAAATTATATCTGTCGTCTGTTTTTAAATCCATTCCTATCGTACACAACATAAAAAGAACAAGCAGACTGAATCATTGTTTGTGAAATTCGTATGGCAACAGTGTTGGATGAGAGGGGGTGAGGGGGGAATCATATGGGCAATTAACCATCGAACCATTTTCATGCGATCTGCTCTAGTCATGCTTCAACAAATATAGACACTAATTCTTAACAAATATAAATTATACTGACAAAAAAAACTTAAATATAACAATATGCTCCAGTTGAACACGAAATGCTTTTATTTTACACGTATCTATGGGACAGTATTGTATGTGGAACGTATTAGGTAAAGAAAGGGGTTAGCAAAACCAACACTTGGTGGGGCATTATTAACACGTTGGCGGCTGCGGACCCATCGGTTTTATCCTCAACATAGAAACTTATGCATATTTCATGTTTAAACATGTTTGCAGCAGCGAAAGTGTTAGTACAATGTATTTGCCAGGACTAGACTCGACCAAGGTCGTCACACCAGAGCCGCACAGTGATGGAGTCACAGCCCGCTGCGTTGAGTGCGATGCCATGGACAACTCGTTACAGATCTGAGTTCCTTAATCTTAATCCTTGTACCTCTTCGCGAAAGTGTTAGTACAATGTATTTGCCAGGACTAGACTCGACCAAGGTCGTCACACCAGAGCCGCACAGTGATGGAGTCACAGCCCGCTGCGTTGAGTGCGATGCCATGGACAACTCGTTACAGATCTGAGTTCCTTAATCTTAATCCTCGTACCTCTTCGCGAAAGTGTTAGTACAATGTATTTGCCAGGACTAGACTCGACCAAGGTCGTCACACCAGAGCCGCACAGTGATGGAGTCACAGCCCGCTGCGTTGAGTGCGATGCCATGGACAACTCGTTACAGATCTGAGTTCCTTAATCTTAATCCTCGTACCTCTTCGCGAAAGTGTTAGTACAATGTATTTGCCAGGACTAGACTCGACCAAGGTCGTCACACCAGAGCCGCACAGTGATGGAGTCACAGCCCGCTGCGTTGAGTGCGATGCCATGGACAACTCGTTACAGATCTGAGTTCCTTAATCTTAATCCTCGTACCTCTTCGCGAAAGTGTTAGTACAATGTATTTGCCAGGACTAGACTCGACCAAGGTCGTCACACCAGAGCCGCACAGTGATGGAGTCACAGCCCGCTGCGTTGAGTGCGATGCCATGGACATCTCGTTACAGATCTGAGTTCCTTAATCTCAATCCTCATACCTCTTCCACTTGCAAACAATTTTCACTACGTTTCCTTCTCTACTTCCACTCATTATTTCACATATAAAGGGCACCAAGACATTAGATCCATACTTAGCCACTAACAAGTAAGTCTATGTTGATCTGACTCGCCCACACAACTTATTTCCTTTTCTAAAGTCGATGTACACTGAACACTTAAATCATGTTTAAAACTCAGTTTGCTGTAAATATAGATAAAACGTACACCAACGTAAAAAACTCACAAACTAAATAAGTGTAAAACATTTGTATATACATTCTTTGGCATTATCAAGGTTAAGATTTAGGTTTTACGCAAAAATGTACATACCTCAAAAAATACTTCTCATCATACTTTTTTTGTCACAATAAGTCGGTCATTCCTATTGAGGTTGTCTAGTATAAATTTAAATCAACGCAATATTTTACCAAATTTATATTACCTGGGTAGTAGGTGCATGTGTTTTGGATATTATAATTTAGATCATTAGACAAATTAAGTATAACTATATTAGGTATTAAAATAATATTCCTACGAATTAAAATATGTCATCGTCAAATTGAAATGCATGGAGTGTTAGCAATTTAGAAGTAGTTATATTTTGAGTTTCTTAACTGATTTTAAGCATATTCTGTAAATAAATATAGCTGTTATTCTATAACTAAGTAAGCTATATCCATAACTCTTATATTCAATGAAATATTTAGATTCACTGTTTCTTAATACATGTTTTACTTCTATAAAATACACAGTAAACGTATTGGATTTATAGGTGCACAAAATATGAATATTCCAAACTCTTAGAGATAAGCATTTTATCCCACTATGTCAGTGGGCTAATGAAAATGTTGAAAATGCAAAATTTATTTGAATGAGAACGAAAACTAAATACGGACTGCCTACTAAAATGAATATAATGACTACAATTTCCGAAAAAAAAAACAAAAACAACAGAAAACCATTAAAAGAATTTACGTAAAGGTTTCATAATGGTGGTTCCATATACGACATGAGATGCAGACTGTTACAGGACTATTACATTAGGGCAGCCCTGTGTGCTGCGGTGGTCTTATATTTCTTGTATGCATTTCTTGTGATGGCCTTCAGTGATACGAAATTCTATGTAGATTGTAACTGTAGAATTCGCTTTCTCTCTGATCCGTTTGCTTACAGTCAAATGCAAATTTAATAAAATACTTAAAAAAAGTTTCTTAATACAGGGTTTTCATAAATGAATGGTGCAGTTTTGAATGCTTATAAAAAAAATAATATGCGAGGTAGAAAAATATGGTTGGCACCTCTGGATTGTTCAGCTCAATTAATTTTATTACTCTGTCTCTGTTCAGCTGTTTCATTTTTGTCAGTTAAATTGTGCAATAAATTCAAATATTCTATTCTGATCTAAAAAATGTTTTCTGATCAAGAGAAAGCCAAGTGTTTGCTGACGTTGAGTGAATTAAGGTCTGCTGTTTTAGTGCAAAGGGCTTTTAGGGGATTATGTAACAAAGCTCCGCCTCATAGAAATAACATTACACGTTGGAGTAAACAGTTCATAGGAACTGGATCGGTACAAAAACGAAATACTTCTGGGAGACCACCTGTATCAGAGGTAACAATTCAAAACGTTAGACAATCTTGTCTTAGAAGTCCAAAAAAATCTCTTCCTCGTCGGAGTCTGGAGCTTGGAATCCCAGTGCAGAAACCTTTACATAAAAGGTTGCATTTTAATGCATATAAAATTCAACTGTTGCATGGGATCAAACCGAATGATAAAAATGAAAGTGTGGAGTATGCAACTTACATCTTAAATCAGATTGAATAAAATGAATCATTTATGATGTGATGTTTACAGATGAGGCAACTTTTCATGTTAATGGGTGTGTTAATAGACACAACGTTCGAACTTGGGGTTCTCAACGTCCTCATGAGATCATCGAAAAAATCCAAGACATGAAAATGTAAACGTCTGGTGTGGACTGACTATAAACCAAGAAATTGGACCTTTTTTCTTTGGCGAGAAAAGTGTTAATGGTAATGTGTATATCCAGGTAATGACCTGGATATGCTAGAAAACGTTTGGTTTCCTCAAATTGACGAGTTTGATAATGTCAATATAGTGTGTTTTCATAAAGATGGAGCGCCAGCCCATTATAAGGACTTTGTTCGTGATGCAAGTTTAGTTAATATATGATGTTTAGTTAATGACTTAAGAGTCTTCATCAACGGAAGTTGCCGGACGCCATATTGGTGTTTTGTTCCATAAGCCCAATGTTAACTTTGTGCCTCCGTTACGCCTCACCTGATCGTCACAAAAAATTAATTTTGGTGTCATATTAAAGGTTTCGTCGTCCTCTAGGGAAATACAATAGTCGAATTTGGATTTTTTTACAAATTAATGAGAACATGTACAGTGTTTCAGTTAAAAATTAAAATATTTATTATGAAACTATGATACCCAAATTAAGGAATTCGACATTGTATTTCCCTAGAGGACGACGAAACCTTTAGTTTGACACCAAAATGAATTGTATGTGACGATCAGGTGAGGAGTAATGGAGGCACAAAGTTATCATTGTCCTTATGGGACAAAACTCCAAGGTGGCGTCCAGCAACTTCCAGTGATGAAGACTCTTAAGTTGCAATAACAAGTTTCAACAAAGATGGATAGGTCGAGGTGGCCCAATAGAAGAATGGCCTACTAGAAGCCCGGATTTGACTCCACGCGATTTTTTCCTGTGGGGATACGTGAAAACATCGCATACTCTCAGAAGATCCGTGATGTTGCTCATTTAAAGGAAAGGATTTATGAGGCAGTATCATCGGTTACAAGAGATCGACCATCGATTACATGTCTGCAGAGCTATCGATGGTGGACTCATTGAAATGAACTAAATGTATCAGTATAAAACTGTTTTTAATGAAGATTCTAACGAAATAAATATTTATAATGTACTTTGTACGGTTCTCTTTTTATTTAATGTTAAAACTGCCCCATTCATTTACGAAAACCCTGTATTAACTAATGAGTGTAAAACATACACGTCATAACGGATTTTTATTTGAAGGCATTATGCAGTATAGCTTCATACGAATGCTATAGATATGTTGCGTTCGGGATAAGTCGGATATTATAGTAAAAACATACCGATTCACATTTTTAACTATATTTGGTGTTAACTACTATAGTAACTGAGTTTCTGAGTAACTATAGTAACAACTATCTAAGTGCTTAATAACTTCTCTTGGATAGTGAAAATGTGCGGAATCAAAGTCGGGGATTTCAGTAAACAAATATTTATTGAACACATTTAAAAACAACAAAATGAACCCTCGATTAGCAAACAAAATGTAAAGGAACTTAATACGAGCATTAGCAATGAAATTCAAAGAGTTTAATGAATCACATGATTTAATAATTTTTTAATGATCCCCTGTTGCCAGTCTCATGGAGTACGGCTACTTTGATTAATCAATATGATATTCACCTCGGACCGGACTTCTAACCTCGGGATGAGCTACTCCATGCCAATTCTAACTCCTGTCGTTCCTCTCCACCGAAAAGTTCCTTCTTCATCTTCCCTAATATTTTTCAGGGCCGTGTTTAGGATCGTTGTGGCCCCCGGCGGCTCACTCCAGTGAGGCCCCTCTATTATCTGTTTATTTGTTTAGTGAATTTCCTTAGGAAAGTTCTATTAGCATGACCCGCACTGTGAAACTTAAGCCCGGGACCACCATAGAAGTTCCTAACATGACCCCCTGAACACGTTTTGGGGGGTCGTTCAAAATTTTATATATATATATATATAGACATATATATATATATATATATATATATATATATATATATATATGTGTGTGTTTGTACTCTAGCGGTCGCATTTTTTGTCCGATTAACTTCAAATTTGGTAGGGACGTTCCTTTCTGAAATCAGTTGGACAAGTTCGTTGGCCAAAAGAATCGTAAAACTCCAAACCCCTTTTTTGGGGGTTAATTTTCCAAATTTCGGGTTTTTGGGCCCAAAAAGGGTCTGAAAAGCCCCAAATGCATGTAAACAATGCATGTAAAAATTAATGCATGTAAAAAGATGGGAATTAGTGAGGCGAAAGTTTTAAGCCCTCTTTCGTGATTCTAGCATAAATATTTACCGAGTTATTAAAGAAAATGTGTTTCGACTAAACACAGTACGTTGTCTTAATGGGGGTTTTACACTAGAAAAGCCTGCTACTCCTTTGTTAGAGTACTTTTATCATCCCCAGCAACCTCACGCCTACTTTCAAGCCTGACTGGACCTTCTCCTCTCATTATAATGCGCAAAATTGTATTCCCAGTTTTGCAGGTAAATGAAACCAGGAGCATCAGAACAGCCAAAAAATCAATGTTTTCAGATTTCAATAAAAATTGGAATACAAGAATGTTTTTACACTAATTTTAAGTTTTAAGAGTTTTTATGTGGAATTTCACTTCCCTCACGTCAGCGTGCTGCGTGCGAACTCGTTTTAAGATTAATTTGTTACAATTACAATTTGATTACAATTAATTTTAGACTGTTTTCATGGAGTTTCATAAAATACATAGCTCCTCTCATTTCTTCCGCAGCTTTCATAAATATGTCAAAACTATATTTTTTTCTCATCGTAGCTTACAAGAGAATCTAACACTTTAACGGACACTAAAAGTGCTACGGAGGGCTTTTGCAAAACTTTGTTGATTTTCAGTACTGTCACGTCGTCCGATCGGCAAATAGACCTAGCGAATAACTAATTTTTTGGATCGATTCGACTAGTGCCAATTATTCTTGAGCTTAGAGTATTTTCGAGGGAGTATTTTCCATCAGAAATATACTGTTGTTGGTTGGTAGTTTCAAATAGTAGAGTAATGGGATTTGGATAACACATTCAAGATTTGATAGTCTAAATAACATGGTTTCTAATATATAGCAATACACACGTTTGGCCAGTACAATCAATCTAGAATATATATTGACAAAGAAAACATGGTTTGACACTTCGGGACGTATCTTAATAGGATCATACACTCGAATTTTGGATTAGATACAAGGTTTATTTTCCCTTTTTCTTTTTAAAGTGAGACATGTTTGACAGAGACAAGTTGGTGTCAATCACAGTCAAAGCGGTAAGATCCAGCACAAGCAAAAACATCTGTTTCATTGAAAGAACAACAATCCCTTCTTTTATAAGAGCGTCTTTTCTCGTTGTGTCTCTTTGTAATTTAAAGCACTGACTCCCTGGTCTGAATGGTAAGAAGCTTCTTGACTGAAACAAATTATTGAGGGAATAAAAGTACCTTTCCTCACGCTGTTATGTGGACCAGTTTTGACACTGTTAAAAATACATTCTTTGTGTATACAGTTTGATTCCTTACTTACTAATTATAAATAACATTTGTAAATGTTACATAGTACATAGTAGGTTGAACATAAAACGTTACTTTTAAGGAAAGGGTACTTTTCACGCAATAATTTGTATTCATTAAACGGAACTCTGCCTGACTATAAATATTACAGAATATAAGGGATCAGTTACAGGTAAGCAGTTACATATAATTTGACTATAACATGTTTCAAGTTCATGAAATCAAATTGTCAATATAATTCAAAGTAAGCAGGATACGACATAGTTTTATCTAATGAGCATATAAATCAAATGTTAGGTAACCTATTAAATGTTAAAATATTAGGTTATAAGGTTTACTTTCATACCTATCGGTACATTAGCTTACGCACAAGATATTAATTAAAATAAAATACCCCCGTTGCAGAAAACCTGCACACTCAGCGAATTTCAAATGGTATTTCACTAAGTCATGAAGCCACTTACCAACTTTCATCAAAGCATATTCATAAATAAGCAAGATATGACATTTTATTTATTCTCCATAAGAAAAACATTAGGATTGAGTATGCAGGTTTGCTGCATCAAGGACCACAAAAATCTTGGTTTTATGCAAATACCAATGGATCACAACTAGATGAAGCAACATATCAAGTTTTACCAATTTATTTTCGTAAACAAGCAAGATATCGCATACTTCTTATTCTCCATAACAATAACATTATAGCTGCTGAGTACGCAGGTTTGCTGCCATGCGAACCACAAAAACTGGGTTTTCTATCAAAAAATCAGTAAAACTCAACCATATGAATACCAAGTTTCATTAATATGTGTTCATTAATAAGCGAGTTTTAGAATTTTACTTATTCTCCCTAAGATTAACATTGGACAACGTACTGTGTTTAGCACTTGACGTAGAGCGATGATCAAAATACTGAATTTTTTCAGCTGAATTCAATAGTATAAACTTAAGTTTGGCTTTAAAAATAATTACATGTACAAAGTTAAAAAAACCCATATTTTGGGTACAAAACCTCCCAAAACCCCTCTTACAATGGTGCGATCTGTCTGGTTTTCGAACTCATGGAAATATATCCTGCCTTCATTGCTGCCTGACATAGATGCTGCTTGAAGTTTCATCAAGATCGGACCACTTTTACGAAAGTTATCCTGCCTACGGACGCACACATATATATGAATTTGAACAAATGGTGTTTTTGACATCTGGGGGCCTCAAAACGAAAATTTATCATGTTCCCGGGCCTAGGTCTTACCATGCCACCTACGGTAATTTTATACGAGAAAAGCTAAAAGATTGATTTTGATGCAACGATAGAATTTTGATTGTGTTATGTTATGATATTTTTTCAATTTTTCAATGTCGACTTTTTTTATAAACAGTTTTTAGAGTAATTTAAAAGTATATTTTAATGGAAGTAATATTTCATTAAGACAGTAATAGCCAATTCTTGACCCTCGCTTACTTTAAATAGCTCACTGCCTAGTAAGATTATTCTTTAAACTATTAACCTATTGAATTATGTTTGCCGATAGTATTCTAGAAATGATTTGTTAAAATATTATTGTGAGTGTCTATTATATACTAAATAAATAAATAATTGAATAAAATAATAATACAAACTCTCTACACGCATTTAAATTAGTTATGTTTCTGATCAAGACAATTTCTTGTAAGCCCAACATGTTGAATCGTGCTGGGCATTACATACCCAAAACTATCATATTAAAAGTTACCATGTTGAACCCGTTCACATTTTTCATAAAAGTAATAGTGGCTTAAAATAACTTAGAAAATAATTGACACACACTAACTGTATGTGTGTTCTTCACTACCTCAAAGGAATTGCATTTTGCATGATAACTTTTGGATTTGAGTTAATGATTGTATTCCCAAATATTTAGTACAGAATAGATGTTAATTTTTACTGGAAGATAAATTTTCTATAACACTTACTTAATGGAAAAGTTGAATACATTTGGTCGCAGGACACACTGATTTAATTAAATGGACACTTGGTAAAATATAACTCAGTAGAATCTGAGAATTGGTCAAACTGCTAACCTGAGCCCATTGTATGTGTTTGTTGTATGTTAACCCTGAATTTGTATGACTAAATCAGTCAAAATCAGTCAAAATAGATCAGTAAAAATACAATCCTAGCGCACACAAATAACAATCAAGGATCTTATTTTGTAATAATAACATTAACTTAGCTTATAAAAAATATATATAATAAAATAATACAAATTTGAATCTTTAGCGAACAGGACACAAACGTAGGAGCTAACCTAATCTTAGCATGCCCTATAAGAGTTTTTTACATGTATAACATTAATTTGAAATTCGTATTATTATCTAATTTTCATTCCGCCACTAACCTAGAAGAAATCTGTCACGCAACAACAGTTGCAGTTTATTGGCAAATTTTGTTTAGCCAAACAGGAACACTAAGTGTAAAAATTTTAAATAGTTTCTTCATACATGGAAAATAAATCCAAGCCATATATTTCGTTTGAGTTATCAGACGTCAAAAACCGAGGGACAAAACATCCTGCTACACTTTATGTTTCCGGAGCCGGATCGACGGATGAGAGCAGTTTTGTTGCTATTGCTCACCTAATTGGTTTTTAAACTTTCGCAAATGCGATTTTGTTTCTGTTTTTCAAGCCCTCGAAAATCTCAACCATCCACAATCACAAGATGTACAACAGCCTGAACTTTCCTTCAACAGTTTCTGTGATCGTCTAAAATTAATAATTTAATCTTATACTCCCAAAAAGTTAATAAGGATAACTAATTTTTCTGTGTGGTTCTTGAAAAAACTGAATAGCCTGGCAATAAAGAAGAAGCTTCTTCACAAACGCTACAAAAATACATTGATCTTCAGAGTTTTTGTACTGCCAGACGAGAATGTCCAGACAGTCTTTCCAAACTGTGTTACTCAAACTATATTCGTAGAGTAGAGGGTAGTACTCCTATTGATATTAAGGCCTTCTGGCCATGTGAACAGCCTGAAGGGTTCGCCTGAAATGCCATCAAGTGACGATACTAGCAGGTATGATTTTTTTGCCGATTATTTTGCTTCTGTTTCAACCGAAATGATATCCAAACACTTATTTTTGACTTTGGTCTGAACCTTTCTATATCAAACTGTTGTATAACGGCTCTGGGAATCTAACAAAAGCTCGAAGCTCTAGATCTTAAGAAGAGTGCCGGACCAGATGGCATCCCATCTGGAGAGCTATTTAAATGATCGTTTACTTGTTGTGAGCTGGGGTGATGCTAGATCAGTCATTTCTGGTGCTTTCTGGAGTTCCACAGGGTTCAAATGTGGGGCCTACACTTTTTCTTCTATTTATGAACGATATCAGTGACGTAATTTCTTCGATGCTCCTGTTGTTTGCTGATGATGTTAAGGTGTTCAGCAGAATAGACTCTCCTCAAGATCTTTAAGTGCTTCAGAACACACTAGACAATGTTGTGCCTTGTGTACCTCCAATGATATAGAGCTGAATGATTCATAATGCTGTGTTATGTCATTTTATCGTGGTGGCCAGAGATATTTATATGGCTACAGCATTGACGGTTGTCTGAGAAGAGTAGACAAGATCAAAGACCTTGGAGTAATAATGACACCGACTCTTAGTCCCACGAGCATATTATCCATGTCACAGCTAAAGCTTCATCTGCTCTGGGTTTCATCCTCCGACAGATAAAAAGGACTTTGACCCCCCCAGACCTTGGCGACCCTCTAGAAAACAATGGAGCGTCCTTTATTGGAATGCAGTTAAATGATTTGGTCACCTTACCAACGTGGCCATATTGATATTTTGAAGAAGGCTCAGACTCGTTTTGTCAGAGTGCTTAGGCTGAGATTGGGCTTTAGGTACCTGGATTCTCCAGTTTCACCCGTGGAGACTCAATTTGAACTTCTAAATCTCGAAGATAGACGGAAATATCTAGATCTACTTTTTATTTTCGAACTGGTGAATACATACATTCCATGTACATATACATTGTCCCTCTCTACTATGGGATGTGGACTTGCTGTGACTCGTTCCACCCGTTACAAGTCAGTTTTTTCTCGTAGAAACCAGCCAACCAACTACACCCTTCATCATGGAATGTCGAGATTGCTTAGAACTGGAGCGGAAAACGCCGTGCTTGACCTCTTTGGAACTTCGGTCTCTTCATTCAAATCCAGTGCACTGAAACGGTTGACAAACTGATTATGATCTAACTCAAAATCAGTCTATTGGTTCATTTGTCTTAGTTGTTACCGGTTAATTTATTGCTTTTGTAATTTATTTTTAGTTTGTTTAACCTGTTATTTAATTGTACCTTCTTGTTTTTATTGCATTTATCACTCTGTTAAAACATCCAGGCTTAAGTCAAAATTGTCGATGCATATTTGTGATTTAATTAATTTGAATTGCTAATGATCATGTTATTGTTACTGTTACTGTTATTTGTGATTGTTATTGTTCCTTTTTTGTAGTTTTAGCGAATTTCCCCTATACGGAAGAAGCTATTACCGTAGGTGGCATGGTGAGACTTAAGCCCGAGACCATGATAACTTTTTGTTTTGAGGTCCCTAGATGCCAAAAACAATATTCGTTCAAATATATATATATATATATATATATATATATATATATATATATATATATATATATATATATATATATATATGAGTAGGGAACAATGGAGACTCCGACCCCAGGAGGAGCAGGAGGAGCCCCCCCCCGAGCCCCCCCCCCCTCGCGATTTTTTTTTTTTGCGAATTTTTTTTTTGTTGCGAATATTAACCTAACCTAACCTAACCTAACCTAACCTAACCTAACCTAACCTAACCTAACCTAACGTAACCTAACCTAACGTAACGTAACCTAACCTAACCTAACCTAACCTAACCTAACCTAACCTAACCTAACCTAACCTAACCTAACCTAACCTAACCTAACCTAACCTAACCTAACCTAACCTAACCTAACCTAACGTAACCTAACCTAACGTAACCTAACCTAACCTAACCTAACCTCGGATCACATTTCTGATTGCAGATTCTTGTTCGTCTAGTCGAGCCGAGAAATTTGCATACCCACAAAGTACATTTGGACGATGTAGGGGGGGGGCTATCTCGGTTACCATAAGTCGCATTTGAATTCTGATTGCAGATTCTAGTTCGTCTAGTCGAGCCGAGAAATTTGCATACCCACAAAGTACATTTGGACGATGTAGGGGGGGGGCTATCTCGGTTACCATAAGTCGGATTTGAATTCTGATTGCAGATTCTAGTTCCTCTAGTCGAGCCGAGAAATTTGCATACCCACAAAGTACATTTGGACGATGTAGGGGGGGGGGCTATCTCGGTTACCATAAGTCGGATTTGAATTCTGATTGCAGATTCTAGTTCCTCTAGTCGAGCCGAGAAATTTGCATACCCACAAAGTACATTTGGACGATGTAGGGGGGGGGCTATATCGGTTACCATAAGTCGGATTTGAATTCTGATTGCAGATTCTTGTTCGTCTAGTGCCGAGTCATTTGAGTACCCACATCGTACACTTTGGATGATGTTTACAAAAAAGGGGCCCGCACCACACTTTTGACCTTTTTTTTTTTGCATTTTTGGAATCTCCTCGTCAAGCCGAGTATTCTCAGTACACACATGACATACTTTGGATAATTAATACAAGAGTTGAACAGGGTAACGCTACAACCAACAGAGCTAGCCCATCAGCGCTTGCGGTCAATTGAACTACTAGTGAATGCAAATTTTGAGGAGAATATAATTGCAATGCTTTGAACATATACTGCAAAGGGAGGTGTATCGATACACCCCCCTTCAAGTACTCTGCACCGAGGCAGCTGTTCGCACAACCGACTGACGCGTCCAGTCTACTGTCTGGGAATGCGGATGTTGTAATTTGATACCTCGACTGGAGGGTGCAGGTGTTCACACAAAAAACCGACAAGTTGAGACCTGTCTGGGAATGCGGATGTTGTAATTTGATACCTCGACTGGAGGGTGCAGGTGTTCACACATAAAACCGACAAGTCGAGACCTGTCTGGGAATGCGGATGCTGTAATTTGATACCCCGACGGGAGGGCGACGCGACCCTTCCAGGAACCCATTATAGTCCGCCCGTATCGAATTCCGACCAGTTGTCAAACACCCACAGTATCATTCTTGTTTTTGGCTTCAACAATTCCTGACGTATGGGGGAGCGAAAATCTCCCCCTAACCCATTATGTGTTAGGGGGAGCGAAAATCTCCCCCTAGTAATTAAATCAACAGAACACCAGTTGTCACGGTCTCATTCTTGTTCTAGTCTTCAACAATTCCTGACGTATGGGGGAGCGAAAATCTCCCCCCTAAGCCATTATGTGTTAGGGGGAGCAAAAATCTCCCCCTAAGCGGTGCGCGGGTCGCGACACGCCACAGTCTCTTGATAGACTTCTTCGAAGACGGACATCTACATTAATTCGATAACAATGTCGTTTATTCATCAGAAATCGTGTGAATGTGTGAAGACTGAACTGGACTTGTTTTCGTTACCGCCTACGCAGACCAGCATCGAGAGCGGTAAATGGGTTCAATACAAACCGATCTCATCGCTGACGGACGATTCGCCAATAGAGTTTGTAATACCCGGTCACGGTGACGAGTACACGGACCTGACACAAACGTTATTACACGTGAAAGCCGCTATTGTGAAACAGGACGACACTAAAGCGGACGGTGGGCAACCTGCTAAAGAGGTGGGCCCGGTGAACAATTGGCTCCACTCGATATTCAGTCAAGTGGATCTCTATCTCAATCATAAACTGGTGTCACCACAAAACAACACGTACGCTTACCGTGCCTACTTGGAAAACCTATTGAACTACGGATGTAGTGCGAAGAATTCGCACCTGACTAGCGAGCTGTTTTTTGAAGATTCGGCCGGACTAATGGACGATTGTGACGAATTGAACGAGGGATTGAAAAAGCGTCGCGATCACACGAAAGAAAGCGATGTTTGCGATATGGTCGGTCGATTGCACATCGATCTGTGCAATCAGAACAAATTCATGTTGAACGGTGTCAAGATGCGATTGCAACTTAACAGATCCAGAAACTCGTTTTGTATAATGTCCAAAACGCTAACTACCTACAAGGTGACAATTAAAGAGATTAGTCTTTTCGTACGTCGATGTAAGATCAATCCGAGCGTATTGTTGGCGCACAGCAAAACTCTCGAGACCGGCACGGCCAAGTATCCGATCACGCGTGTAGAAGTGAAATCCTTCACACTACCCTCCGGTATAATGAGTAAAGCTTTAGACAGCGCATTTCTCGGTCAGTTACCGAAACGTGTGATAATTGGACTGGTCAGTAATCTTGCGTTCAACGGAGATTTCAAGAAGAATCCCTACAACTTTCAACACTACGATATGAATTATCTCGCATTGTACGTGGACGGTGAACAAGTACCGGCCAAACCGTTACAGCCCGTTTACACATTGAACAGTGAGACATATATACTCTCTTATTACACATTGGTCACCGGCACTGGAATCCAGTTCTCCGACGCAGGTAATGAGATCAAGAGAGGTGACTATCCGTACGGTAATTGTCTTATGGCGTTCGACTTGACACCGGACATGTCCGCGGCTGAGTCGAGTCACTGGAATCTCCTGCGCAACGGTAATCTACGTATCGAAATCGGATTCTCCAAAGCGTTGTCCGAGACCGTCAACTGTATAGTGTACGCCGAACTGGACAACGTCATCGAGATCGATCGTCACCGTAACGTAACAGTTGACTTCAGCGGGTGAATAAAAGCGAACGCCAAACAGAAATATTGTCTGACAGCGAGTGCATACAGTTTACTTCAAGGGTGAGCAGACGCAACACCAGTCAGTAGTACGGTTGAAGTCGCACGGTAAGGACGTTAACATGGACGCTTACGCTTCTGCGGACGACTATATCAAATCGTTTATTCAGGAGATTGAGGTTATGAACAATAATGCTAGTGATCAGACGTTGGCATCACCTCAGTCGTCATTTGTAAAACCGACAACTGCCTGCAAGAGACGAAGGAGACCAACTCCCATCGAAGTGGAAACCAAGAAACCAGGATGGGTACCAAAACCAACAGATGATTGTCCCATAGTGTCATGGATGGACGATGGGAATACGTTTGCTGTTCAAAACCCGGGAAACAAAGGACAAATTTTATTGAAAATGGAAATGTACGATGGTACAGATATGGTGTTCATGTGTGGATTATTTTTGGACAAAGATGGTGAAATGCACCAAAATGTCAAACAAGTAGTTGATAAAGTGGAAAACATGTGGATCTATAAATCAACAGGAGTACCGAAAATTACAGGCTTAACTCAAACTGTTACACAACGCAGTGCAGTTTCGCAGCCAATGCCTAAGAAGCGAGCTGTGAGGAAGAAACAACGAGTGGCGCCGGCATTCAACTAGAGCATCCGCATTCCCAGACAGGTCTCGACGCGTCGGTTTTTTGTGTGAACACCTGCGCCCGACCCTTCGGACCACCCACGTAGAAGAAAATGGCGGCGAGGGTTTATAAGGCGGGGCCCCGCCCGATTGAGCATCATTCGCCACCAGACCACCACCTCACATAGACCTACTCCAACTACTACTACTAGAGATGTCGAGCAGCAGCACTTTCAAGCCAGAGTTTTCGATTTTGAACGGCACTGCAACAACCGCGGACCTGAGAGCTACCCTCAACAACTGCAAGTCTGACTCTCCGCTCTACACCAGGATAGCCGATCTCCGAGAGGACTTCGGCTATCTCATCACTGCGATGGAGCGAGCCATCACACCCTTTGGCGAGACGATCATCGTGATCCTGGAGGGGCAGGTCGGGGACGACTTCTTTCTGCGAGTCTACCTGCCTAGGCGCTTCAACGAGGCCCTGAGCAACACCGACATCGAGCGCTACAACAGCGGGTTTGGAGAACGCCTTCGCTTGGTGAAGCGCAGCCCGAGGGGTTCCAATAGCAGATTCACACCGTTGGAGTTTATGTAAAGCAAGACTTGAAGATTATGTTAATACCTTTGTAAATTAGTTTTCGTAGTCAATACTTATAGTCACGTTCAGAACATAACCACTGTGTTATTTATTTCACTTAACCCCAAAAATGTCCTTTGGTAGTAAGTTTAAGAGTGTGAGTATGGTAACTGTGAGGTGTTTAGTAGCTCAGTAGTAATCATGGGCTTGATGTGGAAACATCCGTTCTCAGCCATTGTGGCGGGGCCTTCGGGTTGTGGCAAGTCTCAGTTTGTGTCAAAGTTTATAAAACACATTACAAAAATGTGTGACACACCATTTACCAGTATAAACTGGCATTATGGTAGTGGTGGTGGTGGTGGTGGTGGTGGTGACCCGAAAAATGTCAACATTAACCACGTAGAAGGTCTACCAAACTTGGAGGATTTTTCTGGTAACGAGCCGATACTTGTGATTATAGACGATATGATGCGTGAGGCCGACAACCGTGTGGTGGATCTTTTCACAAAAGGTTGCCATCATCGCAACATTAGTGTGTTTTTCATTACACAAAATTTGTTTCATCAAGGACGCGGGCAGAGGGACATCTCACTTAATGCGCATTACATTGTGTGTTTTAAGAATCCTAGAGATAGAGTTCAGATTAGGTACTTGGCCAGACAAATATATCCAGACAGCCCGAAATTCATCGAGGAGGCGTACGCTGACGCTACTAGGAATCCACACGGCTACCTACTGATAGACTTGAAACAATCAACAGACGAAAATATGCGAATACGAAGTTGCATATTTCCAGACGATTCTACCAACTATGTGTACTTGCCAAAGAAAAGGTAATTTCGCCATCAGTAGTAATCATGTCGTGCTTGCGGAAGGACGCAGCTCTGCTTACGGCTTTCATACACGCAACACCCAAGGAGCGGAAGGCACTGTTAAAGGTGTGTGACAAGAGCCGCATTCGCTCAGTGTGTGAGTGCGCATACAACGTGTTGCGAGGTAACGTTCCTCTGGCGAAGAAGAGTAAAAGTCAGCTAAGCAAACACAAGGCGACGCTACGTAGATTGGTGAAACGCGGCGAAGGCTGGTCAAAGAAACGAAAGTATCTCATACAAAAAGGCGGTGGAATCTTTATACCATTACTTTTGAGCGCAGTACTACAAGCAGCACTGAGTAGATAAAAATGGCTGGCATCAACAATCAGTTCTATTTGACACTGCCCAGCAACAGTTCGATGCAGTATTATCCGAAAAATACAGTTGCAAATTATATAACACATTTGCCGAGAGCTATTCAACTGGACGCTGGCGACTGGGAAATTGCACTTGTGGAAGCGCACTATCCAATGACATTTCTATCTGTCGGTAATGACGAAACAATCGACATTTGCATACAACCGCAAGAGGAAGCAAAAGTGAACATAGAAGCGTTGGCGCGGGTTATGGACAGCACTGCCGATGTAACACCGGTTGTGTCTGCTACTCCAAAACAAAACCACAGAATTAAATTGAAGACTGGTGATTACGCAAATATTCAAGAATTGTGTGATCATATCAATTCACAAGAACTAGCGATTACTTTTGGTGTAAAGTTCACCGTTGAAAACTCATACAACAAATTCATTGAAGTATCGATGGGAACTGATGTTGGAAAAATTACATTAAGTCCAACGTTAGCGCTTCAATTGGGGTTCGATCCGAATGAATTGACGCTGGAAGGTGATGCAGTTAACAAAAGCATCCGTTCGCCCAACATTCGTCTTGGCTTACCGTCACACATGTACGTGTATTGTGATTTAGTCGAGCCGCAGATGGTCGGCGATACAGTCGCACCGTTATTGAAAATTGTCAATATATCCACGTCTACTTATGTATACGGATTGCATAAATCAACATCATTCATCGATCCGCACTATGTGCCTGTTATGAATAGATCTTTTGACAGTGTGGAAATTGACTTAAGAGATAACATTGGTAATCATTTGCCATTCCACTTTGGAACGTCGTGCGTGAAGTTACACTTTAGAAAAGTAGCTAGTCATTAGTGCAAATATGGAACATGCAAAGAAGATGGTAGTTGTGCCGCAAGAGTTGATTGATCGACTGCAATCAAATGCTACGGATAACAGACCGACTAATCTATCCAGTGAAAACAGCCTCGACGCGGAGATGCAACAAATATTGAATAACAAACGTATGGACGATAGTGAAAAGTGGAAATTGTACAAACAGGCGTTACATCGCTTCTTGCATATTGCAGAGAATAGACGCCAACCGATTAGCATACCAATCGTGGAGACTGGTGGGATTGAACATAGTCGACGAGCGCACCCCGCTGCGGAAGGTGGTCCAGTGGAAGAGATTGTGGAAACGTTTTCCAAAACTTACAGATCTGATGCCCGCAATCTTTTACGTTTCATGAAACGTGACGGCAGCTTAATCAGTTGGGACAGTGGCTATTCAGTGTACATCAACGGTGTAAAAATCCCAGACTCAAATCTAGTGGATATCTTAAATTGCATAGTAAAGGTGCGTATGCGTGATTACATACCGCCAGGATGGCGGGAAGTGCTCATCGCATTGAAAGCGATGAACGTTCCAAAGGACTATATGAATAATCTAAGAGCACTAAAGGAAATAAATGACGAATATCGATCATCATTCACAGGAGGAGAAGGATCAGACGATGACGTGGAAGACACATCAACTGAATCAATACTGAGAACACCGCTAGTAAATCGGCTTCGATCGGCAAGAGGAAAACGTGTAACATCTACACCGACAGGGCAGTTTGATCTTCTAACTAGAAACAAGCCGTCGTCAAATTTGGACAAGTGGGAAACGTACACAGGATAGGTTTTCATTATGGAGCGTTTGTATTACAATCCCATCGAACCTTCGTCGTATGGCGGTGTAGCTCCTTTAGCGCGAGCTGCAAAACCAGTTTCAAAACGCAAAGTGATTGAATGGTTACAAACACAGGACACTTACACATTGCACAAAACAGCACGCAAGCGTTTCCCGCGCAATCCTTACATAGTGTATGGTCCATTTGAATTGTGGCAAGCGGACTTGAACGATATGCGTGGTCTTAGTAAACACAACGACGGCGTCAACTACCTACTGACTGTAATAGACGTGTTTAGCAAACACCTGTATGTGCGGACGTTGAGGCGGAAAGAAGGAGCTGAAGTGGCCAACGCTTTCGAGGAGATATTTGCCGAAGCGACCGACACACCTCGCTGTTTACAAACCGACAAAGGTACTGAATTCACCGGTGCCAAGACGAAAAGGTTATTCAAACAATACGGAATCATCTATGTCACTACACAAAACCCAGATGTTAAAGCGGCCGTAGTGGAACGCGTGAATCGCACTATGAAAACACGCATGTGGCGATATTTGACTTACAAAAACACATATCGTTACGTAGATGTGTTGGACAAACTGGTTAGCGCATACAACAACAGCGCTCACAAGAGTCTAGGCAACAGAATACGGCCAGTCGATGTGACTGCTGACAATAAGCGAATATTGCATCAGGTATGGCGTCGCATGTTCGGTAAGATGCCGCGTCGTGTTAAGGCAAAACTGACAGTTGGCACCACAGTGCGCATATCTAAGGAGAAGGGTACATTCGCAAAAGGTTACGAGACTAATTGGAGTAAAGAAGTGTTTTTGGTGCGTCGTGTAAACACATTGATGCCTCTACCAATGTACACTTTGGCGGATCTCAACGGTGAACAAGTGACTGGTCAGTTTTACGAATACGAATTACAAAAAGTGACAATATACAACGACCATCTGTTCAAGATTGCTGAAATACTAGCCACTAAGGGTCGTGGTCGCAGTAAGCGTTATTTCGTCAAGTGGGCAGGTTACGGAGACGAGTTCAATTCTTGGGTAGGAGCACAAGATTTGCAAAATGCCTAATAGCAACCAGTTCTATTTGACATTGCCCAGCAACAGCTCAAAGGATTATTTTCCAAAAAACACAGTGTCCAAGTACACTACACATCTGCCGAGACAAATTCGATTAGAAGGCGATGGCGAGTGGGAGATGGCTTTGGTCGAAGCGCATTATCCATGCTCCTTTATGACTGTGGACGAGGAATCGTGTATTTGGCTCGACTATAAACTCGTTCTGCCGAGTATTCCCGTCACACTCAGTGTCGAGCACATTATGCTAAAGATGAAACCCGGTTATTACAAGAACATAACCGATTTATTGAAAATGATCAATAAAGCGAAGGATGTAACCCAGTACTTGTACTTTGAGTATGACAAAGAGCAGGACAGAGTCAAGATCACGACAATGGTGGACGGTATAAGCAAAGTGCATTTCACCGAAGCGCTGTCTCTCCAGTTGGGTTTCGATCCGTACGAGAACGTTTTGACAAATGACCTCACAGCGATATGGCCACCAAATCTGACTATGGGACTGCCGACACACTTGTACGTGTATTGTGATCTGATTGAACCGCAGCTGATTGGCGACACTACAGCGCCGCTTTTGAAGATTATCAACATTGACAGAGATAACTACACACACGGCGCGCATAAGACTGTGCATTTCATCAGTCCTCATTATGCGCCAGTTATGAAAGGAACATTTGAAACGATCGATATTGACCTAAGGGATCACGCTAGTAAAAAAGCGTCATTCCTCTTTGGGACGTCGTACGTGAAGCTTCATTTCAAAAGAGTAGCTCAGCAATTATGAATACAAACGATCCCTACTTGGCTTACTACCGTCGCCAACAATTGCAGCAGACCGGCGGCAGTATCGATAGGGTATTTCGCGGTGCACCCTACCAGCGCGGACATGGAATTGGCAGTTTCCTAGGCGGTATGTTCCGCACCATCACACCGCTGCTCAAGTCGGGAGCCTCTGCTGTGGCCAAAGAGGCGTTGAAATCCGGTGTTGGATTCTTGGGCGACATGGCCATGCACCAGCGGGATCCCAAAGAAGCCGCTAGATATCATTTCAGCCAGTTTACAGACTCGCTAAAACGCAGGGCGGATGGCAAACTTCAACGTGTGCTAAGTGGCGGCGGCGGCTCTCGCGCGAAACACCGTCGCGTAACGCGAAAGAATACCGCGAAACACCGACGCGCTACTCCTGCGCGAAAGACTAACGCGAGACTCTCGCGTAAGAGGAACGCGAAGCGCGCCATGTTCGGCGGCCGTCGTGTCACACCGCAGTCTTTGACGAAACTCCTTCGAGGAAGCTCGTCGTCATCCAAGAAGGGCAAGAAGAGAAGGACAGTTAGGAAGAAGACGAGGAAGACGAGGAAAGCAGTGAGGAGAACTTCCGTACGTGATATATTCAATTAACACACACGCTAGCAATGTCGTTTCTACATCAAAAGTCGTGTGAATGCGTCAAGACGGAATTGGACTTATTCTCCCTACCGCCGACGCAGACCAGTATCGAGAGCGGCAAATGGATTCAGTACAAACCAATCTCCACACTGACTGATGATTCGCCCATCGAGTTTGTTGTGCCCGGCAACGGCGAAGAATACACCGATCTTTCGCAAACAATGTTGGAAGTTACAGCGTCTATTGTCAAGTCGACAGGAGCGGCAATCGCAGATGCCGATGAATCGAACAAAATTGGCCCAGTCAACAATTGGCTGCACACGTTATTCAGTCAAGTCGATATGAGTATGAATCAGAAACTGGTCACACCACAAAACAACACTTATGCATATCGAGCGTATATTGAAACATTGCTGAATTACGGCTATGATGCTAGGAAATCACATTTAACATGTGGATTGTGGAACGCGGACGATGCCGGCCACATGGACAATACTCTGGACGATAACGATGGACTAAAGGCGAGACGAAAAATGACAAATAAAAGTCGTGAAATCGATATGCTCGGTCGCCTACATGTGGACATGTGTAATCAGAACAAGTTCCTGTTGAACGGTGTGGAACTGCGTTTTAAACTGATCCGGTCAAAAGATTCCTTCTCCATTATGTCGGATGATGGGGACTACAAGGTGCACATTGTTGATGCGAATCTCTGGATACGAAGGTGTAAAGTTAGCCCCACTGTACTGTTGGCGCACAGCAAGACGCTTCAGACCGGCACAGCTAAATACCCAATCACCAGAGTGGAATTGAAAACATTCACACTACCGTTTGGAGTGAGGAGCAAAACTTTGGACAATCTGTTTCTAGGTCAAGTGCCGAAACGAATCATTGTCGGACTGGTCACCAACGCCACTTATAATGGCGATTTAAAAAAGAATCCATTTAACTTTCAAAATTTCAAAACCAACTACTTCTCGCTGTACGTGGACGGTGAACAAGTGCCGTCCAAACCGCTACAACCACACTACGAAACCGGCAAGGGAAAATACGTGATGGCGTATCACAGTCTGTTTTCAGGCTCCGGCATACACTTTAGCGATGCTGGTAATCTCATAAATAGAGACGATTACGACGATGGATACTGTCTGATGGCATTCGATCTAACACCTGATATGTCAGCAAGCGACACGACTCATTGGAACCTAGTGCGCAACGGTAGTGTGCGTATGGAGATTGCTTTCGACACGGGGCTCACAGAGACTGTCAACTGTCTGGTATACGCAGAGTTTGACAACGTCATAGAAATCGATCGTCATCGCAACGTGTCTGCGGACTTTGGTGGTTAGATCGTCGGCGGCGGCGTCATCGTCCTCCTCCTCAGTCAACAACCAACACTCGCACAAGATGGATCGTTTATGCAGAGTACCGCGTAAAAATTCCGCATCTCCAATTATTGTGGATTTTCAATGTTTCAAGGACAACGCAAATGACTACATTCTGAAGGAAGTGTGCGTCTTGGAATTGGTCAGTGGAACACTGCTAATGCATCATATCGCTAAATCACCATTCAGTCGAGATTTGCTATCACAAGAGAAACTGCGTGAAAGCTATTGGCTCACAAAACACTGTCACGGATTGGAATGGGACCAAGGTGATATCTGGTATCATGTGCTAGAGGAAAAGTTACGTGCATGTATCGCCAAACGACCGATTGTCTACGTCAAAGGTGCTGAGAAAAAAGAGTTTGTACGATACAATTTCATCACGGATCACTGCACTACTAATGTCATGGATATCAACGATATTGGCTGCGGATCACTATCGTCAATCAACAGTCTACTATCAACAAACGCAGTGCGATGTCGCCACCACAGAACAGCTCACACACGATGCGCTCTAGCCAATTGCATCACATTACGCAGTTGGTTACATCTAAGTACAAATATCGCTGACGCTGATGATTACGCTGACGATGGTGAGAGTGATACCAGTTCCTGCTTTTGTTTTGTTACTAGCACTACTACTCCTACTACTGACTGTGGCGTCGACACAGTAGAATGAATACCTTAGAGATACAAAAGTGTATGGCTAAACTGCCCGTACAGAATGTTGGTGTCTACGCTGCGGATCAATTGCCCCATTATATTTCACCATCTACTGCTATGATTGTGAACACTGATCCACACAATGAAGACGGCACTCACTGGGTCGCTTTCTACCTTAACAAAGGTGGAGGAATAATTGAATTCTTTGACAGCTACGGTCAACCGCCACATCTTCAATTCTACCAAGGATTCCTGAGACGCAACGCTCGTCGCTACCTGTACAACGAACATCGCCTTCAAAGTGACAACACTCTGGTCTGCGGTCAATACTGCCTTGTATTCCTGTACTGCCGCACCCACTACGGCATGAAGATGAAGGACGTTGTGCAGCTCTTTGAACACTCTTCTGTCGGCCACAACGATGCACTGATCAGAAGACTCTTTGCACAAATGTATACCAATTGAGTTTTGAAATTTTGCATTTGTTTTTTATCAATAAACTAGTTGTGTACTCAGAATAAAAAAAGAAACATTCTTATTATTTCCCATCCTCGCCTCCTTTACCCCAAAGTGGGGCAGATCTATCATACAATGACATTAGCAGGTGCATTCTAGTCTTCAACAATTCCTGACGTATGGGGGAGCGAAAATCTCCCCCCTAAGCCATTATGTGTTAGGGGGAGCGAAAATCTCCCCCCTGGTAATTAAATCAGTTGAACAACAGTTGTCTACCACAAATTGGGACATACCTATCATACAATGATTGTAAAGTAACATTCATATCTGAACCTGGTTTATATGAATTAACATATTCCTGAATAATCTTTTTTTTACTTTAGTATCTTAAGACTATGTGAGGGGAGAAAAAAAGACAAATGTATATACGAAGAATTTGGCTATTTATTTACACACCTTATATATATATATTTCACATCGAGTATGTGCTCCTGAACATTTGTGTTTGGCTAGCAAAAACGAGACTCGACACAAACTAACGACTAGAACAAAAAGAAAAAAGGAGCACATTTCTAAGTTTTACGAGACTCGATACAAACTAATGACTAGATTTTTCAAAATAATTTACAAGTCAAGTCAGGGTCTTTGGTAATATGACACAACCACTCAACGCTCCTCATCCTCCGCCTCTTCATCGTCTTGAGGGATGTCTTCGGGCTGAGGTGGAACGTCAACATGCCCCCAAGGCAGTGTATTTACACCGTCCGGAAGGATGTAGCGTTTGTCATCGTTACAGCTCAAGGATAGCTTGTCGACTTGAACTGTGAAGACGCGGTGGTTTCGGGACTGGAACCTGGTGTTGATGGTTCTCTTCAACACGCCGTTGAAGAGGCATTCCCGATAGTCGTCAGAGGTTAGATTGTGTTTTACAACACCTCTAGCGACTCCCTTGGCGCGCTTCACTGTAATGACCTGCAACTCGTCATCTTCGGTCCTCTCCTCGAACTCGACAATGTCCATGAAATAAAGTTTTGAGCGAAGACCGAGGTACTCGAGCAGCGGAAGACCGTTCGCTTCATCCTTGAACTTTCCGATGACTTTTGCGTTGACGGGGCTCTAGCAGGGATGGTTTCGGGGGTACGCACTGGTGTCAAAATCATCCAGATGCTCCAACATGTCCTTATAAACATCTTCAGTCTGGATGTCGAACACGAAACTGTCAGTGTCCATGTAGTCAACCTTCAGTCGATCGCCGTAGCGGTTCTTCATCTTTCGAAGGAAGTCGTACATGAGCCACTTGCTCAGATCGAGGACACACATTCCGACGTAGAGCGGTTTGTCCAGGACGATATTGACTTTCGACATGTGTACAATGGCGACGTCATCGTTGAAGTAGGTTCGGTCCAGGAAGTTTGACTTGGCCACGTACTTCCTGAACATCTCCGGCGTACACACCAGTTTAGCGTTCATTCGCTTGCGAACATTCTCGATCGTCTTGCCAAAGACCGCATTGTTCATAAGCTTGAAAAAGTCTTGTTCAAACTTGGTCGTGGCCTTCTTCCTCAGTTCGGTGTTCATTAGGATGTAGCTCTCTAACCACCGAGACTGACGGAACGAGATGACGCGATGCACGTTCACAAGCTCCAGTCCGTTTTCCAGCGCCTGTTGCAGGATTCTGTAATGACAGATGTAGTTCTTCTTGTCATCCAGAGTCGTAACGAGCTTCTTGAATTTCCCTCCTGGCGGACGTTTGGTCTCGCAGCAGTAGGGGAGATCCTTGTGAAGGTCGTGCAGGTGGGCGGGGTAGCGAAGGTCAACTTCCAAGACGTAGCCCGTGGGTCCTTCGGGGTCCAACGCTGCAATATCCAGGGACGAGATCTCCTCTCGGCTGAGCCATTGGAAGTGCCCCTGTGGAAGACACTGGGACATGGCCCAACCGTAAAGGTTGTTGGCGTCCAAGTATAGCAGGTGATTCGTTGGCTCTTCAGGTCGTCGATCTTCAGGGCGACATCCATCATGGTTGGCCTTGGCGTGTCTGGTGATCGCCTGGGAAATACCTCCTCTGATGCCTTGCTCGAAGAAGAGGTACATATCAAAGTCCTGTATCGTATCAAGCTCCACTCGACAGGTCCTTAACATAACATCCCAGGCGTATGACGGTAGGGTGTAGTAGTGCGCAGGGTCTAGTTCGTATTCAGCCATCGACGTGTCCCTGAAGCGTTCAAAGACGTCAGTCAACAGCGCAATGTCACAGCGCAGGTACTTCTCGGCGTAGTCCTTGAGGTTCCTACAACCGAAGGTTTCCCACACGTTGCGAGCATGCTCGTAGTCTGCATCCGTTATGTCCTCCAGGGTAAGGTCGTTGTGAAAATCTCGCTGCAGAGGCAGTTCCGTAGTATCTTCCAACACGGCGTTCGACGTTACAAAGTTGTACGGGAACACGCCTTTCCTACGGACTAGATCGAAGAGGTGGTCTTCGGGGAATCTCTTCCTCGTCTCCAAGAGTTGAGCTGGTGGAAGTGCGGCTGCGAGGCTGGCGAGGCTCAAAGCCAGGAACCTGTAGGTGTCTAGGAACCTGACTCTGAATCCTGGCTGTCTTTTTCCACGCCCTTGCATCCCAACCGGTGCCACCGCTCGGTCGAACAGGAACCGCTTCGTAAAAGCGATGTACCGCTCTTCCGTGTGAGCCAACACCTCAACATCACCAGGGTCGACCGCCAACTCCCGCACTATGAAGTGAGCGTCGTAGTTGGAGAGGTTGTGGAAGTAGCAGTTGACTACTCGCTGCTCCCTGTAGCGTAGGTTACATGATCTGTGCGCAGCGCCACGGAACTCGTAGGGCGGCGCGTGGTTGTGATCACGAACCTTTGGGTCTTCGCTTGAAAATGCCGATCCGCAGAGGTAGCAATTCGCTGTCGAGTTGTACTGCATCGTTTCGGCTGGGGTCAGGACAGGGCGCAGATTTCTTGCTTCGTACAGGAAGTTCCACAATCGCTCAACATCAGTTTTAAACATCTCCATAAATGTCTTTGACGCATCATCCCCGAAGTAGACTCGAGGCTCGAACTCCTCAAGTCCGTACGAGTCGATAATCTGGTACGCAAAGGCGTATGGGATGTGGATGTGGGTGGCTACTCCTCCGTGCGGTTCGTCGACTTGTTCATCCATCTCCGCGGTCGGCAGTAGAGCACACTCAAAGTCCGCGTAGATGGTGAAACGCTCGCGTCGGGTGAACTCTGGATGGCTGAATTTGATTTCTGTCTTTTTCGGCGTATCCATGCGAATAGGGGCTGAAGCGGAGCAGTATCGCCTATGCTCCTCCAGACGCTGTGCACCCGTCAGACCGAGCTTGTTCGGACGGTTGTCAAAGTGCGCGAAGCACCGCTTACAGATGAATATCCTGCCCTTATGTGCTGTGAGTTGGGGACGGATCAGTCGACTAAGGTCTTTGATGTAGGCGTAGTGACTATCACCGTCCGTTGTCACGTACAAAATGTCGCAATGGTCTTCACGCTCCTGCCTACAAATCTTCAAGGGAAAGACGGTGTCCTGATACTTTGGTCGTCCGTCAGGTTTCTGACCCACGCACGTGCGATCAATACCATAGACGTTGATGCTGATGTTGTTTGTCCGCTCAAACGTCTTGATACTCTTCAGAGCAACGGGGAACTGAAGGCCGGTCCAATCGTATCGGGCGATGATGTCGTCGGTGTACAATGCCGGTCTATCGGGGTGATCTTGAACAAACTTTCCCAGGACTGCATACATAAAACACCGCTCATCGGTGTTCAATACGTTGACGACTGCTTGGGTGTTCTCCAGAGACGTAGGCAGTGGGAGCCAAGCTCGACCATCTTCACCTAGAGGAGTGTATTCGTTGATGCCGACCTCCAAATCACGAACGCGAAGGTATGTCCACCCGGAGCCGATATGATCGCACTCAGCCTTTTCTCTGATAAGCTTCGCAAAAGCTGTTGTGATGTACTGGTTCAGGTCCGAGGTCGTCGTCAACGGAGTCATCTTCGTCTTGAAGTTGCGCAGGCAGGTGTTGTTGTGCACATTTTTGAACTCACACTCCAGCTTCAAGTTGACCTTAATGCTGCGGTGTTTCGCCAAGGTGTTCTCAAGCAACTCCGTAAGGCTAACAATCAACAACGCCATCACTTCTCCGATTGTGACGAGATTCTCCATCGGTCGCTGCAGACGGTAGGTTAAGAGGCGGTTGCGAAAACCCCGTTGAATGATTGAGAATACGGGGCTTGACTGTCCTACTCCAGTCATCGGGTTGCGGGTGTGTGCTCGTTCCAGGTTGTGGCTCCATGCTGGGTCCTGGCTGGGGTTCGTCCTGCACCATAGCCACTCGGTTCAGGATCAGGTCCTTCATGATCGGGCAGGTGAACCGCTCATGATGGTCCTTGTTGAACCCCGTGTTGAAATCCCGGTCGCAGTATGCGCAAGGGAATCTCCGTCCATGACCATCGCCGTGAAATTGCATGGTGTGTCGACGCAGGTTGTCTTCCCTCTTGAATTCGGCGCCGCATGTGTCGCATATGAACCTGCGGACTCTGCTGTGGGTAGAAACCACATGTCGACGCAGGTTTCTTTCACGACGGAAACGGCGACCGCATTCATGGCAGGTGTGGTGGCCAGGACCCGGTCTTTCATCTGGAAATAAATACAAAAACAGATTAGGATAACTAAAGATACAAATTCCCCTCTCTCGAGAATCACATTTCAAAATGGAGTTGTTAATTAAAAATATCAATTTTCAAACAGGGAATGTAATCTTCTGTACTGTTTGTCTACATTCATGATTCGGGGTTCAAGGGTAAGGATGTAGCTGCAATATTGAGCTGCGCCAACCCTAAAGAAGCATTATGTTTTAGGGGGAGCGAAAATCTCCCCCCTAGCAATTAAATCAATAGTACACCAGTTGTCACGGTCTCATTCTTGTTCTAGTCTTCAACAATTCCTGACGTATGGGGGAGCGAAAATCTCCCCCCCTAACCCATTATGTTTTAGGGGGAGCGAAAATCTCCCCCCCCCCTAGCAATTAAATCAATAGTACACCAGTTGTCACGGTCTCATTCTTCTTCATGTACCTAGTTAAATAATTATAAAAAAGGTAATTAGTTTCAAGGGGAAAAAGTTATTTTAATGTGAATTCTCACCTTCAACGGAGTGTTGATTGACATAGGCAGTCGTCTGCGGAGCATCAATCACCTGCCGGGGTGGAATGACTCGGTGGTTCGCTTCCATGTGACGCTCTAAAGCTCCCCGGTCTACGAATGTGGCTCGACATGCAGCTTCTCCATCTGCAAACGCACAAAACGATTAGATTGTGAAATGTTTAACACCTACCTTTGTTTAGAGTACTTTCAAATTCTCAGTGCCCCCCCCCCCACACACAAAATGGTCGGGGGGGGGGTTAAAATTTTGTTTATGTATGTAATGTGGTACTCTGGTGACTTGACTTGATGGGGCGAGCAATAACATAAGTTATTAAAGTTAAATTATATTGATATAGTCATGTAATTTTAAATTTAAAAAACAAAGAGTTCTCTATTCGCGCTAAATAGTTAAATCTGTTAAATAAAAATAATTGTATCACTCTGCGGTTATATTGCATAACGTATTCCTATATTACTAACATTTAGGTCTGATTAAAACAATAATGCAACGCAAAAAAACGTACCTTGTTGCGTTGGTGTTGGTGGTGGTAGTTGTGGTCTCAAGCCGTGGAATCTGATGTGGTGTTGCACCAAATTGTTTCTACGCACGAAAATACAACCACAAATGGTACAAACGTGTGTGGCGTTCATCTTTAATATGGATTATAAGTTTTGATAATCACAAACAATACAGCACAACACGAACGTTTTAAATAGTTCAAAGGTGCTTTACGCAAATCGCAAATCGCAAATGATGATAATCAGCAACTAACACAAATCGCGTAGAACGGAACAGGATCGGACTAACACGTCTTCACGCACTGAACTCTCGAACTGAACTGAAGGAGGGCTGGTGATGTGGGTGACTATCCCCACTAATGGATTTCGGAGAAGGTCGGGGCAAAAACTCTCAACCGCTGTCTGGGGTAAAGACCACCCTGCTCTAATGGAACTCGATATGAGCGGTCTATTATGGGTTCCTAGAAGGGTCAGCCGTCTTCCCGTCGAGGTATCAAATTACATCATCCGCATTCCCAGACAGGTCTCGACTTGTCGGTTTTTTGTGCGAACACCTGCACCCTCCAGTCGAGGTATCAAATTACAACATCCGCATTCCCAGACAGTAGACTGGACGCGTCAGTCGGTTGTGCGAACAGCTGCCTCGGTGCAGAGTACTTGAAGGGGGGTGTATCGATACACCCCCCTTTGCAGTATATGTTCAAAGCATTGCAATTATATTCTCCTCAAAATTTGCATTCACTGGTAGTTCAATTGACCGCAAGCGCTGATGGGCTAGCTCTGTTGGTTGTAGCGTTACCCTGTTCAACTCTTGTATTAATTATCCAAAGTATGTCATGTGGGTACTGAGAATACTCGGCTTGACGAGGAGATTCCAAAAATGCAAAAAAAAGGTCAAAAGTGTGGTGCGGGCCCCTTTTTTGTAAACATCATCCAAAGTGTACGATGTGGGTACTCAAATGACTCGGCTCGACTAGACGAACAAGAATCTGCAATCAGAATTCAAATCCGACTTATGGTAACCGATATAGCCCCCCCCCTACATTGTCCAAATGTACTTTGTGGGTATGCAAATTTCTCGGCTCGACTAGAGGAACTAGAATCTGCAATCAGAATTCAAATCCGACTTATGGTAACCGAGATAGCCCCCCCCCTACATCGTCCAAATGTACTTTGAGGGTATGCAAATTTCTCGGCTCGACTAGAGGAACTAGAATCTGCAATCAGAATTCAAATCCGACTTATGGTAACCGAGATAGCCCCCCCCCTACATCGTCCAAATGTACTTTGTGGGTATGCAAATTTCTCGGCTCGACTAGACGAACTAGAATCTGCAATCAGAATTCAAATGCGACTTATGGTAACCGAGATAGCCCCCCCCCTACATCGTCCAAATGTACTTTGTGGGTATGCAAATTTCTCGGCTCGACTAGACGAACAAGAATCTGCAATCAGAAATGTGATCCGAGGTTAGGTTAGGTTAGGTTAGGTTACGTTAGGTTAGGTTACGTTAGGTTAGGTTAGGTTAGGTTAGGTTAGGTTAGGTTAGGTTAGGTTAGGTTAGGTTAGGTTAGGTTAGGTTAGGTTAGGTTAGGTTAGGTTACGTTAGGTTAGGTTACGTTAGGTTAGGTTAGGTTACGTTAGGTTAGGTTAGGTTAGGTTAGGTTAGGTTAATATTCGCAAAAAAAAAAAAATTCGCAAAAAAAAAAAATCGTGAGGGGGGGGGCTCGGGGGGGGGGCTCCTCCTGCTCCTCCTGGGGTCGGAGTCTCCATTGTTCCCTACTTATATGTGTGTGTGTGTCCGTTACCGCGATAACTTTTGAAAGAAGCACCCGATTTTTTGTAATTTGGCACAAATGTGGAGAGTAACATTTATGACAGTTCAAAAACCTGATCAATCGGTCTATGGGAAGGGGGTTTTATGGGGGTTTAAAATTTTCCCAAAATCTGTTTTTTGAACTTTTTACCCTAAAATTTAAAAAAAAACACTAGATTTCGGTTACAGCCATTTTAAAGAGCTTAAAAAAACAAACAATGTTGTATTTTAAATCATTAAGCTAGGTTTAGTGGTTGTGGAGAAAAGTAAAAAAATGTGTCCATAAAATTTCCCATGTTAATCTTATGGGAATACGGTTTTTAGATTTTCCTCAGATAATTTCACTAAAACCTCCACATATATTTCTATCAATCAGTTTAGCTCTACAAAACAATCATTTTGGCGTTTTAATTGTTGTTTTACGTCCAACCGTTGCAGTGATATTCAAAGTGCTAAACACAGTACGTTGTCCGATGTTATCCTTATGGAGAATAAATAAAATGTTATATTTCGATTATTTATGTATGTATGTAGATGAATCTTGGTATGTGGCTTCATCTAGTTTTGGTATATTGATATTAGCACAAAAAAAGTTTTTATTTTTCCCGGTAGCAGCAAACCTGCATACTCGGCCCCCATGTTATTCATATGGAGAATAAGTAAAGATTTATATCTCCCTTAGTTGTGAACCTAAATTAATAAAACTTGGTATGTAGCTTCACCTGCTTGAGTTATATTGATAATTGCAAAAAAAACACATTTCTTATCTTCCTTGTTGCAGCAAACCTGCGTACTCAATTATAATGTTATTTATTTTTTGATTTATTTGGAGTTTACCTATCGCTTCTAGTGTTTAAAACTACACTACGTTTCGGGAGGTAAGGAAACTCCTTCCATTTTCAAGTGAACCCTACTTACATCTAAATATCAAATTCTTACACCTAACTAACCTACATTTTTTTGGATTTTTTAAATTATTTTTATTTTACATTTTAATTTACACTAACACAAAGATAACAAATATATATATATATATATACAATAAATCGAATACAATACACTAACACAACATTTATATATACGAACAAAATGAAAACTGACAATACATTACCTGTTCTGCATCGTAGCCTCCAAGCTGACGGCAAACACGGGGAGAGCCGTTACCCCCACCTACCGACAGGGGCACGTGACGACACAGCTGTGGCTACCCACACGTCTTTGTCGACGGGAACATGACACGGAAACCAAAAACTGCACGATTCCTCCTAGAATGCTACACGGGCACTAGTACGATATTAATAAAGCCCGGGCACCAGTACGAGCACCTACGAAAATATAAAACCAGTGAAACCAAACATAACAAGAAATGAAAAAGAGGCCTTAAATGCTTTAAAAAAGGAAGAAACCCTAAAGATTTTACCAGCCGACAAAGGAAATGCAACTGTGCTAATAAATAAAGTTGATTATTCGCATAAAATTCAGGATGTTCTTAAAGCTGGAAAATACACACTACTAAAGAAGGACCCAACTAAAAGTTATGAAACTAAAATCGAAAAGACTCTCAGAAAACACAAAGAATTGTTTACAGACGCACAGCGCAAACGACTTACACCACACCACTCAAAAACGCCACACATTTATGGGCTACCAAAAATACACAAAGAAGGTGTTCCTCTGAGACCCATTGTTAGTTCAAGAGACTCCCCAAGTAGAGAACTATGTAGATTTCTCCTGCCCATACTCAAACCTTTGTCAGGAAATACTGATTCACGTGTAACAAACACAAAGCATTTTGTAGAAATCGCAAAAGACATGCAAATTTCAGACAAGGACATGTTAGTTAGATTTGATGTTGAAAGTATTTTCACTAATATCCCCGTAAACCAAACACTAGAAATCATTGAAAAACGGTTACTCAATGACCAAAACTTAAATACAAAAACCAAAATCCCAGTAAAAGTAATTATGAAATTGCTTAAATTATGTACCGAGTCAAATTATTTTGAATTGGAGGGCCAAATCTTCCGCCAGGATGAGGGAATGGCAATGGGATCGCCTCTGTCACCAATATTTGCCAACATATTTATGGAAGAATTCGAACAGAAAGCTATTGCGTCTGCTTGTTTTCAACCGAAAGTGTGGCTGAGTACGTTGACGATGTCTTTGCAGTCTGGAATCATGGCGATAAAAAGTTAGACGAGTTTACTGAGCATTTAAATAAAGTTTCACCAACAATTAAACTCACAACAGAAAAAGAACAAGACAAAAAACTAGCATTTTTGGATGTAAATGTAGTTAAAGATGGAAACGCCCTTAAAAAAGAAATTTTTAGAAATAAAACACACACAGGTCGATACCTCAATTACAAATCAAACCACTGTGAATCAGTCAAAGAATCAGTAGTATTTTATAGAACACTTCTGGAAAATATCTATAAAAGATGTGACAAAAGAGGTTTTCTATACATAAGTAAATTCTAATATTTCATGGAAAGAAGTGAACAAATTCTATCTGGTACAGAAATTGTGTTCTAAGAATGTCTTGATCTACATGTACAGACATATGTTGTTGTAAGTTCTTGCCTATCAAACTTGATCGGGCTGTTAGCAAATCTTTCAGCGTGTTTCGTCATGCAGACCAAGTTAGTTTTGAACAAAGGTAGTGATCGGTATTCTGAAAGCCTAAAGAGCTTTCTTGTGAGGTAGTATGTGAAATTTAGGTCCAGTTATTTCTCACAGCCCATTTTCGTTAAAGAGTTCCTTCAACGTCACGTCTAGTATAATACAGATGTAAACAAATAATGAACTAATGTTTTCATTTCAAGAGCTAAATCTGTAAATACTTCTCTGTCTCAACTTACTACGTAATGAGAACATCCTTCAACGTGAAAGCCACAGTTATAAGACGATGTAAGCATATACGTGTCTTTTACGTCCATTCGTGTTTAAAATTTATGATTTAGAGAGAGTCAGCTGTCAAGACAAATACAAGCCTGTGAGGTATTGTGGTCACATCACCTCCTCCCGTGATCAGCAAATCTGGTAATGCCACATCACAGAAATCGATACTCACTGTATCGCAGTTATAAGAACAACATGGAAATTATGCTAAACCTCATCTGATCCAAAGTGATTGTCAGCTCTTACGTCAATGTGTCAACGCCTTCGAGAGAGGATGAAATCCTTGGATGTCGTGACACTGTAATCGACATTCTCTGTAGTAAAGTTATTGATGTATCCGTCAAATTTAGATAATGGATCTCTGAGGTGCATTTAAAACAAAGCATTTATTGTGTATATGCTATAGGTCGTTCGTGGTATTCTACTGAGATTTGGACTGATTGTAATTTATAATACTTGAACAAATTAAAATTATTCTTGTTATGAATTAGCAAAGATATTTTGCAAGTGTACGCTTTTTCATAAATACTATTCTTTTTACTAAACAAAAAAATGTACGTGAAAACTCTGATTTTGTTTCTATTAAATATTAGATATCGTGTGTTAAATGTAAATGAGAACAAAAATAAAATAAAAATCAAGTTTATTTCGCATAAATATATAATTTACATAACGATTACACAAATAGAAAAATAATTCCCATTTGCAAATTGCTCGTGTGTGGGAATGAGTTACTTAAATTAGTCCACAAATTATAAATTTTTTAGATTAGATTAAATAAAATATAAGAAAAAAAATTTGCAAGTTTTTGAATAACAGAATAATATACAATTAATGTAATAGAAACTATTATATATTATTGGCTGGAGAGGCAAGTGGAGTTAAGTCAAAAGAGTTGGCTGTGCCACGTGTAGAGAGACCGAACGAGCTGCTCCGCCGCGCCGGGAACGATGTCCAACAGCGTTGGGCATCTCGCTAGACTAACGGTTAGCGTCTTGGACTTCAGTTCAAGGGGTCACAGGTTCAAACCCCGGGGTGTCCAGATATTTGAGGGGTTTGGAACGATTTCCCTAAGAAGCGTTTGTGTACTCTAGTAACAAAAATGCAATTGGCGTTGAAATAAAATATATATTAAAAAACAGCAACTCAGTGACCAAGCGTTTACACTCTGCTACCTAACCTTGTGCAGAATATTACGTATACGATATGTGCTATTAACCTCGCTGCCACACTCTGCTACCTAACCTTGTGCAGAATATTACGTATACGATATGTGCTAGATAGAATAGGTTCCTTATGCCAATAGTTTGGTATAATTTAGAAAAAAAAACAAATTTACGTTGTTTCTAGTTGAGTATTGACGAGTTATTGCTTGAAAAATATTATTTCTGTTGTTTCTAACGGAAATTATAAGAGATTTGTCTTAAGTTCAATATATTTAAATTCACAGCATCCAAACTTAACGTAGCTCAAATACAAGCTGTACTACAAAATATTTATTTAATGTTCCGGTGAAATTAATATTCGACAGCTTAGTTATATTAATTTCTTTAACATTTCATTCGGGGAAAAATCTGTTTCGTATCTGAAATATTCAGATTTCACCTTAATTTAACTGTAACGTTGTCATATTACACGAAGAACAACCAACTAAAAAACTAAACAAATTTATTATAATAACAATTTGAACTCTTACCAACAATAAGTAAATTTCAAAAATCTTTCTTCCAACTTCGAGCCGTCCACAAGAAATATAATAAACTTAACTGACAAACTGGTGGTAAAATATAAAGAATGTTTCAGAATAAAACATTTATTTGTTAAATATAACTATACAAAGTCATAAAACATACCACTTAAAACATACAATTTTATATATTTTATGTCATATCTTAAACATTTTAAAAATATAACAGCAACTTTACAGCAAAGAAATTCCCACGGGAATCAAATCGTGTTCCCATTAAAAATGGATTATACTTAATGTTGTATCTTTCTAATTAACTCTTCAACTAGTCACAGAATATTGTTTAATTAATTGTTGGACAAGGTTGTAAGGTCGTACAAAAAAACATTCATGCAATTTTAATTTGAATAAACCAACTAATTTAATTATAAATAAGATGTTGCAGTCTGGAGGGTTTGCCTCAAATGCAATAAACCGGTAGATTATGTAGGGTACTGTTGAATTATTTATCTCCACTAATACATAATGTACGATGGAAGTTCCCGCATTGAGGAAGAATTTTAGTCAAATTGTTTTGCTGTATTATTTGTAAGCGGAAATTTTGCCATAAATAAAGATCATTGTATTAAACTGAGGTTTTATTTATTGTTTGCAAGATAATATACACGTAAAGATATATTGTTTCGAATTAGTGTTACGATTTATTTACTGTAGTATCAATAATTATATCTTATTTGGACAGTACTATTACAACTTTGTTTTTTCTTTTTGAAATATAAATATATTAAAACTAAATCAATCCAATAAAATTCCAGTATGCATCTATGGGCTAGTCAAACCGTATAATTAAGTCTATTTTACAATATTATCAATTATATTGAGACACACTTAAGACTTAGTTGCCATTAAACCGAAGGCGTTAATAAAAAAAACACTGGGGTATTTAGCTAAATCTGTTATTATTTACAAACTAACATTATGAGTAATGTGTTCTATACTAGAAAAATTGTATTGCATATTGGTGATAAAAATCCTTATATCCTAACAGTAAAACACGTGTTGATACTATTGAAAATAGTAAACAGAAAGTGAACCTTAAAAATTGTTTTTTAAATTATATGTTTTCATAAAGAAGAGGTAAGATCCCAAATTGTGCGGGTTCGGTCCCCAGCAAGGCTGCAGTGAGGGAGCTGGGGAGAGCTGTGGTTCCGGATGTCCATTTTATTTTTACTGTCCTACTGTTACTGTCTTAGGCGCAACGCTCTCCCTCAGGAAAAAGACATCTGAATATTTATATTGAATTTTCTAGTATTCCTATTAAATATTTATAATGACCATATGTTTCAAATGTAGATAAAATTACTGAAAATATAAACTTCTAAACAAACGAAAACCTTTAAAAACCGACTCAGTGCTTGTTTCACTGGGCACCGAGGAAACCGAGGTTGTTATAGCTCTAGGCCCGGCTTGACCGTCGACCCCTACAACACTCAGCCTCCCCCGCCCACAACCGGCACTGCAATATTCTGTGTGCTGTCAATATAATTAATTTTCGCTTCCAAGCTTCTATTTATTTTATTTTTAATCCGCATTATTCTTAAAAACAATTATTATATTAAGTAGGTAATTCATTATTAATTCCTTTGTCCATTACATTCAAATATTTTCAAAATGTAATAGGTACTCACATATTTTTTCACTTCTCTTATAAATTAAAAAATCAGTTAATTTTCAAATTCCCATCAATATTTGGTTTAGTCATGGTACGCACAGGCTAATTGCCTATTCAGACTTTTTCCTATATATTATTATACTATCTTGTGTAAGTACTTACAGTAGTTATTTATAAGATGGAGTTATTTATCCTTTTTGTCTTGTATTTACACATCGAATTGTTGTATTTTTTTGGAATATACAAATTTAATTTACTTTAATTTTTCATTTCCTTTTCAATAAATTGTTCAATAATGGTCATAAGTACATCCACACTAATTACTGAGGCCAATCAAGTGTTTTGGTGTTATTTATTGTCATAATTTAGTAGTTAATAATAAACTATCCAAAAGAGAAATGGCGCACTCGATGTGTCCCAGAAAATTACATTACACATTTAATGCGTTTTCTCGGATTCAATTATAAAACCACTCTAAAGCTAATTTTCATCCACAATTATCCACGTCATTTATTTTTAAACTCCACAATCTACTATTAATCCATATATATTTTTAAAGTTTAATTTTGAGTCAAATTAATTGACTTCAAATATTTCCATTTGTTTTTGTTAATTTACCAAGCTATTAACTTGTAAAATGTTGAGTTATCTATCTTCGAGTGTTACTGAAATACAAGTTGACTCAATATATGCTTAGAGAACCAAATGCCAATTAATTTGGCAGATCCTCCAAGAGTATTCATAACAATTTTTATTTTTTATATAGTTGTATTTTGTTCTTCAAACTCAGTAAGAAGAGTAAATATGAACACGTGACATATGCGCCCTGTATTCATTTAACCACTAATTAGCAAAAGTTTTAAGTAGTATTTCAATGTTTACAGATTGGTTCGTTTCTGTCTGGTTTTCGAACAAAGTCATAAATGTTGCTTAACACTGACTTTTGTACTAAAAATGGACCATCGAATACGAAAAACTTTTTCGAGAGTTATCGCACCCACGGACACATATATACATACTGTTTTGAAAAAAATTGTGTTTTGCCATCTGGTTACCTCAAAACAAAAAAAACAGGGTACCGGGCCTAGGTCTTACCTTGCCAACAACGATAACAGCTTCTTCATTACAGGGGACATTCGCTAAAAATTACTCTATATGATTTTTCACTTTGTACTAATCCACTGTGCTAATTTGTACAATGGTTTTGTGTATACATATAAGTTTTTATTTTATAATAACTGTATTTAACAGTCATATTGCATGGATTTTTCATTCTTAATTTACACTTGTGTCAAATAAATCAAATGTATTATTATTTTGTATAGCACGACGGCACGGGTGGCGCGGCGAATATGTCACACTGTGGTTTAGGTTGTGTAACATATTTTAGTTGTCTTTTTCAGTGATCATGTACAAAAATAATAATATATAAATTTATTATTGATTAAATACATAAATGTAGAAGAGCAGCACCAATGCTTCCAAAACAAAATAATAAGCCACGGAGATCACAAAGCACATGTAACTCATCCTGTAGAAGTAAAGTGCGACTGAAGTTGAAAACTGATTACTGATTTGAGCCGGACTGGATATCCCAGTTGGGTCATAAACTAGGCAGCTTATTTCGTGCAAATGTCGAGTATGTGAGCATATTTCATTTGGGAGAAATCCCTCTCCTTGCGTGCCATCGATTTATAATGTTAATATGATTCACCAACCATTTACCATGAATTCAAGAGTATAAGAAAACCTTGTAAGGTGGAAAATGTGTTTTTATTTACAGTTAGTTTGTTATCACATTTACTGACTATAATTTGTAAACAATTAAAGCTAGGATTGTTCAATACAGTACAAAATTATAACTAGCAGTGTGTCATCTATCTGCGATGTTAATACAGATCCCTTCGCGGTAGTTGACACCTGATTTGCGCATGCGTAGTAATGACGTTTCCCCTCAACGCATCTTAGTACAGTTATCTTATAAATCTACATTTATTTACAACAAAATATTGATTATTTTAGTCACTGCTTGCATTTATACTGTTTTCGCAGTAAATAAAGCAGGCAGATGTAACCCTGTACGCAGCCGATGAAGGGGAATGGGAGTGGGGGTGTTCACCATCCCGCTCGCGCTACCTCCCCTTCACTCCAAGTACCGTGAAGAGCTTGTGCTTATACTTGTTTTTGATATTATGTTGTTTCAACGGGAACTTTAAAGTAAATTTAGTGTCATATGTTGATGATACAGCTCTGTTTTATAAAGCTACTTCCGCGGAATTAAAGAGAAACACTCAATATGATATTAATTTGCTGAATTAAAACGAAGTTCATGATGCAAAAACGATATTTTCTCTCTTCTCTAAAATATCATAAAACAACATGTAACCTACAAAACTGTTCATGCCCACTACAGTGTTAAGTGTGGGGGACACATCAACAGAGCAAGTTGATGTGATAAAATATCTAGGATTAAATTTAGATTCAAATCTAACTTGGAAGCAACTTATAGATTACAAAAAGCAAAACTACTGAAGTATGTTAGAATTATATGTTGAAATAGCTGTGTAAAACTGTACTAATGAGAACTATTTATTATGCACTAGTAAATTCAAAACGTGAATATGGCTTAGCCATTTGGGGTGGATGTTATTATACTAACATAAAACCACTAATTATACTCAAAATTTGTTTTATAAGAATCAAATTAATGTAACATACAGTAGTTTAAACACAGATGATTTATTTAAATTTCTAAAAAGTTTTATCAAATCGAAATTTGTGTGTCTTTAAAGTTGTAAAGATATATTTTATTAGAAGCGGCAATAAATTCGATGATATTAAACAAAGAGCTCTTAGAAAAATTAACGCACCAATCCATAAACCTAAATTATCAGTTTACAACATGTTTTTTACATATCTAGCACCTAGAAGTTTTAATTGTTTACCACAATTATTATAAAAAATAAATAACAAAAGCAGATATCTTTAAGTTTTGAAAACGTTGTTATTAGAGAATGATGTAAGTAATTTCTTTGTTAACGTAGTTTAGTAAAAAAAGTCATGCAAAAATTTCAGTAAATTTTATATTTATAAGTGATGATTATTATTCGTGATGTTATTTTCAATCTTATATTGTACTTTATAACATTTTTTTATGTTGCCTTATTTGTAAATAGTTGCAGTGAAGTTACATTATCGTCCATTTAGTGTTGTTGGCCGACTATCTACTCTGAGCTCTGTGAGCATAAGTTTTAAGTAATACCTGTCCCGAACAGGTTTTTACCTTGGGGCAAAGATCTATTGATCCTGAGAAGTGCATACATTTAGTTTGACAAGATAATGTAAGTATTTTATCGTTTATTGTGTAAGAACCATATTGTAAAGTAACTGATTTACCTGATTTTAACTAATTTCATGTATATACTCCGGTATTTTCAACGACACCCTGACAGGTGTTAATCCCCTTATTAACCCCCTGTGTTAAATGGTTCAATAAGGATATATTTTCATTTTCATTTTCTTTCCTTTTCATTATTAAAAAACAGAGGCAAATACCCAGACAGAAATCGTAACAAGGTAGAACGTACCATTGATTCAAGTACTTGTCATTGATTGAGTCTTTAACAAACTCCCGAATATATTATACAATTATTTAATCACCCAAAATATCAAACAAAAGTACGAAAACGAAAAACGCGAGACAGTAAAATTATTTCAGTATATTTTTACAAAGTATGTTGATATTCTTTTAAAACTAACTTTTAATGTCATTTGTCAATTCGAGATGAAAACATTGTCAAGTTGCACAACAAAGTTATAAGCAGAATTGTACAATAGTTCTTTCACATTAACCAAATCACTTAGAAAACTACTCTTTGTTGAAATTTAGCTAATCAACCCAGAACTTAAATACTAAACACGTATCTACATTGACGAATTAAATTTTACTTCACAAACATATTCTAGTAGATCTGATTGTATTTTATGAGCGGAATTTAATGAAAACTAAACCTTAATACAGATCAAATTCTCATCTTCTCATAGATCTAGAATTGTTTTTAGATATGTCGCATTATAACTTAACCATTTCATACTTTATTAACAGACATAATTATTACAATAATAAAATTAAACTTAAAAGTAAATTTAAAACGGTACAATCGTGACTAAAATAAAATGCTAGAAAATATAAGACTAGGTTAAGAAAATATGTGAAACTATATGATGAAACTGTAATGAAAGACATAATGAATTGAACTGCAATAATACAATACACCAATAATAACAGAAAATACAAATTATCGCCGTTAACAATCCTAATACGAATTTCCAGTAATTAACATAGTAGTTATGAAGAAGGACAAACTAAATAATAGTGATGGAGTTGAGGACTGTCCTGATCTACCTCGTATAGCTCCAGTCTTATTGAACGAAAATGAAATGATGATGACAACATATAAAATTGTTAAAAAATACAATTTTATCATAACTTCAACGACAGAAATGTTAAACCAACTTATATTTAGTTAGATCTAACAATAAATTTGTCATTATTGGATGTTTGAATATGGAAATGAGCCTAAATGGGCATAATCGCAGTTGGCGCAGAAAGTTGGGCTATTCAGTAATTATTTTATTTAGAGTACGGGAGTTTTAATTTAATTTTATTTAATTTGAAAAGAAGCCTATTATAACCAAAAATGAGCCAACATAACCCAAATAACACCAAAAAAAACGAACATTCACACGTCCGTTTAGTGTGTCTACGTTTGTTAAGTAGCAAGTGCGTGTTACTTGGTTGGCTCATATATATATATATATATATATATATATATAAATAACAGTTCCAACATCAGTGGATACTTAATGAAATAAGAAATTAAAATAGTCCTTAATTTACTGCAATCAAGGTGAAGGAAAGAAAATGCTTTCTGCGACGTTTTCATGAGTCGCAAGGTCTGTCATAGTGACAGGTGGTAGGGGCGAGAGTGAGAGAGGGGACGGGACGAGAGAATGAGTAGACAATGTAGAGAGTAGAATGGTTAAGTCTGCCGATAGTGAGGCACAATAAGGGAATCGACATCTCCAATAATCTAACTCCATTATTCACTCCGAAATATTCTTTTTTTAAACTGAAATGGCAGAAAGTTCAAACAAATCAAAGTTTTGAAAACGACATTTCTATACAGAACTAGAGTTAGTCATTGAAATGAATTTATTTAGGTGGAGTGCAGTTCTACCTAACATTTGTGGTTAGCGAGGGTTATGTGAGTGAGCCACTTGAGAGGACAATGCCATTCAATTTGTATAAGTTAATGAATACAGCTTTAATAAATAATGTATGATTGTGAAAACACGGGTTATACAAACAGGAATCAGATGAGTACCGTTTGAATTTTTAAAGACCGCTTTAAATAATCAATGTCTGCTAGCCATTCAAAGGCTCTAATGACGTTTTATTGATCCCGCATGCGATCAAACCGTAAAATAACTGAGACTGAACAAAAGCAAAGAACGCTTGTTTGATTTCGCTCTCACGCACTACATCACTTAATTGTCTAAAAGCAAATATATATTTTCGTATTTTATTTTTAAATTGCTCAACGTGTGCTAAAACGTGTAACGAGCCTTACCCGTGTCCGTGCTCATCTGTTTTCATGAGTTCGAAAACCAGACAGATCGCACCATTATAAAGGGGTTTTGGGAGGGTTTTGTGCCCCAAAAATGTTTTTTTTTTAAACTTTTTACATATAATTATTTTTAAAGATAAACTTTAGTTTGAATTATTTAATTTGGCTTAAAAATACAAACAATTTGGTGATCATCGCTCTACGTTAATGGGTTACCGAGATATTGAAAGTGCTAAACACAGTGCATTGTCCAATGGAGAATAAGTAAAATTTTACATCTCGCTTATTAATGAACCTGTATTAATGAAACCTGGTATGGTTGGGGTTTACTGATATTGGCACACAAACCTTAGGTTTTTTTGCCCCCATGGCAGCAAACCTGCGTATTAAGCAGCTATAATATTATTCTTATGGAGAATAAGAACATGTGATATCTTGGTTGTTTATGAACATAAATTAGTAAAACTGTGTTGGTATGTTGTTTCATCTAGAGGAAATCCATCGGTATTTATAAAAACCCGATGTTTGTGGTCCTTGATGCAGCAAAACTGCATACTCACCCCTGCTGTTTTTCGTATGGAGAATAAATAAAATGTCTTATCTCACTTATTTAAGAATATGCTTTGATTAAAGTTGGTAAGTGGCTTCATGATGTAATGAAGTACCATTTGATATTTGCTGAGTATGCAGGTTTGCTGAAACGGGGGTATTTACTATTTATATCTAACTGTGATCTTTAACATTCTGTTTTTGTCCGTCTTACCGATGCATTTATATGTCTTCTCAGCAAAATCCTAAACCACAATATACATTTGACTAACGTTGAAACTTAGGTTAATATTCTGTTAGGTATTCCAATGCTCCACAAATACAAAACATTGATTTTTCTATTGCAATATTTAGTTGTACAACGGAATATAACAATAAAAACATTAGGTTTGTATGTTAGTAAATTTGATATTAAAAACATCTTTGCTATTGAAAAGATAAAAACATAACTATCAACTGACCTTTGATTTGACGTGTATTCTTATTTAATCATTGCCTTGACCATAACCTCAGAAATCCCCTCAATCTCCCATTACATTATTATAGATGTGTCAACATATTGTGACATTAGGCTTTGGCAATAAACGTCAAGGCTGTATCTTCTGGCCACCTCTCTGTTTTAAATAACGGACTTGAAAGACTTTAGTCAACAGATAACTTTAACACTACGACGTGTAAAATAAGCACACGTTTCGGATGAGGAGCTCAGGTATAATACCTATATGGATAGCGATATTGGCTTGGTTTAATTAACTAGAGTATTGTTATTGATATTTTATTAAAAGGCTCTGAATAATAGTAATTTCCCCTTCAACAAATTTTCCAAAAGGAGACCAAGTTAAGTCAAGATAGTTAATAGAGTAAAATAGATGTTACTGTTTTGTTTTTTACTAAATCAAACTGATTGTACTGTACTAAATTGTAGTATATTATAAGGAATAGATATAGGTTGCAGTGTATTATAAGTAAGTTTTAGGAACATAGAGAAAGTATTTATAATTTGTTTGTAACTTGACTGCTTACTGAATATGACGTTAGTGAAATACGATCCATGTTTGATGTTTGTAACTCAACTGAGCTTAGTTTTCATGATTGTAAAATATCTAACTATTGGTAAACAGAAATCACACATAAATTCGTGTTTTACAAATAGTATATGTAATGCAATGTTTATCAGGAGGATACGAATGTTAAAAGGGCTTTGTGATACATGCTTAAAAGATGAATCTCAAGAGACCGTGGACATCAAGCGCATCAAAGGTAAGACTATGGGCCATGGTCACCTGAGGAAACACCTTCAGCGCATGGGCGTCTTCATTGGTGACCCTGCATGCAGGAAATGTGGGCAGTACGATGAGACTGCAGATCATCTGCTCTTTGATTGTGATGAGCTTAAGAGTCTTCATCACCGGAAGTTGCTAGACGCTATCTTGGAGTTTTGCTCCATAAGGCCAATGTTAACTTTGTGCCTCCATTACTCCTCACCTGATCGTCACATACAATTCATTTTGGTGTCAAATTAAAGGTTTCGCCGTCCTCTAGGGAAATACAATATCGAATTTTTTAATTTGGGTACCATAGTCGCATAATAAATAGTTTAATTTTGAATTGAAACACTGTACATGTTCTCATTAATTTGTAACAAAATCCAAATTCGACTATTGTATTTCCCTAGAGGACGAGGAAACCTTTAATTTGACACTAAAATTAATTGTTTGTGACGATCAGGTGAGGAGTAATGGGGGCACAAAGTTAACATTGGCCTTATGGAACAAAACACCAAGATGGCGTCCGGCAACTTCCGGTGATGAAGACTCTTAAGCAGGTAAGGGCTTCAACTGTGGGAACTATGGCAAGGGGTGGAACCTGCCTCCTGAGGAACTCTTCGATATGATGATGCAGTTTATCAGGCTTTTGAACCTGGAGGAGTCCTGGAACTAACTCTCAATCTTTTCCTCGGGGGGCGCAAAAAGCCCAATGCGGTTGATGTGCCTCGGGACTCATGTCCGCCCCTTCTGATAATGATGATGATGATACATGCTTAAGTCAGCAGAATAACTAAATTGTCAAGGTAAATAACGGAGATATAATAATTTTTCAGTAACATTCCAAAATATACAATAATTACGATTTGTTTCAACAGTCACGTAACCTAAGCAGAGATAAGTTTCCTCACCTGTCGAGGACCGATTAAGGGTCAGATTTTGACTACCCTCCCCCTCCCACTATAAGGGTCTAATTGGCTGCGTGTCCTAACCTTTCCCGACCTTACAGTTTCCTTCAACCCGGTTGAAGGTCAACATTTTCACGTGTAATATGCCGTGTCTAACAGCATTGCTTGGAACGTGAAGCCCATTTGCTTTGTTTCAAGTATATAGTCTAATTATGTTTTAAGTTATTATGTATTTCAATATTTATAAAGTGTTGCAGCTAATTTTGTTTTACAAATATACTGAAACAAACCATATATTTATTAAATTTATAAAATTAATAATTATCAAATCATAATTTTAATACTAGCGGAAATATTTAGGCCTAACAACCCTTAAAAAGCCCCTTATAATCTTAATAATAAAACTGTGTAATATACTCGTCATACTAGTATTCTAGATTGCTAGCCTGGTGTTTCACAGTTATGAAGGGCTTTAGTTTCCGTCAGGATATTGCTTTTTATTCGTCAATTTACTATGAATGGCGAATGACTTGTTGCTACGAATTATACTGAGCTATTTGAAACAGAAGATAGGGTGTTTTATTTGTGGCTTTATAACATGTGTGCCGTGTATTGGATCGACTAATTGTTATCGGTCGATTACAGTGGGAGGTGAGAGAAACTATAGACTTGTCATATTTTGCATTAAAGCTCTTAGATGGCTTTGAGGGAGTCGATTACACGATCTTAGATGGCTCCCGATTACAGTGGGAGGTGGGAGGAATTATAGTCTTTTAATATTTTACATAAGATGCCTCAGATTGCTAGGAGGTTGTGGGATGTTGCAGTGGGATGTGAGGAGAATAATAGGCTAGTCATATCTTATATAAGAAGTCTCAGACGGGTAGAAGGTGAGTCCTATTATAGTGGGAGGCGGGAGGAATTGTAGACTTGTCATATTTGAAATAAATGTTGAATAATTTATTTCCTTATTTATGATACAAATTATATACATAAGCCAAGACTCAGGAAAACCTGGTCACAGCTACCAGTATGTGTGATCAGTGGTTAATAATTGAAGTGAAAATAGACAAAATAACACAGGTTTACACACTACATGTAACATCAATCAAAATATAATTGTTAAGTCATTTAACTTAAAAAAATAAAACAACAATCAAAGAAAGCCAACGACGTCACATTTGCATATTACAGTACCAATGAACTAGACTTGTACTATCATTTGTGTTTTCAGTTAGAGCGCGGTTGGCAGCAGGATATGCGTTTGATTGAGCATGTTGGCTCACAAGAGTAGTGAGCTCAGTCTTTGGTAAGTTAGGTTATGAGTTGCGATTAATTTATGTACTATTTAAATTTGTTTATTATATCTAGTTCACGCAGATTTTGCAAAACTCCTACAGATAGGTTTTGTTATGTGTGTGGAAGGTATGTTAAGAAATCACAAGGGAGACCTATTACTCAACTCAACTATTAACTAACACATTGTTTCAACTAACATCGTTTTACATCAGGTATATCCGGAGTTAATTAAAAATGAGTTTAGATCAAATTTGGAAAAGAAAAGAATTTAAAATTATTTTAATGAGGAGCGATAAGACGCATGACTCTCATCTCCGGATTTCAGCGCCTAACTGCCGCTGATGCTCCTGCATCGCGCTGAGGTGACTAGCCTCAGCCAATCACAGCTCACGGCCCGCTCGAGGCTAGTGCTGATAGTCAGCGTTTTGGCGATAGGGCGAGGCTACGACGTCTCTTTCCAGTCAGACAACTTTGAATAATCCAAATTAATTAAATTTTATAATCCAAATATTTGAATTCGGTATCTGGGCTGTTTGGAGGGAATTTAAGAGGTTGGCCATCTTCCTAGTTATTGTACTGATCTATTAATCAGTATGCTTTTAACAAATTATCCTTTCTTTCTCAAATGTTATATTACTAGTATTTGATAAAATGAAAAAGAGGTTGCTGAATCTTCAGATTACAGCCACTGATGTAACATTTAGGAGGTGGGTCGTCACAGTGACCAAGCATAGTAAGAAAAAACTGGCTCTCCTATAAAAGATGAGAGCCGGAAAATAAGGGTAGTTTATTTCCTTTTAGTTTACTCTTACTTGAAGCAAGGTATTCCGCAGCTTATTTACTGAGATTCCAAAAAGGTAGTGCAGTCCTGGGCGGTGCAGGTTAATCAAACAAAGTTGTTTTAGTTTGATTTAATTTAATTTTAAAATTCGCCATAGTTGCGTGGCTTCTTACAGAGACATAAGGAAACGTATCGTTCTCTTAGGTTACCTGAGACATTACTCTCATTACTGACACCTCACTGAAATGGAAGAACGATGAGATTTTATGACGTCAAATTGTCACCATAGTGTCAACTTATTGAAATGTCTGTTTTGTAACAAAAAGTCCTGAAATTAATGCACTTTTAGTGAGTTGTTTAACAGGTCAAATGAGGAAATCAATTCATATAAATAATCGGTTTATCATGCTGCGTGTTTCGTCGTGTTTTTCATAAAATAGAACATATCTACCGTCGTTAAATTTTCAACATATATACGACATGCACCAGGTTTAATTTTAACATTGGGTTTAAAATGTAAGACCATTTATTTCTCTGTATTCTTTTGAATTTATAGCTAACTATCCTAAAAAACAAAAGTGATAGGAGAATTTTGCGAGACTCATAACACTTTGTAAAGTGGAGTAGCACATGAAATAGTGTAAGGCAGATTATGAATGTCGGAAAAAATAGCTGTGTAACTTAAAATATTAAAAAGGTCTCAGTTGTTTAATATACACTAAAAGCGCTATTAAAAAACTTCTTTTTACATATAGGCTCAAAAGACATATATTTACTTATAAATAAAATCAATAAGTTTTATAAATATATTAGAACACTCTTCTCTACACTTCCATGTATACGAAGTTGCTGCAATCTCGATGTTCACTAAAGAGTGTGATGGCGAACACTGCCGGAAGAGACTCCATCGCTTTCATTTCTCCACAACTTAATTTACCGTTAGCTGTTTATTGCCCACGCTCAGGTATTTCACTTGCGTCTCAATACTTTCATGTTCAACTGTCCGTGAGTTTAAAGCACCCTGTACAATACCGTACTATTGTTGTAATATTTTATTTTAATCGTATTATTTATATTAAGTCAAGTCACAACAAATCCTGGTTGTTTGTATTACACAAAGCAATAATATTCGAGACAACAATTTAAATTTCTAAGACATCGAAGAAGATACTTTTCTAAGTCATACCACTGGACACATTTCTAAGAAGATTCTATTAAATTAAATTTTCTTCTATAATGTGCAATAATAATGTGATGAAAAGTAACGTTTATATCTCTAAGGCAAGCTCTTTCCTTACTTGCTCGATTTCCGGTGTTCAGCTTCGCTTTTCAAGGAAAACGTTATCTTTGATCGGTTCAGCCATTTTACTTGTAATAATAACATTTGATTATGAATTTTTTATTTAAAATAAACACGCACAATATATAGAAGCCGATATCTCTTGTTTTAATAACCCGTTGTAGCAAACATGTCTGCATGTTAGAAAGTCTTGGTAAGAAACATTAAGCGCAAACAATGTGTGCATTAAAAGAAATCATTTACCTTACAATTACGTGATAATAAGTTATAATGTTTATATGTATTTGTTGCCTTATTTTTGCAATTCAAATATATTAAAATACTTTAAATTGTAACATTCCTAGTAATTCAATTTAAATCATTTGACTTACCTACTTTTCTTTGTAGTCGATCTTAAATTAAATGTAAGGGTTCAAAATATGTAATGCGGTATTTCGTGAGACTCGTGTGAAAATACCTATAACATTTAGGATAAAAATTTTCATTATTGAAACCAGTGAAACCACTTTTTGAAACTGGAAATGCGATCCTCAAAAGAAACAACGACAATTTCATCCGCTAAACAAGTGAGTATAATCTACTTTAATTTTAAAGGGATAAAACACTGATTTATTTGTGTGTGTTTTTTTACTAACACATGAAACCCCTGTAGGTAAACTCTCTTGTGAGCACACCTCCCAAAACGTGAAAGACTAGTCAGAATATTGATTCACTGACAATGAATATTGATAACTCAATAACATTGGCAACTTGCTTCGGGTTGATAATACTTAAACCCCAGAGAGGCCCGTGTAAAACAGCATTTCAATTGGTATTAGACGTACAGTATGCGTTCTACAAAATTGTTGTTTTACAGAGTAAATATTGCTGAACAGAAGTGAAGATAAATTCTTGTGATAATTATGTTATTGCATGCTTGTCAATGTGTATTAACTAATTATTTGAGTCAAGCGAGATTGCGGCAAGTATTTTAATAACTTTAATTATATGGGATACAAATCGAGCAAAGACGTAGGTATTCTGAAGTGAAGTTAGATCAACCTGTAGGGAACTCCTAAACTAATAATGAGAGAGCAATCAGTGATTGTTTCTACCTGGCGAAAAAATAAAAGCTAGACAAAGCACTTTCAAATGATCATACTTGATTGTGTAGCGTGTCTGGGTTGCCTGGTGGTAATTGGCTATTGATGGAACAGTTGACAAGTTGACTGGTGTAATGAGATGTTACACTACCCTAACTTCAAAATCATGATTGGGCAAACAATTTACCCGTATTAAACAGGTTTACAATTAACGGAGAATACACCAGAAATCTAACATTAACTGAGCTATTGAAATCTAACAATTAATTTACTCAATAAGTGATCACCTCGTGTAAAATAGTAGGGGGTCAGACAGTGAACTTTAGCTACATTACAAAATTGTGGAACTTGTAAAAAATTATATCTTGGGGCGTAAAAAACTTCCTCGAGGCCCCTATATTAAATTATTTTCCATGGTAGTATTTTCAATATTGCTACTTAAACTCTAAGCTTAGCTCATAATTTACACAGCTGGTGTGTAAGACTGTTGAGGTTGAAGTAGGGCGCTTCTAAACTCTAAGCTCGCTGAGGAGAGAGGTAATTGGCAATTGGATTTTAGTGTCCAGTGAAAAAGGTTGATATATATAAGTGCGCATGGTGGCACAATAGTTATCTGATAAACTGAAACGGACCTATGATATATATTTAAGTGTTGATTACAAGTAAGACTTTATGATAGATTAGTTTCAATTCATTAATATGTTCTTCTCTCGGTTGAGCGTATGTAATTACTCTTAAAACAGTCTTTTAAAAAATAAATAACGACCTGGTCTGAATGTGGGATTCTGGGGTTGCGGAGGTGGGGCTCACCCCTCAAGACTTCACATCCTCACACCCTCCTCTCGCCGTCCTTTCCAAATCCCCCTACTCTTGAGGCAACTATTGACAGGCAACTTTTGTTTTGGGTTCCACGGCAAAGGCCATGCCTGCTTTTATATTTTACTAAAAGGGAAACTCTGTCCATAGAGTGAAAAACAGTAAACTTAAAACTAAATATTTGACGTCCTCTAACAAAAATGTCATTCACGGTTTGAAATTCATTGTTGTTGATGGTGAGTTTATGTTATTTAAGAAATTATTGAGGACATTTGCCTTTACGTCATGAGAAAACCCAGTTTCATGACGTTTCGGATTCTGTAATCTGAACTCGTTTTCAGGTGAGAAAGAAACCTAGAAAATAACAAAATTAGAGGCACAATTCAGGCAAAGCTGAAAAAACACAAACAAGCTAAAACAGAGAACCAAAAATGTATTGCGAGTTTGCTTGTCCCGCTCGAGTTGCCGCACTGTTTCATCTGAGTGCCTGGCTTTTGTGTTTGGTTTGGTTTTCCTTTTAACTTATTTTATTTTGAATTCTTTTACAGTTCTCTGTTTTAGTTGTTTGTGTTTTTCCTGCTTTGCGGGATTCTGCCACTAATTTAGTCATGTTCTAGGTTTGCTTCTCACCCGAGATCGAGATCAGAATGCAGTTTTCGTAACGTCGTGAAACTTGGTTTTCTCATCTCGTGATGGCAAATGTCGGCAATAATTTCTCATTAACGCAAACATTACATCCTTGGGGGGAAATAATTTTAATATAAACTTAATTAAACTATTTTAAAGTTTACAACTATATTTAGGTTTTCAATAATGCATGATTGCTTCTAAAAATCTAGTAAGTGATATAAAACAGGCTAATATCATGCGATAATGTGAGTCAAATTAAGCTTCAATTATAAGTAAAGTAGTAAAACACACACATATATATTTATATAAATAAATACAAGTCTTCAAGACTTTAAAATTTATTTAGTTTTTGTTTCTTATTTAATAAACATATTGGATCTTGTCGATGTTCCACTTCGGCATTAGTCTATTTAGTAGATTGTTTCCATTTCAATGTCAGTCTAACTTAGTGCTACTTACAAATCATATTACCTTTTTTATTTTTATCTAATAAATGCTACCAACAATAACTATCACATCCTTCAGAATTTTGTACAACACAAAATATTACTGATTATTATTGCGGCTTAAGATTTTTGTAAACTTACAAACCTTTACCTTTAATAAATAAGTATTCCTATTTTACCGTTTACATTTACAGCACAACAGCGTAACAAGTTGAAAGTTTCATGGACCTGGAGTTGACATAATATCAGGGTCATGGGGTGAGTAACATTACAAACGACAGCGACAGGTAAGATAACAATTAGACCCAAAGCAACATTAGGGCTTAAGTACACAGAAGCTCCCTCTAGGGGCGAGTTGTGATATCTGGGATGTAAATCAATGTGGCTTGAAATTTATACATAGACTCTACACCAGGCAGCCCTTCGTGTGCAATCGAGTAGCTCTGTGCGCAAATCAGACAACTGTTTGATCATCGAAACTTGGAATAGGATAGCACAACTAAACAACGCGATTGAAAGTTTGGATATTCGTGTTTGAGCGTTGTATTACTTAAGTTGTGGTCTTATAAGAGAAATGGATATTCTGTGCTCTGTGTGTACTTTACCAATCTTCTACTCATTGTATTGTTCTTATAAATAAACAAATAACATGTATAAGTTTAGAAAAACGTCGTCCTGTATATACTTGTTTGAATGTCATAGGCCAGGGAAAACCAACTTTTCAAACTTATCGTGATTTAATTTTTCATAGCCTTTATTGATTTTTTGTATGGCGGCTTTAGCTTGATTTTAAATTTTTAACATAAATAGTTAATACATCAACAGCGTAAACCTTACAGCCAATTAGGCCAATTTAGCATTGCTTTATATACTACATGTCAGTATGCAATACAAATACAAATACGTAGCAAGTCCCAAAATAAGTGGAAAAAGTATAAATATTCAATAACTTAGTGTATTTACAAAATGTAATACAGCTTTCAATTTTAATTAAATGCCCCCTAAAATATCAGTTACAAATAGGAAATTAATTTTGTTGGATTCACTCGTGGAGAAACTGGAGATTCCTAAACTGGAAAAACTGCAGTGAATTCAGTTCTTCAACTGGGTTTCAAATATCTACCAGTATAATTTATAAAGACGATTTATTCTTCTTATTATCGCCTATAAACTACAAAGACTAGCGGGAGGCTGACGACAGTAGTGGTGAAATACGGGGGAGGGGCCACAATCGGCGCTTTTTTCCCATGTTATTCTTATGGGGAGCCGTTTTTGCGCCGACGCCAGCTCCCGCCTTACACAAGTTTCCTTGTTGGCCTATATTAATACCCAACCCTTGCCTATATTAAATATATTGTCCCCATCCCTCCTCTATATTTTTTAAAATTAATTTTCAAATTCAGGCTAAAAAACTATCTTTAGTGTTTATGGTCCGATTTGTTTAAAACTTGGATATGTTATTGTCCTAGGCAAGTGGTTTAATAAATTCCACTTACATATCCCAAATTCACTATTACGGTCAAATTAAAAAATATTTTTGAAAAATACTGCCAATTGCCAACTTCTTTATTTACTGTCCGATTTAAAACTTGGATATGTTACTGTCGTAGTGTTTTAATAAATCCCAACTATTACGGTCGAACTGCCAACCAATTTTGACCCTATTTTAAAATTCATTTTAATACATCCTTTGCAGAAATCCACGAGTTCTGGCTACTTGGGAACCCGAGCCATTTGACATATAATAAATCACCCTTCCTCCTAATTACCTTCTCTACCAAATACATGTCTTTATATTTAGTCTTTAACAATTCTTCTGTATAAAATCCTCCTTTGATTATATTGCCATTCTCATCTTTCAAAATATAAGTCACAGGCTTTGTTTTCTTAACTTCTGCTATTGTAAAAAGCTCTCCCGTCCAGTTAGGGGTATATCCTTTACTAAATACATGTTTATATTTAGATATCCTTACACTATCCCCCACCTTATATCTTGGCTTTTTAACTTGTACTTTAGATGCTAACCTTTCATGTACATCTTTAGAGTTCTTAGCACTTACTTGGTTAGGCTTCATCCCTATGGATCTATGTACTTTATTATTATATATCCTTATTAACTTTGGAAGTAAATCCAACCACTTGTAACTCCCTTGTGCACTAAACTCTCTATACAACCAATTCTTTAAAGTTCTCTGGAACCTTTCCACAATAGCCGCCTTAGTTGTAGAGTAAGTGTGGTAGTGATTAATATTTAGAATTTTCATTAGTTTGGTAAAATGTTCATTAAAAAATTCTTTTCCGTTATCAGATTGAATATTTTTAACTCCCTTTGGGAGAATAGCTTTTATAGCTTCTGTGACTACTAATCCAGTTTTATTCTTTAGTGGAGCAGCATAAGCTTTTTTAGAAAATGTGTCTATTAAAGTTAAAATATATTTATTCCCAGAATTCTCTCTAGCATAATTCCGCATATCTATTAAATCTATTTGAACAGTTTCGTTTATACCCAACACCTTAAAAGACCTTCTAACAAAGTTCTTTCTCGCGGGCTTATGCAATTCGTAAGCAATTTTTTCCATTTTTTATTCTTTATTTTTAATGTTAACGTATCTGCCAGTCTCTGTCGTTTCAAAAACACCTCCATTGCTACCAATTAACATACCATCACTCATTCTTTGATATACATAGTTTTTTGGCAAATATGCCTCTCCATCTAAAGTCTTAAATCCGCTTAAAGATGTAGGGTCTGCAACCAACAATTTAGGATTGTACATCATCAAATCGATTTCATTATTGTCTTGCATAAATTTATTAGTTTTATTGTTAAACCTTAATGCATGTGATTTTAAACAAATATCAAATTTAATATTGTCTTGTCTAAAAGTTTTAATATTATCGTCATACCTCAAAACCTGCGACATTAAACAAATATCACTCCTATCTTTGCGTTCAGGTACATTCTTTATTAATTTGTCCTCTGCATCCCACATATCTCTATCTAATGTTAATACATTATAATATTTATCCCCCTGTTTTATTATGCTTTTCTCACCTTTTGTTAATATTTGCTTAACAACAGCCACATCATTTGGCAATGTTCCAGGTAAAATGTTTGTTAATTGCTTATTTTTACCATCAAATTTAAGACCGTCTAAAGTCACAGTCTGATGTTTTGTAACACAATCGTTCTCATCAACAGCGGGTTTAACACGAACTAGCCTTTTATTATTAAAATCCCAAAAGTTTAGATCCATTTTTGGTACTTGAGAGACGTTTACAACATCATCGCTTTCTTTACCAGCCAACAAATTACTTATTTTTCGCTTTTTGGCATTCCAAATACCATTCTCCGATTCCAAAAATTCATAATTATTTCTGTCTTGTACAAAGACACCATCTTTTCTTATTAAAGTTTGCTCTAATGTGGGTACATCGGTTGAGCTTTCACCTCGTTTAACATTAGTAATTTTGCGTTTATTAGCGTTCCAATTATTATTCTTGGATTCTAAAAACTTATATTTAGTATTACCTTGTACATAAGCATCACCTTTTCTGGTTAACGTCTGCCCCAAAGTCGATACATCATCAGTAAACTCCCCACCTTTAACATTACTAATTTTATAATTTAAAGCATTCCAACCATCATCTTTTAGATTTAAAGTAGTTTCTTTAAAACTTCTAGCTTCTGGTTTACTATACGGGTTATATACGCGATAAAATTTATCTATCATCTTTTTATTTAATAAACAATTCCACTTTCCCTCAATTCTTCTATGATAGAATCTATCTCATTATCCACTCCAGAATTTCCCGCCAATCGGCTTAACCAAAGCAGTCTTAACCTATCTACAAGCTCATTAGGATCGTCCCAATAAACATAGTCTATTTTATGACCAGTTACCTGCCTTAAACCTTCACCAACAGTCTTAAACAGGGGTTTAATTATATTAAGATATTTAGTGTGTTTATTACTTGACATCGCCGCACCTGGTTTATAACCCTTTAAATGTGCATTTGTAGCTTCCAAAATCTCTTTATAATTTTGCAAATCAGCCTGACTATAGTTTACGGGTTCTTTTAAAGTTAAAAATTCCCACAATCCCTTTGTCCCTTTATAAATTGTTTCTCCAACTGTAACATCATCATTGGCAATTTGAACTTCCTGATTCCCAATAAAAAATTTATGTCCTTCTCGCCTAATACCATATGTGGTGTCTGTCATACTACTTCTACTAAGGTAATTTCCTAAATAGTCTGATGCTAAAAGACCAAAATCTAATTTGTGCGGTGTTATCTGGGTTATTCTTGGTATTCTAGACGGGGTCTTTTCTAAAATCATTGGGAGAACTGGCCTCTCTGTTTTTGTGGCTAAATTTTTTAATTCTTGCAAAGGCTCTATTAATGGTTGGAATGTTTGGAACCTCTCTTCAGCCTCTAGAAATTTACCACGTTTTAACGCCCTATATTTTTCTCTTATTTGTTTTGCAGACTCTACCAATTCTTGTTGAATATTTGTTTTCATTTTATTTACATTTTATTTATCTCATTTGTCAAAGGATTATACTCAAACACTTTATCGTGTATTATTAGGCAATATGCAGACGTGTTTGAAGGGACATTTTCTGCAGTTTCAATTTCTAATTTAATATCTACAACCCCCTCTTTGACTGATTCATTCTGCCTAGAACAATCTATTACAATTAGAGGATATTTCTTTATAAAGTCAGCTCTGTTAAACATAGGATCGGGGACGGTGTTGTAGTAACTCTCCCTAAACCTCACAAACATCTCATAAGCTTTAGAGGCATCTCCATTTTCAAAGTCGAGATTTAAATCACTATAAGGATAATATTCAGAGTTTAAAAACACTTTGATATTTTTCAATTTACAGTGATCAAATTCATCAGTTCTTTTTCGTGCACTGTTGTCCCTACCAGTTTGGAAACCAAATATAATATACCTGGGCTTCTCCAAACTCGAAGACGTCTTAACTGACTATGTATGTCTCTTGGTTTCGGGGTATGATGGGAGTTCGTGTAGCTCCAAACTTCTAAATGCAATTTGCAAATTTTTATTTTGCAATAACATCTTTTGTAATTGAAGCTTCTCCCCATCAGATGGCACCACATGCGGCATCACCCACTGAATCGATTTAAGTGTAATTTTAGGAATAGGATCGACACCAGTTGGAGCATTAGATGTTGTTAATATACAATTTAAGTCGTTTTTGGATCTTTTCAACACCAATTCTTGTTTAACATTTACTAAAACCTTATTAAAATCCTCAAACACACCCATTAACAGCTCTAACGAGACACAAGTACTAAACTTGCCGCTTTTATGGAACTCCTTTAAATTTTCATCAGAATCAAATGCTACATTTGACAATTTAGTTGTTTTATTGTAAGAGCACAATATTTTCATAAGACTGGAAATTCCCGGATTTCTTACAATATCTATTTCTTTACCAGCAACTTCGTATCTAATTTCGTCAAATAAGAATGCAAATGCATTATTTATAAAATGTCCTTTATCATGATTCTCTATTTCTCCTTTAATATACAGATAACTCCTACATGGGAGTGTTAGTAAATCTTGATTATTTATGCATATTCGAATTTCATCGGAATTATTTATTGCTAAAGTGTTGTGTGGAACATAGGAGTGATTTGTAATTTTAACCAAGCTATCATCGTATTGGAATTTTCCTGTAACGTCTAGAAAATCTTCCATTTTTATTAATAGAAAATTTTAACTTCAACCCAATTGATCGCAGAAACCTGGCATTTTGTACACTCAGTCCGTTCTTGTAAATTCTCATATCTTTTTTATATGACAAGTAATTGTAGTTTCTTCTTTATTAAAGTCAATTGGCTTGTCGTGTTGATCTGCAAATGTAATGCTAACAACATCTAAACTTCTCTTATTTACAGGGAAGTATATAATATTTCTGGGAACCTCAATAATTTTGTAGCCGGGGGGAGCTTCTGGGTAAAAACTGTGTATGGTGTGTGATTTGTCACCATTTAAATAAGACCCATTCGCAATATTACATTTTACTCTAATCACATTTACATTATTTATGTTGATTTTATTTACGGATTTAAACGCAATATCTGGAGTAGAAAATCCTTTAAATCCCAATAATTCAGACCCTAAACACGGTTTTGTAAAATCAAACACATGGCTAGAATGCAATGTGGCTTTCATAGTTTTATTATCGGCTATAAGTACAAAATCTGGGAGTTGCTTTTGAATTTCCTTCGCAAGCTCAAACACTTCGTATGTACCTTCAGCAATTTCAATTACATTTGGAGCTTTGTGATCGTAATAATACACATCCTCTTCCTCGTCTATAGTTAATTTTGTGTCTTTAAGTTTATTTAATTTTGGAACTAGCCCTTTGTAAAATATAAGTTTGACTTTTGTATTAATTAATGCTACTTTATTTTGTATAATAACTTCAACTTTACCATCTAATGCCCGGTTTAATTCGTCAATTGTGACCTCCCCCTTTGGGGTTGTAATTTTGTGCATTTTGTAATATGTCAAAGTATTTAGAGGTTTTTTAACATTAAATATAGAATTATAACTTTGAAAATCTACCAGTCCAATTACATAATCACCATTTAATTCTATAGGAGGAAAGAACACCGACTTAAACTCTGGCTCTGTACCCGTAAATGTTATAGTAAATGAATCCATTTTTATAAACTAAAATTTTTCAGAAATGATAAACATAAAATTCCACAAATGGAACTGTTTAAATCTTGTATTTGATCAGTTGTATAGTAAATTTTAGATGGTACAAAATATTCAATTACCTCTTTTGGAGGCTGTATTCCGAATGGGTCAAAATATATTACAACATCTTTATTTTTACGATATGCTGTCCAATGTGTGCCCCTGTCACTGTCTAAATTAATAATTCCACATTCTCTTACTTTTGGCCTTAGATGTTTTAGCTCGTTTTTTAGGTACACTCCTCGAAAGCGAGGCACGTCTCTTGCGGCCTCTAACAGCTGAAAGTTGTCCATCTTTTTTATTAAATTTTAATCCCATTCCCATTTTTGCCTTGGCCTTCATCAAATTTGTCACTGCATAAGCTGCTGCTTTTTCAGCCAGACTGGCGTCCTTTGCCGAAACCCTAGTCCAAGCCTGGTCCGCTAATCTCATATCTGCCTTGTTCCGGGCGGCTGTATCAGGATTATTCATGTAGAATATGTCGTGCTCTTTACAATAAGAGTCTAGCTTATTTTTTGGAGGTACATTTCTGGCTAAATTTTCACGCACGTTAGTTCCAGGTCCACACCATTTATAATTTCCAGGCATGTGGAGAGGGAAAGGAAGGTTGTTTATAAGGGTATTTAACAAGCCACGGCCTCTATATGGCTTTAAGAATAATCCCTTACCTTGGACCTTTTTACACTTTCTCTTTGCCATTTTTATTATATAAAAAATGTCATTTATTCAACAAAAGAACAAATTAAAATAGCACATAAAGAAAATACACCATTTTTATTATATAAAAAATGTCATTTATTCAACAAAAGAACAAATTTAAAATAGCACATAAAGAAAATACACCAAAGAAGTTGGGTCTATTTCCTAATAATATTCGCTGTCTTATAATAGGGCCCAGTGGTTCGGGGAAGACTGTTGTAATTTATAACTTAATTGTAAAAAAAACAAGGATTAAAGTTTACAAATTTATATATAATATCCAAATCTTTAGAACAAGAAAAATATAAAAAAATAATTGAAATATTCCGTCTGTGTGATGAAGTTAAATTACACACATATTCAAACTGTGAAATCACACCAAATGATGTAGAATCACACTCAATAGTTGTATTTGACGACATAAATAGTCCAAATATCACACAATTTTTCTCAATGGGCAGACACAAAAATATTAACAGTTTTTACTTGTGTCAATCTTACAGTAAAGTAAACAAACATTTACGTGACAATGTTAATTTCCTAATATTATTTAAACAAGACGATTTAAATTTAAAACATGTGTATAACAATCATGTGGGAAATGATTTTTCATTTAACCAATTTAGAAATCTCTGCCATCAATGCTGGGATAGGTCTAAATATGGCTTTTTTGTAATAGACAAGGAAAGGCCAAAGAATAATGGGAAATATAGATTTATGTTTGACCAATTTTATAATGACCAAGGGCAAGAGTGTTGATGCCATCCAGAATAAACCTCTTGTCGTCATCAAAAGAGAGTACCTTTTTGTTCATCGTTAATGTTTGAAGATGGTGGTTTGTGGATTTAATTCTTGTAACATTCTCATAGTAATCTTCCCCGGTTGCAAGACAGTGTAAGTAATGTTGGTGTCTTAAGAGATGTTTAACTGTAGCGTTGTCAGCTCCCTTTGCCTTTTTAACCTCTAGCTCATTTTGCTTTTCTTTTTCGTATAACCATTGTAAAGGAATGAAAGAGTATAATTTTGGCCTTAAACCACAATATTCATACATAATTTGACCATTTAATTCGTCTTTAAACTTGCCCGTAACTTTTTTATTTTTATCAGAGTATAAGAAATGGTCTTTACTATATGCAGAGGTGTCAAAACAGTCCAAGTCACATTGTATTTCCTTGTAAAAGTCCTCTGTTACTATAGAATAAAGAAGGCTGTCTGTGTCTGTCATTAAGAACTTTTTATTCTTAAATTTTGACATATAATTATAGTGGAAATCATACATTATTACTTTACTGATATTCAAAATGGTCATTCCTAAATATATTGGTTTATCAAACTTTACAATTAATTTATTTAAATGTACAGCATGCAAATTGTTATCGAACATTTTGCTACAGTCAAACCTTGGCTTTGTAACTTACTTTGTTAACTTAGACTCGTCTACAAGATGTATATCACGAAACTTGCGTTGGTTCATAATTGTTCGACCAAAGAGACTGTTATTTAACAGTTTGTAAAAGTCTTTTTCAAAATCGTGTTTAGCTTTTTGTCGCTTTTCAATATTAAAATTAATATAGGGCGCAAGCCATTTTGATTGTCTGAATTTTAAAATTCTGTGGTATTTTGTAACTACCAAACCCAGTTCTTCGTATTTTTTTAGTGCTTTATAATGTAAAATATATTTAGTTTTGTCATTTAAATTTGGTATTAATTTTCCATTCATTTTTTCTGGTGCGAGCGGGTAGTCATTATGCAAATCATGTAAACTTTTATCGTATTTTAAATCAACTTCCAAAATAAATCCAAAGTTTTCATTTTGATTGTATTTATAATCTTTCTCATTTGTCCATCTAAAGCCATCAACAGGCAACGACTCGCACATTGCTGTAGAGTATAGCGAGTTACAGTCTAAGTATACAAGATAGGTGCTTTCTTGATTTGGGTCATAATGTTCGCCCATGTACTTATTATTGGCTTTAGCATAGCGCGTGGAAATCATGCTTACACCGCCTCTAATGGCATGTTCTATAAACAAATGCATGTCAACGTCTTGAAATAACTGTAATTTTATGCCGGTCATTCTAAGACATGCCTCCCATGTTAGTCCAGGCAGTGAGTACATGTGGACAGGGTCGAGTTTATAATCCTTTAAACACAAGTCCCTAAATGTCTCAAACACATCAGCCAATAACAACACATCTGTTTTAAGGTATAAATCGTGATATTCTTTTAAATTCTTTATATTAAAATGATTCCATGCGTTTTTAGCATGTTCATATTGTGCAGGAGATATACATTCTTTAGTTAGACTACTGTAAAATGCCTCTATGGGTGGGAGAGGCTCTAAAAACTTTTCTGGTCCTGTCATGTATTCGTACGGAAATTCGCCCTTACGTTGTAGTAGTGGATTGTCTATAAATCTAAATGTATTTAAATTGGAAGCTAATTTGCTTAAGGGAAGAGACAAAAAGTTGTAGGAATCCAAAAATACCAAATCATCAACAGAGAACGAAATATACTTTTCCATATCTTTGGCTATGCAATTCAATTTGTGATTAAATTTTCCCAAGTGTTGCATTATTAAATGACCATCATAGTTTTTAAGATTGTGGAAGAATACTGGAATTTTCTTGGTTACTTTATAGTTTAAATTGCAAGAGTTATGGGAGGGTCCCCTGAACTCGCCTGTTAGGTGGCAGTGGTCGCGCACTTTATCACACAGTAACGGCTGTTGGCATATGTGGCAGTGTGTAGAGTTTTGGAATAACATCTCTTGCTCTGGAGTCATTACAAGGGGAACATATACTCCCATCTGACTTTTAATAAAGTCATAAGTTTTAAATAACTTTTCGAAAAACACATCCATTACATTTTCACCGCTGTACAACTCTTCGTAAATAATTTTAGAATCTCTCACTACAACATAAGCAAATCCAGAGGGGGTGTGTTTGCCACAGTTTATAAAACATTCGAAATCTGCATAAATCACAAAGGGAGCTTTAAGTTGATATTTGTAATTCGTAAATTGTAGTGTATCTTTTTTAGACATTTGTACTCTTTGGGCATCAAAGGTTTTACAATATGTTGTGTGACGTTCCAATATATCTTTGGTGCAAAAATGTTGCAAACAGAACTTGCAAAAATATTTCTTATTATTGTCTTTTGTAGAATTAAACATTAACTTATCAAAATCACGAATTAAACAGTAATGTGATTTCCGACCCTGTTGTAGAAGCAGCAGGTTGACGTGCGTATTACTATTTAGTTTAGTTATTCTCAATGGATATATTAATTGTCCTTCAATTCCATATACATTAACACTTATGTTATTTTGTTTTTCAAATTTATCAATGTCGGATATTTTTACGGGATATTTTATATTTGACATATTCAACTGACTTTCATAGGGTTCGTAGTAAAATACTCGATTTGCATGTTCTCCATGATTCCTTGGATTCAAGCTTGCTAAAACACTCCACACGAAACATTTATTATCACTATTTTTAATATTTAAAACAGCGTGTTTTGATTTTATATTTTCTGGTGTGGGTATGTATGAGTTGGGAGTTAGGGGTTTATACTTGTAAACATGCAGCTGCCAGTATTTAGTATGGTCATATATCCATCCACTGCCTTGGGCTTGATACTTGTGCATGGAGGTATCGATCTTAAAAAGTGCTTCTTTAATTTGAGTTTTTAATTGTGCTTTCTCAATTGATAAATTAGTTAAACTTCGAAAATCAGCAATACATTCTTTGTCAATGATTAAATCACCATTATTGTCCACCGAGTGTTTGATGAACTTTACCCTCCTAATAAGAATCCATTTGATAGGTAGGGGACAAGATTGAAGAGTGTCTAATACTTCCACAGATTCACCGTTAAAAATATACAACTTGTAAGGTCGTTTGTCACATCGTAGGTGGTGGCGTTTCTTGTCACGAGTGATGACTCTCTTACACACATTACAACTATTGTGGTTATTAAGCATATGCGCTTTAAAATGATTGTTATTATCAAATATTTGATGGCATTTTTTACAAATTTTAGGAATAACTTTGTGAATGTTACGATAGTGTCTGATTAAATTACCTCTTTTGGAGCAGGGCACGGAGCATATTGCACACGACAACATGTTCGATGTAAATAAATTTTGAGATGGCATTACTCTGCTTTTTATAAACAAAAAATTACCATTTTTTAAATTAGACAAAAATTATGTAAAGATGTGTGAAACCAGCGTTTGGACTGGATACGTATTCACACTGTACAATATCATTTTATAAATAAAACTGCCAACTATCAATCTACATATTCAATTTTAAAGTCTAAAATTCAAAACATATTTTACTTGAGAATTTAATGGAAATCTATTTTAAAATTTGGAAATGCAGTCACATTCTAAATATGATTTACAAATGGATATTTAAATATGGAAACCTTAAAATTTGGAAATGGTGAATTGGAATTGGAATATTAGGCTATTTCACAATTTTCGGATTGATTAACAGTTGTGATTGTCCCTGAAGACACCACCTTAGCTACAACTACCGTCGCTAACACTCCCAGCTAACCGAAGTCCTAGGTGTGAGACGTGGAGAGGTGAGCCGTGACGCCGAGACGTCCGGTGGAGAGGTGAGCCGTGACGAGTCCAGTGCCGGTGGAGAGGTGAGCCGTGACGAGTCCAGTGCCGGTGGTGACGTCATCTGGTGCCGGTGGTGACGTGTCAGTGGTGAGATGTCGTGTCACTGGTCTTGTAGAACAATGGTGGTGTGTGTTGTCGGTGGCTCCTTATATACACGTCGAGAGGCGGGATTTTTCAATTTAACCAGGAAATTACCTCACATTGGCTGGACTTTCAACCAGGAAATTACCTCTATGGTAAGTGGAAATTCTGGTCAATGTGACGCATGCTTGCACATGACCGACTTTAGTGTGTTAGTATGTCAGTGTGTCAGTGAACGGTGGATTGTTGCGTGTGCCATGGCGTCATGGTTGGTGGGCAGCGGTGCGGATTGTTGCGTGTTTTAATTAATCAGTTGGCAGTTTTAATTCGACTGTAGTTGGGATTTATTAAAACACTACGACAATCATCCAAATTTTAAATCAAGAAGTTGGCGGCAGTATTTTTTTTTTAATTTGGGGAATTTATTAAAACACCAATCACATATCCAAGGACACAAAACACACCAGAGATAGTTTTTGAAAATTTTTAAAAATATAGAGGAGGGATGGGGACAATATATTTAATATAGGCAAGGGTTGGGTATTAATATAGGCCAACAAGGAAACTTGTGTAGGGCGGGATCGGGTGTCGGTGCAAAAACTGATCCCCATAAGAATAACATGGGGAAAAAGCGCCGATTGTGGCTTCTCTTTGTGGTTTCACCACTACTGACGACACCGGGCCGTGGAAGTGTGTCGATATGTCACTGCCATCACGATGCATCCAACTGCCACTAGGCCGCACTCTTTGTTATCCCCCTTTTATTCTTACACAAAGGAAGTATTGTTTTTGAAAGATATCTAAAAGTTGAGTTTAAGAACACGTCCTTTCCTGTATACATTTTAGTTTTTAGGGTGAGGGGGTATTTGGAGCCTAATACAGAAAAGTTCGCATTTTCTAAATTGGCGTTAAACCTAATTACCATTTTACCTTAAACTTTAACTAATTAAAAAACATGTAATTTTTTATTTATACTTCGAAACTCAAGGCCATATGTTTATACTATACGTCTTATTGTACAATTAGCTCTGTCGGACAGAACATCGTTATTTCCCCTCCCATTTAAAAACTCGTGTTAGGAAAGACATTTGTTTAATCTAGTAATAAATACCCCCGTTGCAGTAAACCTGCATACTCAGCGAATTTCCAATGAATATATAACATAACACATTAAAACACTTAACAGGATTCATAAGAAATGTATTCACAAACAAGCGATATTTAAAATATTTATTATTCTCCATAAGAATAACATTGGGGATGAGTACGCAGGTTTGCTGCAACAAGGCACACAAAATAATGGGTTTTTATGCAAATATCAATAGAACTCATCTCAGTGAAGTCACATACCAAGTTTCATCCATATACATTCATAAATAAGCGATATATAACATTTTAAGTATTTTCCATAAGAATAACATGGGGACCAAGTACCTAGGTTTGCTGCTACAGGAACCATAGGCGAAAAATTGTTTTTTTGTGCAAACAACAATAAACCACAACCAGATCAAGCCATATACCAAATTTCGCCAGTTTATGTTCATAAATAAGCGAGATATACAATTTTTCTTTTTCTCCATAAGAATAACATTAGACAACGTACTGTGTTTAGCACTTTCAATATCTCGGTAACCAATTGACGTAGAGCAATGATTAAAATACCAAATTGTTTGTTTTTTAAGCTGAATTCAATGGTATAAATTAAAATTTTATTTAAATTAAAATTAAATGTGAAAACCCCAAAAAACACATTTTTGGGGTACAAAACCCCCCAAAAACCCCCCTTTGGATGGTGCGATTCATCTGGTTTTCGAACTCGTTCAAATAAATGGTACTTTACACATTTGTACCAAATTTCATTAAAATCGGACCTTTTTTACGAGAGTTATCGTGCTTACGGACACATATATATATATATATATATATATATATATATATAAATATATATATATATATATATACATATATAAAAATTTGAACGAATGGTGTTTTTGGCATCTGGGGACCTCAAAATGAAAAGTTATCATGGTCTCGGGCTTAAGTCTTACCATGAGACCTACGGTAATAGCTTCTTCCCTATAGGGGAAATTCGCTAAAAAGTCATTTCTCAAACTTCAACTACACAGACATTTCATTACTGGATTCTGAATAATTGAGAAAGCAGCGAAGAAATAAAGCTCTCTGTTGAATTTGTATTGTTCCAATCGTAATTCATCAGTTTTACAATTTTTGCAAGCATTCATTATTAATAAAGTTGAGACTCTTGGGAATCAAGTTTTTTATTTACGGTTCTAAATTTTGAAATATTTATGACTAATATGTTTCAAAATATATGTATGGGAATTTGGAAACCTATATCGCCGACAGCAGAGTCGACTAAATACAAACACAAATAAATTATGCAAGTGCTTGTTTATACAACTCAAACTAATGTAAACACATTTTTAAGATGTCTTATTAAATAAACAATGTATCATGGTAACTATTGCAACGATAACTAATGATTGTAGAATATGCCTTTGTAACACTGGTGTGAAGCTGGCCCCACCACATAGAGAACAAATTTTAATAGCCACATAGAGATTTTGTGCTTAATTTGTGCTTTTCTGTGGTATATATAACAAAATTTGTGCTCAACCGGAACAGATTGAATAAAAACATTAATCTAGTGTTGGGCCAGCATCACGCTTAGCCCGCCACCAACACAGATAATTTGTATATATACCTGAATATTTAGTGCTAAATTTGTGCTCTCAGAATATATAAGTTTTATAATTTGTGCTCATCAAAAACCCCCCAAAAATGTGATTTTTTGTTTTGCTGATGACGCCATCCAGCCCACCACATCAAAAGAATAATTGAAAAACGGTGTCAATATGTAGGGCCCATTTTTGTTGCATTCAGAATAGAAGTTTTATAATCTGTGTTCATTAGACACCCGTTAAAAAACGGGCACGGGACGTGAACTTATATATTCTTATAAAACATATATATTCTGAGAGCACAAATTTAGCAGTAAATATTTAGGTATATATACAAATTATCTGTGTTGGTGGCGGGCTAAGCGTGATGCTGGCCCACCACTAGATAAATGCTAATTTTAATCTGTTCCGGTTGAGCACAAATTTTGTTATATGTACCATAGAGAAGCACAAATTAAGCACTAAATCTCTATGTCGTTTTTTAAAATTTGTGCTCAATGTGGCGGCTTCACGCCGGTCTTTGTAACTTATAACTTATTCCACAGTCTTGTGTTTCCCCTGCTTTGCCGGATTCTGCCACTAAAGCTATGTTCTAGGTTTGCCGCTCACCTGAAAACATCAGACACTTTGTTAGCTTATATTACCAATGTGCGTAGCAAAGTTAAATTGTAAACCATCCTAAGATCTCAGTGAAATCATTCCTACTAGTAAACCTCTTAAACGAGTAGAGGTCCTTTAAGCCTAAAGACTATTTATATTCATTACAATATCCAAAATCGTCATTAGGTACTCATATTAAGTCCAACCTTCAGACATCTGGACACAAAGAGTGGGATATCATAATAAAAGCTATACTAAATGTACAATTTTCCCCCACAATGTCACTTTTCAAATGGAAAAACTTAAAACGATTCTATTATGTTTCTGTTTCACCAGGGATATTTAATGGCTGTTGGTAGTTCGACTTCCTTCATTATAATGCATATTCTTTGATAAATTCATTTTTAATTTAATGGCAACGGAGATAAATAACTCTTTGCATCCACAAACAAGAAATCTAAAAGGCATTAATCATTTATATACAAGGTGTTTTAGTTAAAAGTAACGTAATCCCATCCAAAAATCATTTCGATGAGATAATTTGAGCGTGAAAACCTTTTACTGAGGATTTATATAATCCATCCCACCTATGAATGAGGATTACCAAATCAGCGGCACTGATTGAATCCCAGAACACAATAGATATATTGCTATTTCAGGATTTACTTTATCAATTACGTGGTTTTATCTTAAAAGTTGCCTAATATTGTACGTGCTCTGAACATCATCCTGAACTAACGTATTTTAATGCCTAATGGCATACACAACAATTTGACAAAACAAGTTGTCGTTAAGTTAAATTATAAAACAGGACAACTTTTTACAATATTAATTAGTAAACTCTCTCGGACATTGACTGTGCGAAAATAGCAGGGCTTGTTACATGTATTACTGTTACACACGAAATGTACCATCTTTATGATATGTATATTTTATGTTTCAAAACTAGGTACAGTTTTCGCAATGAACTTTTGTAATAATTACTTTAGAAATACTATCCATGAAGGAATATTGTAACATAAGAATGTAGGTTATTATCTAACTGGAATCATAGAGAATGAATTTTATTCTGAGGTAATGCGAGAAAAGGTTGTTTGCTGGATAAGCTACTAAACGGCTATTACCCACGGTTTTCTGCCATAATTCTCGTTAATACCGGTTTTTAAGTTCTTACTTTTTTCGAATTTCCCCTATATTAAGCTATTACCGTAGGTAGCATGGTGTGACAAGCCCGAGACCATGATAAATTTTTGTTTTGAGGCCCCCATGTGCCCAAAAACCATTCGTTCAAATTAATATACATAAATATATCCGTTACCTCGAACAATTTTGAAGGAAACGCTCGATTTTGATGAAATTGGCAAAAATGAGAAGAGTAACACTTATAACTTTAGGTTCAAAAACCAGAACGATCGGACCATGGGAAGGCGTTTTAAAATGTTCCGAAATCAGTTTTTTGTAATTTTCACCCTAAAATAATAAAAAAGACACTCAATTTTGGTTGTGACCATTTTATAGAACTTTAAAACAATTCTACAATTCCACAGTTCTGTTATTCGTTTTAACCATCCTTTTAGTTATCCAACCCAGGGTCCGGTCCCATGGGGGCGGTTAAGAGGGCTCTACTGTACTTTGTTACTTGGCTGAAACTGGATTGAGCTTGAATCGACAAAATACTTTGTTTTACTTGTCCAAAAATGGAATTAATGCAACTCACCGAAAATCCTTCCTGTTTGTTTCTTAACACCAAAAGTCAGAATTCTTAGCTATGCCATACATTCTATTTTTGGTCAAATTGTACATTTATGATTCGAAATGATGGGATAAGGTGCCATGAGCCCCCTCGAAAACATGTATTTTATCCATAGCCGCTAAAGTATTCTACCCATCCTTTACTTTCTCATTTTACTGACTTCCAAAATATATGTGTATGAATTTGAAAAATCAAGTTACCTACGAGAAATTAGAAATAAATTGTATTTTTTTATTGATCAATCCTTTCACTCAGTAAAATAATATTTACTACAGATAATAATGTTATTTAGTGAGCCTAAATCACACACACCTCCCATCATCATCATCATCTCATGGGGGGGTTGGTTTTTAGTGTATTAGATGTAGAGTATATTATTACTGACTTTATACCTAGTGTTTGTGTTGGCACTAGTTGTAAATCGTTCATGGACTTTATTAACCGTATTAAACTAAACAATTTTTACATCATTGATAGTGACGTTGAATATATCTATATTATTAAAAGAATTTCTCGATTTTTCTTCGTAGCATATCGACCCTAAGAAATTGATTTTTCTATACATATTTGGTATCAAATTAAAGCTATTTCTCTCTAGATGTGCCTTTTTTTGGGTTTGGAAAATATCCTACGAAAAGCCTTCGTCCAGGAGGCTTTTGAAATTCCAGCGAATGTGCTACTATCTGTTGTCAAACCTGTGAACTTTTTCCAATTCACATTTGTTTATAACAAAACATATGGTGATGATTTGATCGAGTTCTTAAGTTTGACCACAGAATATAGCACTTGCATTTATTTACTTTGATGAAACTGGTGTATTCTTTAAAGTTATACTAGTATCTATTAAAATCTCAAATCAAATACATCCAGCCGCAACCTTTTCATGATATGTGGTTAGGCAGATGTTGTTATAATAAGGTCAAGTACACAATAATTCACAGGAATATAAATAGAACACAAATTAATTCCTAGATGATTACAGCAAAGGCATCCTACCTAAATCAAACCGTCTGCCAACACCACAGCTGCAAGAAGTTGAAACAAGACCTCTGCCCATCCCGGAACCTGACCGTAATGTTGTAACTGTGTAACTGTCTACTCTTAATTAATCTGGGCAAGCCACTGTAGCCGTGTTCTTGTCACTAAAGCCCCACTCTAGAAATACAAGAAACTGATACACGGACAATGGTACCTAAATCAAACCGTCTGCTAACACCACAGCTACAAGACCTCTGCCCATCCCGGAACCTGACCGTAATGTTGTAACTGTGTAACTGTCTACTCTTAATTCATCTGGGTAAGCCACTGTAGCCGTGTTCTTGCCACTAAAGCCCCTCTCTAGAAATACAAATAACTGATACACCAAAAAACCTAGCATTGAAATGATTCTAGTTCTTTTCGGTCGCACCTCACGACACTGGTTTTATTACATCTACAAATTCTGTTAGTATGTTTATATTTTTATATTGGCTGTTTTTGTTAGTTTTTCATTAGACTTAAACAGTTACGTGGGTACCTTGGCATGTTTGTGTGTACCTCACGATAACACCGCGACGTTTGTTTCACAACTTAGGCAGTTTTTGTTCGTACCTTATCATGCTGGTTTCATAATGTTTACCATTGTTTTGGTAGTTCCAGTTCCAATGATGGGTTGTTGTTAAGCTCGTAGTTAGAGTAGGATATGTTACTAGCTTGTAATCACGTTTTAACCACTCCTTAGGTAAAATAGAATATTCTTACATTATACTGTAAACATTGGTTTCCAAAGCGTCAACATCACAATGTCTTCCCACATTAACTTATATTATTGTTTTAAAGATATTTCATTCGTGTGAAATCATGGACTGTTGAGGATATAATGAGTCGGTTCTATTATACACCAGTATAACTAGGTTAGGTTATATTGCACTGTCGTTAATGCGAATATTGGATTTAAAATGTGGGTATTGATCACTTCAGAAACTAAATATCAAGAAAATGAAATGAAAAATATGGCGAGCTCGCGCTCACCGCTGCTGGCAGACCAGTACGCCGGCCGGCGCCGCACCGTGCCACCGCGGTCAGCTGTGTTTCTGAGTCGACTTGTATGAGAATAGGTTTAAATGTACTTTGTACATTATGAGTTGGCTAATTATATGTTTTATTCATAATATAGAATGTTCTGTACGAAAACCAGAGTGTTAACCAGTATTACTGCTCTAACTGTAAAGCTTGACGGAGAATGTAAATTCGTCTGTATTTTGACAAGTATTTTGAATGTGTTTTCTCCCACTTTATACTTAGTAATTTAGTAATATTACTTATATTTAAGTAATAGTAGAGCAGATTTTTATTTTAATTTTAAAATATACACATGTATACGTTCCCTATACAATTAACAAATTCGCCTGACAAATAGGTATATGTTTACCGTCTCTGAGATTCCGTTAGCTTTGATTAATTTTGTAAAAAAATGTCTACGTATCTTTTTATTTAAACTCGATACATTAATAGATTTATTGTATGATTTAGATGAAATAGACGACGTTATAAAGGACTTTATTTACATGTACCTTTCTGAGACTCATGCCATACAGTTTTCAAATATTGTTTATCTGAAAATAAATGTATTGTTATTATTTTTATTATAACGTTTGGCTTAAGAGTCAAATTATGTGACATTTGTAAGTTCAAGTTTTACATTATGTGCGGTTTGTAGCACGGATTGATAATGTCAAACTAGTTGTTATTTTACTTACGTCGTCAATCCAAGTTTGTTTGTGATGAAAGCGATCCGGCGCTAGGCCATCATCAGCATCCATACACTACACTAGATTACTCATGAAATCTGCGTAGCGTAGGTCTAGTAGCAAACTGCGTCATATTGATAAAAAACGAATATTTACACACATTAAGAACATATACACGACTAACAAAAATACGATTATAAAACCTCGTGCGCAATGGTAAGGGATCCGGCTCGGAACTCACGGTGTTCCGAGCCGGATCCCTTACCCGTGCGGAGCACTGGCTGGGCGGAGCACTGACTCGGCGGAGCACTGGCTCGGCGGAGCACTGGCTCGGCGGAGTACTGGCTGGGCGGAGCACTGGCTCGGCGGAGCACTGGCTCGGCGGAGCACTGGCTGGGCGGAGCACTGGCTCGGCGGAGCACTGGCTGGGCGGAGCACTGGCTCGGTGGAGCACTGGCTCGGCGGAGCACTGGCTCGGCGGAGCACTGGCTGGGCGGAGCACTGGCTCGGTGGAGCACTGGCTCGGCGGAGCACTGGCTCGGCGGAGCACTGGCTCGGCGGAGCACTGGCTGGGCGGAGCACTGGCTCGGCAGAGCACTGGCTCGGCGGAGCACTGGCTGGGCGGAGCACTGGCTCGGCGGAGCACTGGCTCGGCGGAGCACTGAATCGGCGGAGCACTGGCTCGGCGGAGCACTGGTCTGCCCGCAGTGGTGAGTGCGAGCTCGCTACATTTTACCAATATCATATGTTACTAAAAAAAGCACTTTCTAGGGAAAACGTGCAAGAGACAAAATTTTTCAAAATATTTTTATTATTATTATATGATATGTAGTGGAATTAAACCTACTAAAATGGTGTAGCCATAATTAAATGAATGTCAGTAATAAATATTTTATTTTTTACTGTAAGCTTAATAGATTTACCCTACCTAAACAAGGTTTACTATGTGTTTGTACACTAATTCTGAACATTTTGATTGTTAGTTTGTCAAATTATACCTAATAAGTTTGAAGCTATGGTCATAAATATGCGCCAAGTACAGTTACAATATTATAAAAATTATAAAGCTTTAACATGATATGAATCAAATTTTGCAAGAGAGTTTTTCGTTCCACATTGAGGCTTTCATAAGTCTCAAAGTGTCCAATAAAAGGCCCAATCATCAAACAAAGTATATCTTTTATGTACCACCCCCCTGCGAATCTAGGGTACTGGGTTCCTTGACTATAGTGTGACGTTTATCTCATGTAAAAGAATATAACAATCAAAACTAACATACTTTTTTGCTTCTCAAATTGTTTGTGATTATATTCTAGATACTTCGTAGGTAACATATTTCTGATTGCATTAAGTTTTAACAATTTTTTTGAAATGCTCAATTCTTTTTCTATTTATTTAATAGTGATGTGTTACATTAAAAGTAAATCTAATTAACTCTATTTTAATTGAGTTTGAGTCTAATCACGTAGGAATACGCTTAAATTTCGTGTTGGTAGGTGAACAAACATTAATTAAAGTGGTCTGAAAGATGTTTAACCTATTTACCGTGCCTCAGATTCACCAAGATGCTGAAAAGGGCTGGCCTTGACGCTACAAAGGCTGTTTAAGTACTCTTAAGTATTTCAAATTAAGTTTAATATAAATTATTTTCTCAATACAGAAAACATCAGTTAAAATTGTACAACTGAATATAAGATACTTTTGTAAAAATATATAAACTGTAACCTAAAATATTAGCTGTTATTAGCTTGTAAAACTAAATCGTATATATAATTGAAATGTTTTTGTATTAAGAACAATATTTTTTACTGTTCAAACGTTAGTGGTGGGTGGTACTCTTATACATAAAATTGTACATTTCCAAATTATACTAATATTGCATAATCGTAAACTTATTTTTGGTATTAATTTTGCCTATTTTTATTATATTTAAAACTTATTTGTTATTTTTGAATAACACCTATATTTGCTATTAAAATTAGATCCATGCCTGTGATTTAGTCATATTTCTTAAACTTCGCAAGTAAAATATAACGAGGTGTTCCCTACCTTTGGATACCAAAGATGTTTCTAAATCCCTTAAAATGTATTGTCGAAACGGGAATCACCTTAATGACTAGTCAACATTGCAGGACTCCTAATGATGGATGGTTGTGCACAAAATACTCTTGTACTTAATTCAAATTGTTTGGCCTTGTCCTATCACTACTATTGGAATTTTTCCCGTTTACAGTGAATTTGGTAGGGCTCTTGATAACGGGAGGAGTCTCTTTACCTTCCGAAACGTAGTGTGGCTTAAAACACTAGAAGCGATAGGTAAAGGAAAAGAAAGTTATTTTTAATAAACTGCATCGTTGACATATATGTTTGTTTTAAATATATTGACCATTTTCAGACATACCCAGTTACCATCATTTTCATAAAGTGTACGTTAAATAATCTAAGGCAAGTAGACAAGTCTAAGGCAAGTAGACAGTTCGGGAATATTTTTAAAATATCACACATTGATAGTTTACATAATTTAATTCAATTTGCTACTACAAAACATAAGAGTAACACGCAACAAATTCAAACAATATGGAGTTGCATTAGAAAATAAATGCATTTGATACACACTAATCCCAAAGTAAATACTTCTGACATATTTATATAATGCTGAACAAAAGTCGAAGTTTCATTACATGCAAAACTTCATATTGTGGCCTCAGAATATGGCAATAACATGACTTCTAGCAAAACACTAACTACAGAAATAAAATTATAAAATCATGCAACATTATCTCTAAAACAAAAAACTATGGTGACGTGCAACATTAAAATTGAATATTGTTCTCTATGAATTATGATCAAATGTTTAAAAATATGTAATTGTAATTAAAATGTTGTGAATTGTTATTAATTAAAATTATTCATAATAATTCATAAGTGGGATAACCGTAAAATAAAAAACTTACTTTCACGTTTCAAACTGCAATTTTAGGCAAACTTATAAGCTACTGATACATGCCATGTAATTAGGACAAGGTACAAGGCAAACTTGGCCATTGCCCCCGGCCATCGGTGCCTTGTTATCGGTCTGGTGTTCCTTATCTGGGACTGGAATGATAGGAATTGGAAATCTCTTAGGGGCTTCTGAAAAACAAAAACAAAAAGGTGCATATACTGATGTATAATAGTCATTTATGTATTAAGAGCAAGCCTTTCAATAAGGAGTAGGCCTTTCTCGCTCGAGGAAAACTGTCCCCGCCCGACGCGTAGTGGAGATAGCAATAAAGATACGTAACACTCAAGTTACGCACAATTTTGGAGAAAACACACAACATAACAAATTCCCATTCATCTAATTTGATTGAATTCACGAGATCGAGGTTTAAACATCGAGGCAGGTACCTTTGGCCCACAGACAAAGGAATCAAATATGGAATCTTTTATCCGTGCCTGGTCCCAAACAACAATCAGTCAGCTGTTTTATTACCGTCAGCGATCGGATGAATAAGTTGCGAAAAAGGATTTTTCACTCGCTAAACAGAAAACAGCTGTTTGACGATGTAATTTTAGCGGATTTCCCCTATAGGGAAGAAGCTATTACCGTAGTCGAAATGGTAAGACCTAGGCCCGGGACCATGATGACTTTTCGTTTTGAGGTCCCCACACCCCAAAAACACCATTCGTTCGAAACTGTAAATATATATACTATATGTGTCCGTGGGTGCGATAACTGTCGTAAAAATGGCCCGATTATGATTAAATTTGGTACAAACGTGTAAAGCAGCATTTATGACTTTAAATTCGAAAACCAGACAGATCGCCCAATCCGAAGTAGTATTTTGGGGGGGTTTTGTACCCCTAAAATGGCTTTTATGAAGTTTTTACATGTAATAAAAAAAAGTCGAATTTTAGTTTTTACCATTAGATTAAGCTTAAAAAAGCACACAATTTGGTGTTTTGATAATTTCTCTACGTCAAATGATTACTGAGATATTGAAAGTGCTAAACACAGTACGTAGTCCAATGTTATTCTTATGGAGAATCAGACAAATTTTATATCTCGCTTATTTATGATCGGATACTAATGAAACTAGGTATATGGCTTCATCAGGTTGTGGTCTATTGTTATTTGCACAAAAACAACAATTTTTACCGATTATTCCCGTAGCAGCAAACCTGCGTACCCAGCCCCCATGTTATTCTTATGGAGAATAAGTAAATATTGTCTCCCTTAATTATGAACATAATTTAATAAAACTTTGTATGTGGCTTCATATTGTTGAGTTAGATTGATATTTGCATAAAAAAACTTTTTTTAGTGTTCCTTGTTGCAGCAAACCTGCGTACTCATCCCCCATGTTATTCTTTTGGGGAAAAATCAAAATGGTATTTATATCACTTATTTATGAATGTATATTGATGAAACTTGCTATACGGCTTTATGTGGTATTAAAACATGTATTATGCATTGGAAATCCGCTGAGTACGCAGGTTTGCTGCGACGGGGGTATTTTATCTTGAAGAAGCACTTTAGGGGTGGTTGTAGGACAGATTGTTTTTACAATTTAGAGTTTTATCTTTCTAATCAAAGCATAGCATGGATACTAAGTCTCCCCAGTCCCAAACCCGTATAGATAATCTTACAGTGTAAATATGCTAACAGTAAATGCAGTTTGAAGGCTCACGGTATGTAATACTACAAAACCTAAGTCAAATTAAACCGTTTGGTTAATTTTTTAATCAATTCCAGCTTACGTTTAGTGAAAAGTGTGATAATTTAAATTAAACAATTTAATTATTGTCGCCCAACACTTATAAATTCACCTTACAAGTGGTTTTCGTAATTAATGCAAAATTGTGCTCTGAAACCTGTGAAAAAATTTGCTAAACATGTTTTGGGGGTCAATAAAATATTATTTTAAAAATGCCTTGTCATAATTAATACTTCTAATAAATTTAAAACCTTAGGTACAATTTTCCAAATAAAATTATTTTATATTATTTACGTAACGCTGGCTCAGGCAAGAAAATTAATTTAAATTTTAAATGTATGCAAAGAATGAAATAGTTCAAAGGACGGTTTTGAAAATAACTAAACGACAGCAAAGAGAAAAGTTTAAAGTCAATGGGAAACTTATTTTTAAGAGTAAAATGTTGAAAAATTATTTATTTATTAATCAAGCTTTGCAGCTTCTTTTATATGAAATTATTTGTTTTAGAAAATCATAGATGTATACCATTATAAGTATCTATATAACAAATAATCGGTAATTAGTTCGTATTCATAATAATGTTTTTGCATAAAACTATACATGATAGCATCGTAAAACGTTACATGTTTATTACTTGCTTAACATGAACAAATAAATTGAAATATAATATGAAATAACAAATAACAAACATAAACTACACAATAAAGAATTAATACCCCCGTCGCAGCAAACCTGCGTACTAAGCGAATTTCCAATGCATATAAATGGGTATCACTACTACCTAGAGCCACTTACCAAGTTTCATTTAAATACATTAATTAATAAGTGATATATAGCATTTTATTTATTATCCATAAGAATAACATTATAATTGAGTCCGCAGGTTTGCTGCAACAAGGAAGATAAGAAATGTGTTTTTTTGCAACTATCAATATAAATCAACCAGGTGAAGCTACATACCAAGTTTTATTAATTTAGGTTCACAACTAAGGGAGATATAAAACTTTACTTATTCTCCATATGAGTAACATGGGTGCCGAGTATGCAGGTTTGCTGCTACCGGGAAAAATAAAAAAAAATTTTTTTGTTCTAATATTAATATACCACAACTATATGAAGCCACATACCAAGTTTCATCTATATACATACATAATCAAAATATAACATTTTATTTATTATCCATAAGGATAACATTGGACAACGTACTGTGTTTAGCACTTTGAATATCACTGCAACGGTTGAACGTAAAACAACAATTAAAACGCCAAAATGACCTTTTTGTAGAGCTAAACTGATTGGTAGAAATAAATGTGGAGTTTTTAGTGAAATTATTTGAGGAAAATCTAAAAACCGTATTCACTTAAGCCGTATTCTTAACCGTATTCACATGGAAAATTTTATGGACACATTTTTTGACTTTTCTCCACAACCACTAAACCTAGCTTAATGATTCATAATACAAAATTGTTTGTTTTTTTAAGCTCTATAAAATAGCTACAATCAAAATATAGTATTTTTAAAATTTTAGGGCAAAAATTTCAAAAAACTGATTTTTGGAAAATTTTAAACCCCCATAAAACCCCCTTCCCATAGACCGATCGATCTGGTTTTCGAAGTTAAAGTCATAAATGTTACTCTCCACATTGGTGCCAAATTTCATCAAAATCGGGCGCTTCTTTCAAAAGTTATCGCGGTAACGGACACACACACACACACACACACACACACACACACATATATATATATATATATATAACGAATATTGTTTTTGGCATCTAGGGACCTCAAAACAAAAAGTTATCATGGTCTCGGGCTTAAGTCTTACCATGCCACTTAGGTAATAGCTTCTTCCCTCTAGGGGAAATTCGCTAAAACAATTAAACATTTCAATTAAAATTAAACATTTCAATCCTAGTCAAAGAAGTTAAACTTTTAAAAGTACATTTTTAGATGAAATTCTCAAAACGTAGTTGTTAAACAGCGGCGTTCCCAGGGCCATATACTCTAACACTACCTCACAGTAAATAAATAAATATATGATATGACGTAACACAGTATGACGTAAGCTGATCAGCTGATGTCATTAGAAAGTGGTTCTGCAATAGAGCTGATTGTGTCGAATCAAAGTTGCATCCTCTCAATGTGATTTTGGATAAATTCGTAGGTCTATCGTTTCAAATGTCAGAAGTGCTGAAGAAACTGGGCGATTTCACTGCTATATCTTCGGATGTAGCTGCAATAAAAAATGAGTTACAGTCAGTGAATTCCAAGATCTCCAAATTTGAACCTCGTATCGCTGAATCAGAGGAGCGTATCAGGTCACTGGAGGATATGGTGAAGACTATGAATGAGAGCAATGCGACATTTGTTGATGTTAACACATTTGCTGAGGAACTGTCTGATCGTCAGCGCCGCTCTCGCAATATAATGATTTGTAACCTTCCTGAGAAAAATAGTAAGACTCTCGCCGCGAGAGTCGACCATGACAATAATCTGGTCTCCTTGCTGGTTGGATCTTTCTGTGGTTCGGGCGAGAATGTTATCTTTAAGTGTATCCGTATTGGGAAGACCTCGACAAACAACAATCCCCCCTTAAAGTGATATTCCAAGATCAGCAATTTGTCGTAGATTTCTCCAAGAATTACAATCAGACTGTTTTGGCTGCTACCTAGTGGGTATTCCTTAAACTAATTCCTACAGGTTTGAGATTTTACCGCAGTACAAGCTGCCCAGGTCTGCTTAACTTCATAAGAACAATAAACAATGTCTATAACTAAGACAGTGTAAGCTACGCCTGCTAAACTTCGTAACAACAATAAGCACTGTATATAAAAAGGTCAGGCAAGCTGCCCATGTCTGCTTAATTGAATAAAAGCAATTTTTGACATCCCTCGATGTCGTTCAAAAGGTCTGTAATGGTATGCGAGTTAGAATAGAGGCAGTAGAATAGATCTGTTCCAGCCATGTACTAGCTCCGAAAAGAGTGAACCGTTCTTTTTAAGCACATCTCAGTTCAAACGACCCCTAATTTTTACCACAAGTGCTGTAGCTGTACATTGAATTAATGAGACTGATGCTCAATGTTTATGTGTACCTGGTTACACAGCAGCTTATTTTTATGGTAGGCCTAATGTAGTACATGGTGGTGCAGCAATATTTTTTAGTAATAATATAAATTTTAAGGATTTATCACATATTAGGGACCTTTCAATAGAGATGGGTTGTGAGGTTGCCAAGGGCGTAGCCAGAGGGTGTGCTGAAGGTGCTCCACCACCTCCCGACATTCTCATCAAATTACGTTTTTAACAATAACTAACAGAGGCTTCTTTAACCTCCTTAATAAACCTCAGTGTTGCTGCCTTGCTGGTTAGTTTATCGAATAAGTGAGCGAGGTTAGTTGGCGCGGACTGTATGCAACGTGACACTAAAACGGACAGTAGATTTTTTTTAACCAAACTATGGTTATAGGACGCAGACTCACAATTACTGCTTTAATCCAACATCATTTTTTTAAGTAAATTCAAATAAAAAATTGCTCGAAACAGGGCCAGATTTAAGCATAGGCTACACAGGCGCGCCACATGAATCACACATACAACAACATAAAATAAGCAAATAAAAAAGGTCACCAGCTTGCTGACCTGGATGGTAAGGGCCCGCGCCACTGGCTGCGCCTAGTAGCCCACAGTTCATAAATCCGACTCTGGTTTCAAATAAAAATCGTATGGACATAAAGTAACCTAGTTGCCTTTTAAAAGGATTTCACAATCTTAAATGTACATTAAATTTGTGTAATCTTATAGGTATTTTGTTGTCTATGTATAGTATATAGGCCCTATTCATAACTACAAAATGTTATTCTTTAGTTTAATAACAGTAATAATTTAATAATAGTTCTCTTGTAGTTTTTGATGCCATTAAAGCAATCTTAACTTGACATATACAATTAATTATATTATAATAAATTTTCTGTTTCAAGCAATAATAAAATTCACTTTTTTGTTATTTTGTCTCTTGTTCGATTTTTTGTATCTTAATGATTTTGAATTTAGTTACTATTTGTTACGTCCTTATAAACATTTCCCCCTGGTTCAGCAGCCCCAAAAATAAAGTCCTAGCCACGCCATTGGAGGTTGCTGCAATAAAGCTAATAAAGGATAATATTATCGTGCTATCTATTTATATTCCTTATAAGGATGACAAATTTTTTAAATAGTTTTCTGAACTGTCTCTACGATATGTTGTGTTTAGTATTCAAGCCTGATTTTGATGTAGTTATATCTGCAGATTTCAATGTTAAATTTACTTATGTCAATGATTTTGAGAGAGATTTAAACAACTTGTTTGACTGTTTTTCACTACCTTAAAAATTACTAGGCCGGGTTTAACAAGCACTGGTAATTGCATTGACAATATGGTTACAGACATGCATAAAACAAAGTGGTCTTCGTAAGGAATCCATACAATTTTGCCGGACCACCACGGAATTATTTTTATTTGTAATTTAAATTTGTGTAGGCCTAAGCAATTAGTTAGGATAGTTTACGATCAGAATGTTAACTTGTTCATTGATATGTATATATATATATATATATTCATTGATATATATATATAAGTTGGTTGGAGGTATATGATACTAAAGGTATGGATAAACAATTTCAGATTTTTCATAACTTTTTAAGTAAATTTAAATAAACAATTGTTGGAAACAGGGCTGCATTTAAGCATAAGCTACACAGGCTAGCACCATAGATTAAGCATACTCCTTAGGAGATATTGCATGGGCAAGTTGTCAGACGAAGACGGGTGAACAGTGGCGTGCTCCTACGGGATTTTATAGTACTAGCATAGAATTAGTGCCGACGGCATCAGCGCAGTGGCGCAGCTCGTGGCCACGTGAGGAACCAACGATCCGCGGGCTAGGAGGGGATACGACATCCGTGTGCGAGAGAGAGCGGGAGTACTTGTGCGATAGAGAGAGAGGGAGTGAGAAAGATAGGCGCTGCCGACGCGACACTGCCGTAGTGCCGTGGCTCGCTCGCACTCGCAGGGCGTCCGCCAGCCACCAGCCCCAGTGCCTTCGCCTTCGTGCCTTCCTTTCGTCAAATCGTAAAGCGGCTTCTTCCTTGATAAATGTTCTACGTTCGCTTGTGAAAATACTCTTACAGTTATAATTACAAATTAGTGTAATAGGTGTATAGTATGTATAACCGATATTTCATTACCAATGATTCAGTGAATTCATAACATACAATATTTCCTTATTAAAATCCCACTTGATTCTTTTTCACAATTTATTATTTTACCTTTTAATTTCGTCGGGGCGGAGAGTAAATCCTCATGGACACTCAAAAATCCGTATTCGAGAGTAGTGCCGGACTTTTACCGGCTAAAAAAACTCCGCGAAAAATTTTAAATTATTAAAATAAATAAAGTAATTTCTGTGATTTGAGTAATTAACTTTGAAAATCTTTATTAAGTTCAAATAAAATCTATGTTCTTTTTGAAAAAAAATTGAGAAACATTAAGAAATTATACAGGTTTGAAATTAAAGAATATCAGTAATTATTATGAAACGTGATTTACTCATCAATTCAAAGCAAGGTTGTTATCTAATATTTATTTACGATATAGCGTATCACATTGATTTTGTGGCTGATTTTAAGATACGTTTACGTTATAACACCTACGAAACGGCCAGTCCGATTTTAACGAGAGACCTATCAAATGAACGGAAATATTTTCAAATTTTATATTACGGAGTTTCAAATCTTTACATTGCTTTTTTAAATTTATATAAGGAAAAACAGTGCAAAAAATCGGTGTGTTTTTACAATGTGTGAGTAAATCTCAAATTTAAACGATTATTACAAAATATCAAGTAAACGTATCTGCTTAAAATTGTTATGGCATATATAGGCCTAAGGGTTATTTAAAAATACTTTTGTCACGTTTCATGAAAGGAATTCATGACTACCTATATAATAAAAATAAACTTAATTTTAATCAGGCAAATATGTGTAATTCAAAAAATATATACAGGGTGTCACAAAAAAGCGTGGTTGATTCGCAGAATTTGATTCCACATATGAAAATAAGTCAAAATTATCTACAATTGGTTCAATTTCAGTGCTACGTCTGCCCGGCAGCATCATCTCGACTTGTCGTCTGATTGATGCGTCGTCAGTCAGATTCATATGCCTTCTGTAATACTACTACAGAGAGTTCACAGACCGGAAATTCCTGGAAAATCGGATAATTTTATAGGAATTTCGGTGAAAATTCGTTAATTTAGTTTTAAAACGTCTTTTTCGGCCATTCTCGTTCATGCGGCTCGGTTGTCGTTCCCCAGGGAGGTAAAAACCATGGAGAGCTAAATATTTAATCAAAATTATGAATGAACTTATTCAGGTTTTACGTCGAAACTCAGAACTAAGCCTCTACATCAGCTAATAACCAATCCTATAAAAATCATATTGGCGTTAAAAGTTGAGGAACATGTCAAGGAACTCGAATACGAAAGATACTTAATTCTGAATAAACTTTTCTACCAAAGCTATAAATGCGATGGTATGGAATCAAATTTGTTGTGTCAAAATTCAAAACTAAGCCTCTTTAAAAGCCGTACAATTGTTATTATATAGTTATTTTCACGAAAAGAGTTGACTCATGTATCGAGTAAATAAAATATGGGAGTCATTGAGTCGTTAATTAATTAATTTCTATGAAAATCCAGGTTGAGTACGTGAACATCGAGATTTGTATGCTAATATTGAAACTTACACGTGTTTTACGTCATAATTAGAGGTTAAATACATTTTAATTTAGTACCAAAAGATAAAGAATTTATTCAGTAATTCGATTCCAAAAACCATTTTACTATAAAAAAATCTCTTGCGCCGTAAACCTCATTTAACTGAGGACGCGTCGCCAATAACCCATAAGACGATGTACTGAGCGCTGCTGCGGCTGCGACCGCCGAATCCTACACTTATAATCCTACAAAATATAAAAAATAAATTAAATTTATTGGGAAAACTCAAAAACAATTAATATAATCATTAATCAGATTTATAAGGCAAGGTCGAACATATTCTTTCTCAGTCTTCACCTGTTAATAACTAGCGTATAATAATATAACATTGTAATGTGAATGGGTCATGACATTCCTATGAAAATCGAAAGACGCTTGCGGCAGTTTCAGGCAGTACACCAACTCGGCGAGGCGCCTCGGCCGTTGGCGGTGGCGGGACGTGGTAACGGGCTTCGGTCGGTGCCCTCAGCGGAGTGTGTGTGTTGGGGGTTGGGAGATGGGAGATTTAAGAGGGGTTAGCGGAGGGGCTGTCAGGATGGGCGCGCGGCCGAAGGGGGAGAGGGGAAGGGCAGCGACAGCAGCGCGGCAGCGTAGACGTTCCGAACTAGCTCCGCCGTCGCCTTGGACGTACAAGCAGACCGTGTACGCTTGTCCCATTACGATGGGTGATCTCCTAAGGAGTATGCTTAATCTATGCTAGCACCTAGGAGGCCCCACCATACTAATCCCACATACAACATCAAACATGCAAAAAAAAGGTTGCCAGCTGGCTGACCAGGGTGGTAAGGACCTGCACCACCGGCTGCGCCTAGGGGCCCACAGCTCCTAAATCCGGCGCTGGTTGCAAATGCAAATAGGACGGACATAAATTGTAACCTAGTTGCCTTTCAAGAGGATTTCACAATCTTAAATGTACATGCAATTTTCTACCTTACAGGTATTTCTTAGCCTATATTTAGTATATACTCTTATATATACTCGTATATACCCTACTCTTAACTACAAATTATTATTCTGTAATTTAATAATTTACGGGATGTAATTTAATAATATCAGTCTGTAGGATCATACAATATAATGTTTTTTACGATACAATAATATATGCATAAACTAACTACAGTACTGTAGCTAGTCTATGATATATGATTGGTGATATAATCGGTATACACAATGAAATACTGCATAATTATTCATTTATTTTAATTATTAGTACATTTTTATTTCAGACTAACTGATCTTGCACTCTTGTCTGTTCATTACGGCAATGCCAGTGTTTCATCCAGGAAGCTGGTTCTCTTGTAGTTTGTTATGCCATCAACGCAATTTAACTTTAAATATACAATTAATTATATCATAATAAGTTTTCTGTTTCAAGCAATAATACGCAAATATTTTTTGTAATTTTGTCTCTTGTTCGTTTTTGCATCCTAATGAATACCAATTTAGTTACTATCTGTTACATCCTTATAAACCAGGGTGGTTGAGCACTCCGCAAAATAAAACATGGCTACACCCTTATACGGTGCTTAAGCCTCTTTCTCACGATTCCATAGTAAAAATAAATAAATACCTTACTATGATCGCTCATTGTTTCTAAATTCACAAAACCAGCTTAATTGGCTCGGCCTGGTCCACGACCCGTCCGCGGCTAGTCTTTACCTACCGTGCCGCCCCGCACCGGCACCACGCCGTGCCGTCAGAACAGTCGGCTCGGAAATGCAAAGACGACTTGTTTTCTGTAGAATGATCAATGCCGTCTGACTCGGCAAGCTTTGCGTCATGAGAACGAGGCCTAACTGACCACGGGCACTCAATACTCCATAACAGTTGTCAATATCAATACTAAAATAATGGGTTGGGTTTTATATGAGATGAATAATCCACGTTAAATAGAACAAATAACCCTGCAAAGTAGTTTATTTTTGGTTGCAGTTACCTATGCAAATTATAGGTTTTTAAGTAATTTATTGTAGTAAGTAGTAGATAGTCTAGTAAATTTGCTAACATCTTTTACTCAAACAACAGTGCACAACAGTTGCTTAAATGACAGCAGTCTACGGCAGTTAGCCTCTAAAAAATTAAAATTAACAGTTGTTGAGCACCGGTCCGCTTGTTATGTAAACTACAAACACCATTTTATCAAAGAATTTAATTTAATTTAAAATTATATAACAAAATAAATCAAATTTAACTGTCGCATTATATCACCAAGTACAAAAACAAAACTAGAAACACACTGGGACAAAACTTGTTGAAATGAGAGTGTAAACTTAATTGCAGGAAACATCACAACAAACACAATACACAATTTATTACTATAAATGGTAAACATGTTCTAAATGCAATCTGATCGTTGACAACATAACTGTATAACGGTGTGTACTACAAACTAGGGAGACCATTGTCAAACAATGACATCAATCATGCATATTTGACAAAATAAGCCATCGATGCGTTGGCGTCTAAGAAGAATACTAAGTATTTTAGTAAGGGACAAGCGCATAGCATTATTATAGACCACTTGGAAATTTATGACATATTAAGTGTGTTTATTAATCTACATAAAAAGGAAATTAATCTACATATTAAAGTGTGTATATTGTTGTCCGGGTAATAAGGAATCCGGGTAAAAAGGCGAATCCGAATAATAATATCAATTATTTAAAATCCTTGTGTGAATAACGATTGAAAATTCGTCATGGAGGGATGTTATAACCTAATCAACGATTAACCATGGAAAACAGTGGTCTCTCTGAATTTAATCTGATGCAAACAACAGTAAATCAATACATCACAATTAATTACATTTACAATGGATTTAATTTCTAAGAGGGCGCAAAAAGGTGGTCAATTACGCCTTCAACTTTATGCACTTGACAAACACTGCCGTCTACAAATTGCGTCGGTTAGCTCGCGGCTTGTTATATTGCAAGTTTGTCTTATCAAGAATAAATCACACGTAACCTCTGAGGTGTATTTCTGATGTAGTTACAACAACTAACTACTGGTGTAGCGTTTTTCTTCTTTCCACCACAAACAGTATAGTCATTTTATACAATTGTGATTTCCCCTAAACCCCACTTTGAACAGCTTTTTCGTAAACATCACATTAAACTATATCAAAATTAGGATCTTCGGTTTCGGAGGAATGTGGCTTTAAAATAAAAGTTAATAAGTAATAAAGTTATAAACAAAAGTCACGATGTATGTGACATTGTAAAACCTGAACAACGAAGTTATAACTTAATATTATATAGATGAACTTATTAAGGTTCAATTTTGGAAGGAACGTTACAAAACGTTTTCCAAGAGTTTATGCCGTTACAATGTTTTCAAGCAGCATACGTTTGTTGTATTTGATATGGAAAAACGAATCATTCGATTAAAATAAACCGAATGACCATTCGATAAAAATAAACCGAATGACCATTCGATTATTGGTATAATCGTCATCGGTTCGTTCGGTTCTCCTTATTTGGTTTTCGGCCACTTATGCCGACACTTTTTTAAGCAGTTATGCACAGCTCCGACACGAATCACTCCGTAAGGCATAAGTCCGAAAAACATCTGTTGGAGTAACGCATTGGGGGCAACTATCTGTCGGAGTTACGCCAAACTTAAACATTATGTCTGATTACTGCTTTAGAGCCGTAAAAGTGTCGGAGTTGTGAATTTCTGATTTATTTCAGTTGAAATCCGTATATTTGTTGGAGTTAGGCCTTGTCGGAGCTGAGCTTTTCGGAGCTATGCCGTGCACCGATTATTTATTCTTGGTCAGAAAACATTAATAAACGGGACCTTAAATCACTTTGTTTTATTTTAGTAAAAAAGTATTTGTAAATCATACCCATCGATGTTGAAACAAATTAGTCTCAAGAAAAATCTAAAGATGTTTTCTTTTATTAATCCCAATCATAAAAATTGCCTTAAAACCAATAACGGACTGGGGAGCGTTCCGCTCTTATCACTCTAAGAGCTTTATCAATGCTCTTTGGTTACAACAAAATGCTTTAATGTAGAGAGATACTTGTCTTGATATCTGAATAAGACTTAGAGAAGTGGGGATGATGCCCTCTAATCTCAAGTTCATAAAAGATTTTTCCCCATCCAAACATTCCAGAAGGTATTGAGAGCACTGACTGACCCTTTTAGACATGGGTGTCACTGTTATCTTCCCTATCCATGAGAATGCATTTGACGTAGAACATAGAATTAGATGCTCTTGCTTTCAATTAAAAAGAATTTGTTCTGGAAAACTAAACAAAATCCAAAGGAAAGTTATTGAATAACAAATTTAATGGAACGGATGATATAAATTTACTGTATAATGCATTTTGAATCCTTATTGTAGACATTATGAAAAAATCAGAGTTAGATTTAGACGACTTTACAGAGTACAAAGTAAATTAAAATAATACAAATTTACACAAATTATATTCTTATTTAAATTTGAATTGAAAACAAAACAAAATACCATTTACACAAAAATGTTTCCGCTATTTAAGAAATCAAAACCATATTGTCCAACTTTAAACATAACTACTAGAATTTTCTATTCGCAGCTTGTGCATCCCGTTTTGGGAAGCGAGAGCAGTAAATACAGTATGTGTATGGTCTTAAAGAGCAGAATGTAATCAAAACTACTTTAGCGCCTTCACGTGGCGCATGAGAATAGTTGACGCAACCCGCATGACAACAACATAATACACCGCCAGAACAGCCAATTGAACAGCATGGCTATCTCCCTTAGGACCTGCACTACACGGTAAACATAGAATAGAGTATATAGCAAACCACATAACATTACGAGGCAAACAGAATATATCACATGACATAGACATCAGTAACGCAAAACCTTACAGTATACGAGAATAACACTGCAACAGATGATGTAGTGGTATTTTTATTTTAAGTTTTTGATTTTTTTTGACTGGATTACCATACAATACAAGCTTAAAGCAGTACTGTATTACACAGTAATCCAGCAAAGAATAGAAGGCAGTTTAAAAGTATTAACTGCGTGGATTTACACTATTCACACTGAGAATCAAAGTATCAAAAGTCAGTATTTAAAGCTAAAAACAAAAATACAACATGTCACTTTAAATATTCTACTTAATATAGTATTATTAATCTTATACATAATTTGATATTAAGGTAATAATGTATCCGAAATAAGTTTTTTATGAGTTTATTAATAATTGAATCGGACAATTAGTGACGCCAGCGCGCTCCTGTGCTAAAACTATGAACTATGTAGTGAGGCAGATTTTGCAATGCAGTCCAACATCACAATGGGGTTTAATAAGTGCTAAAATGGTAACAAATTTTGATTTATGTTTGTTTTCTGGGGTGGGTGCTCCTATTGGTTGAGTATAACTGCTTTCTTCGCATACAAAATCAAAAATTTTCGATTCACAACATGGCCGAGGGGGAATAAGTACGAGGGTGGTATTTAAAAAATTGCCCCTAACTCAAAAACTGTTTACGACATCAAGACGATTTAGATGCAACTTTTCTAAGAACATTATGGTCTATAAAAAATCTTATTACACAAATAGAGACAGAAAACAAATAAATCGCGTTTTCTTCGAAATTTGTTGTCCCTGTCTGTTAAGTTTGACGATCGAGAATACATTATGCACACAATTAAAAATGTTGTTTGTAATAGTTCACACTGGCATTACGTTGTTTTGGGATAACTTTCAAATGTGTGTTAGAAAGTAAAAACCGAACCACCTCGGCCGATATGTTACGACATGTGTCTTTCTTGGCTAACTCAGACTCTTACCTGATGCCTTGGGAACAATAATACAGTAATATTGTGAGTGAGTATAAGCGAGACTATTTTATGCTTAAGAATACTTTACAAGAATTATTTGCGTTATGTTATAAACATAAAATACAAACGCAAATGCTCTATTTAAGCCAATAAATAGAACATAACATATACTTTTAGAACCCTGATTAACTCAATTTGTGTGGTAGTTAAGGATTTTCGATGTTATTAGCTTTTTTGTAGCCCTAAGTTTTTGTAAAAACTGTTCTGTCATCACAACCCGTTTTTGAGGTAGCGGCGATTCTGCGAACAGATGCTGAGTAATTTAAGCAACAACACTTTTATGCGATGCTGTGAAGAACTAGTTAGCTATTTGAATTAAATTATAGTTGCGAAATTTGAATTGTTTACAATTATTAAAGAATTCCCATAACAATAACGGAGTAAACCATCATTTAAACTAAAGAATGTGCTCCTAAAGTAGCTCCTAGGAGTAACAATCATGAAAATAATGTCTTCCTTTAGAGTTAATAGGCGTGGTGGAAGGGATGTTAACCTTTTTCTTGGAAACACAAAACATGTCGGTATAGTAACTAGGCCCATATGTTTACTCTATTCCACGTTCACTGTGCAGTACAAAACGCCCACTAGTATTTAAAATGGCGGTTCGAGATTTATTTGGCGTCTTGAAAACATTACCTAACGTGACTTTGTAATAGTGTTTTATTTAATTAAATCTCATTACACTTTTGTTAGTCTTTCATATCACTCTTATCACGTTAAAGGCACAAGATAACAGAGATTAGACCTTAATTATTATAAATTATAGAAAGTAGTAAGTCCTAGTCAGTGATGGTTCAGAGAACGTGTGGATGGATATGTATCTATAATACGTTCTCTGTGGATAGGCTGATGATAGCGATGTAGGGAGCATTTGTTGGTGGTAAGTAGCCTAGGAAACAGATGATAATGTTATATAGTTATGGTAAAACTATTGTAGCCTAGTTAGTCCACGGTAAGGGCTCAGCCACTCCTCCTGGCAAGTGGTGTCAAACTTATCTATGCTGTGACGCCCGTGGGTTGGTAGTCCACGGTAAGGGCTCAGCCACTCCACCTGGCAAGTGGTGTCAAACTTATCTATGCTGTGACGCCCGTGGGTTGGTTGTTGGACGGACCCTTCACTCTGGCTGTATAAAATACATTTCCCAGCAACGCAACTACTACTCTTAATACTTATTCAACCATATTTTTACATATGGTATTTTTTGGCATCAGGGAACCTCAAAACAACAAAAGAGTATTCATGTCAAGGGCCTAGGTCTTGCCATACTAGGATACGTAGTAGCTTCTATCTTGTAGGGAAAATTTGATAAAACGTGGCAAGTCAGATTGAACAAACTGAATGACAGGTTAAGTAAATTTTAGTATTGTATGATTAAATTCAAGTCGCAGGGTAAATTAAGGAATTTTTTTATGGAAGTGACTCAGACATTTGTAGTTTAGATGTAATTATTTTTGTAACAGTCCACTTTCCTTATAATGCACGGACAATCATACTGTAAAACTGTTTGTGCCGCTGTAGTTCCTTTCTTGTCCGCGTGGCAGAGCTAGTGCTAGTGCGGGGGCCGAGACAGTTTTACCCTAGGTGTGCTATTCAGAAGGACGAATTTGAGCATGTTCTGCGCAGCCTCCAGGTGACGTCACGGTGTTTATTTGTTCAGCTGCATTACAGTGACAGCTGTTGTTACTCTCGGCTAGAGCCTATCCAAAAACCCAGGTCGGGATCAGAACGTCAATCTTCCCTCCATTCCCACCAGCGCGGCCGCGACTAAAATTGCAGGGTTTCGCTAACAATTTACATATAAATAAATATATATATATATATATATATATATATATATATATATTATATATGTTATATATAAATAATATATATATATATATTATATGACGTCACTAAATGTTAACGGTGTGTTGGGGATGGAGGGAGGGTAGATGTTCTGAACCCGACCTGATTTTTTGGATAGGCTATAGCCGCCGCTGAAGTTTCCCATTGTTGCAAACTCGTTGCTAAAAACCGCGTCACCGAAGTATTCTGACTACCCCATGTCCCCCACTCCTTGACATAGGATAGTCAGAATACCTTGGTGACGCGCTTCTGCCTCCAGATGACGTCACGCTACGATGCGCAATAGCACACCTTATTTAAATCCCCCTAGGTTTTACCAATGTATAATCAATGGTATTACCAATGAATACACAAAATACCACTGATCACACATCCCATGGAGGTTTTGTAATTGTTATCACCTTCTGCGTCAACAAATACGGGGGTCAACATTGTTTCCCGGAACTTTCACACCCCCTTCTCCTTCCACAGATAAACAACTGCGGGCTTTCGACAAGGCAATTTTTGTTTAGCTGTCCTCTCTTTTTTCTTGCGTCTTGTCTCTCTTTATTTTACCTTTTTATTCATATTCCGATGTTTAATTGGAGTATAAATGAAGTGCGTGATATTTATATTTAAATAACTACAGTTGCAACTTTATAAATTAAAATTAGAATTAAAATCAATTCCGTGAATAGTAAAAAATGTATTTAGTAATTTTGTTTTTTTAGGCCTGAACATTCTTCAGAATGTTTACTGAACATTCCGCCCCGTATGTTCCCGAAATATTCAAAAGTGCGTGCAGCTCCCACACGTCTCGCGAATACTCCGAACATTCGGAGTTCGGCAGAATGTTCGGGCGTGTTCGCGAGAAGTGTGGAACCGCCTTTAAATAGTAAACAAAATAATGACAGTCTGTAGTTAGATATAATCCTTATAACAGATGTTTTTTTAATTGAATTAAGAAAAACATACATGTGACATCAACCAAATACAACTCACCCCCATATGAATAACATAGGGACCTGGAAGTCCCGTGCGGGGCAGAGCCCTGTGGCCTAAATCGAAAATCTAAAGCTAGTTTGCACATCTGCTCATCTATACGTGCGTTTTGGTGTATAATATGTGGGGGTAAATCTTAAAACAAAAAAGCCTTATCGATAACAAAGTTTGCATGCAACGTATTAATAATATAGATACCACCGCATTAATCTGCATTTAGGAGCATGTTTTAATTTAATTTTTATTTTACAAAAAGTTTCTTTCGAAACAAATGAAAGTGGCACTAAAGAAGATTAAAAGATTGTTCGTTATGAGACAACACTATGCGTAAATAACAATTTTTACTTTCTCCCCTTATACATAGTATATGGAGAAAGTATTTTTTTCGTCAAAATTTTCGAATTTGAGTTGTTAGTGGAAATATTCGTTTTGGTGCTCCCTGAACCCAAAAAAGTGGTTTTTACGTGATGTCTGTCTGTGTGTGTGTGTGTGTGTGTGTGTGTGTGTGTGTGTGTGTGTGTGTGTGTGTGTGTGTGTGTGTGTGTGTGTGTGTGTGTGTGTGTGTGTGTGTGTGTGTGTGTGTGTGTGTGTGTGTGTGTGTGTGTGTGTGTGTGTGTGTGTGTGTGTGTGTGTCCGTGTGTGTGTGTCCGTGTGTGTGTTTGTGTGTGTCTGTGTGGATGTGTACAGAGCTAGAGCCCTAACCAATGGGCCGGTTTTGATGAAATTTGGTATGTATGTACTAACCCACGATATCTCCAGGTGTTTTTTTCATTTTTTGAATTTTTGATTTTTAAGGGTAATTATCCCCCAAAAACCGCCAAAAAACATGAAAAATCAAAATTTCTCAAAAACGGCTCTAACGATTTTGATTAAACTTTAGCCGTTTGTAGAACTTTAGTTTTCCAACAAAATGACACCACCCGCATTCCTTTAAAAATTCGGGTTCAGAAATTACAGGACTTAAAACATCCAAAATTAAGTTTTTTTGATTTTTCATAAAAAGACATAAATATAAAAATATATTACTATTTACCATTAAAAAGAGCTCAAAAAACTAAATAATTTTGTATTTTGAATTACTATTCTATGATTGCTGGTTTCGGAGAAAATTGAAATTTTCATTTAGCGGCAAACGCAGTACGTTGTCCAATGTTATTCTTATGGGGAATACAAAAATTACTATTTCTCTCTTATGTACTGATCAATTTCATTTAAACTTGATATGCTTGTCAATTTAGCATTGACCAACAGAGTTAATTCGAAATATGTTGCCCCTTAATAACTCTGGGGGGGAATAGGGGGCATTCCCCCTCTTAAAACCACGAGCAGGGATTTGGGTGGATGTTTTTTAAAACAACTTGTTTACAAGATTTTCTGTACATTCGACCGTGCTTTGTATTCTATAATTAGTAAATAAAAAGTAATTTATTCATTGAAGTTGGGCTAAAACGGAGAAAGTATGTGTCAGTTTCCTGATACCGTTTATTCGGAAGTGATATAGTAGGAATACAATGGGTATTGTACCTCTCTCCCCTCGCACTGTTACAAATGAGGCCTAGAATAATATAGGGATAAGCCCATGAGTTAAAAAGAAATTTGGAATATTCAATGAATATTTTATTGGATTTTCAAACACTTCTTAACTTGTGTTTATTTATTATAACCGAACATATTTTTTCTTATGGGCCTTGGGATTATAATTTTATTGTTTAGATTTTGCAGGGCCGCCGAGAGCCATGGTGGGCCCCGGGGCAAGACACTGGCAAGGGCCCCCTCCCACCCCCACTTAATGTAGCCTAATCTATTTTTTACTACAAAATCTTCATATGTTCTATTAAAATAAGTACTTATGAGGTACTAAAAATGTTTGTAAAGAATCGTTATTTCTTTGTGAATTGCTTCAGTTTTGATCTCGAACAATTATTGGTGTAGCAAATGGGAAAATTCATCATTCTTAATACTAGAACCAAGGCCGCACTAGATACACGATCAATCTGAAACAAGTAAAAACTAGCCAATCATTACACTACGCGAATGCAGAACATTACTACATAATTTAATTGCATTTTATTTATTGAATCGTTCAAATCACGGCAGAACGAATTGCAGTTGTGTCATAGACTACAGTAGTTAGTCTATGGGTGTAAGCGACCGGTTGTACAGCGTTAGCGGGATCACCTGCAGTTGTGACGTCACACAAGCCCTTGCTAGAACACATCTACAACCTTTAACACCGTTTAAAGATTTGTGAAATTGTTAAACACAAAAACATTCACCTTACAAAACTACGAGAAAAGTACAACTAAGCTGTCATAAAGTACAGTATGTATAATATATCAAAAGTGTAACTTCTTTTACCATTACGTTATGGAAGAAAGTAGGCATAAACTTTGAGAACGAAACGAAAAAGTCAAAAACACATTGGTGCATTGTTGTTTACAACCTAATATATTACTTTGTTTGCTCAATTCTTAATTTTGCATCGTCATAATTTTGTTTTATTAAACTTATTAAGTAAAACTTAGGACTACGCACTGAGTTTTTTTCTAAACAAATTGCTATAGTTGTGGTTGGTGGATGTAAAGTAATGAAAACACGTTGTACGAAAAGTAATTGTTTATTACATTTATCATGGCTATCACATTGGGTGAAAAACCCCAAAACTGATTTTGTAGCTACTAAGTTAACTTGAGGCAAATTCATAAAAATATTATTGGACTACAGAGGTACCTATATCAACACTTTTCTGACCTTTTTTGGCAAATGTTCGAATTATTTGCCTATCAGCTGTAGGTAGGCTGGCCGCGGGGCCCGCGCGATGTGCTGTGAGCTCTCTAGGTCTTCCGACTCCACAAAGCTTAGCTTTTATATTTTGAATCTTCTGCCGATCAGAATAACTTCCTCTGTTTCACAATATTAAAATTGTTTGTCACCGTGAACGAATAATAAAACTTGTATCTAGGCCTACAACAAAATCTGAAGTTTTAATTCTTTGTTCCATTATTATATGACTAGCAGTGAGTACTCCCTAAGGCTGCCGGGCCCCGGGGATTTTGCCCCCCTACCCCCCTCTCGTCGGGCCTGAGTTTTTGTCATACCTAACTTTTACATTTTATTTACAAAATAACCTTTCGTAATTCTTAGAGTAAATTCTACACAAATGACCTATTCAAGGCATCGTAACTTGGCAGAACTTATTTAAATATTAGGATATCTTCATTGATAATTGACTTCTTCAAGAACCTTTTCCCTAGTTTTCCAGATATTAAATTTTATGAATATCCCCAGTTTTCCCGATTTTTCTGGACGAAAGTGTTTAAGATTGATTCTATCAGATGCTTTAAAAGACTGTTTTTTTTAGTTATTAATTAAAAAATGTCTTTTAGTAATTCGGTTGTTTTAAGTTATAGGTTTATGTAATGTTTAATTAAATTAAATATTACATGATAATAATAATAATCGTCATTTTATTGTTATTCAGCACACATACAACAATGGAAAAGTCAATATTTACAATTATTACAATTTATTTTGTTGTAAAATACATTGTATACATATTACCAATGCATATGGAATAATATGTGGAACAGATTACTCAATGCAATTAATTATATTTTGAAATCAAAATATTCAACTATAGAGTAAAAGGGTATGGCTTCTAACCATTTATAATGATTATTTTTAAAATAATTCCTTGTTAGATTTGTCAGATTTTAAGGCAACTTATTGTACATTCTTAAACGTACAATTTCATAACTTTTTAATAATTTGGTAAGTCTACAAAAGGAACGTGAATGTGTGTATTGTTTCTACTATTGTATGGATGAATGTCTTTACTATACCGAAATCCTGCAAATGATTATTTGTGTAGCATAATACAGTAAAAAAACCTAAATTGATTATAGTCATAATCATTAATTTTATGAAAAGAGACTTGCAATGAGCTAACTGATCTGCACTGGATGAAATCCTAATTATTTTCTTTTGTATTATAAGTTTGTCGTTTACATGGGCACTATTACCCCATAGCAGAACACTATACAATTCGTTCTGGAAAAAGCAAAATAGGCAGATCTAACTTATTCTCCTGGTATGTATTTTTTTTAAATTCTACAACAAATAAACTACTCTGGAAAAATTAGTGTTAATATACCGGGTGTTTGAAAAAGAACTCCTCCCTATTTTCGAGAAATATTTGTATGGTGAAACATACAAAGTCTTAAATTTATGAATGTATAGTGTGAATGAGAATGTCTTCAAGTTTTAGTTTTGTCCTACTAAACTTTGACGTGCACACAATTAGTTGCTCTACACAGATCAAGACGCGATTTTCAACTTCTTACCAGGTATTCGCCAACATTGCAGGTGTTACTGACGCAACTGCTCCGATGATCCTTTGTCGTAAATGGTCAATATCACATATTTTCAGCATATTCTACATCTTTAAAAGCCCCCAAAATAAAAAGTTCAGCGGGATTAAATCTGGGCTTCGAGGTGGCCAGGACAAAGGATCATCGGAGCAGTTGCGTCAGTCACACCTGCAATGTTGGCGAATACTTGGCGAGGAGTAGAAATTCGTATTGATCTGTGTAGAGCAACTAATGACACGCTCGTCGAAGTTTACTAGGACAAAACTAAAAATTGGACATATTATCCTTCACACTATATATTCATAAATGTAAGATTTTGTAGGTTTCACCCTTAAAATTGTTCGCGAAAATAGGGAGTTCTTTTTCAAACACCCGGTACATAACCTCAGGCACTTACAGGCACGTGCAAATTCTTATGGGCTTTCAGTACAAAGCTGGAAACAAGTTTGAGCCCTCAGTCGTCGAGATGTCTTCATCAAATAACGACGACATTTTTCTAGTATAAAATGTTGAGTTGAAGCAGGCAAGACCGAGACTAGGAGTCCTTGGAGTTATTATTGAAAGGAGGAGATTAGGGAGTACCACCATATTTTTCAAAAGTTTAAAACTGATAAAGTTCGATTTTTCTGATATATGAGAATGGAGTTAAGCACGTTCACCTTATTCTAGAGACAGTAAAATAACTGGTAACAGAAAACTGAGGAAATTGGCACAACCAATATACCCGGAAGCGCGCCTGGTTATTTATTAAGACACGCATAATATTCAAAAAAATATATATTATTAAAATTATTTCTAGATTTTTGTCCCGTGATTTTCGACCTCTAAAACATTACTTTGTTTATATGTATTTGGTATAAATCGAGAGCTCTTACCCTTCAGATGTAGTTTGTTGGCTTTTCAAAAAGGGGCTTTTAAAGTTCCGATTAAATTTAAAAGCCCCCCACCTCGTTGCCTTCGAGATACCCGGGCGAAGAACGGGTCAGCTAGTTAATTTATGAAGGAGATGTATTAAAGTTAACAAAAATATGAACCAATAATGGCTGGTCTTTGGAAAATGTGTGCTATCGTTAACATGGTCGACAAAGGAGAACTGATTCTCACGTTTTTAAAAGACCAGCCATTCGGTCTAGAATGAATTTATATGAATTTCACACTATCACAAACACAAAAACATCACCAGGGTGATGTATATAATTTTCCAAAATATGGTATACTTATGATTTGTGAGATCAAGAAATATAAAATACTAGAGGATACTGTATTTACAATAGTATATATTGTATCAGTAACAAGGTTCATCTTTGGCACATTTGCTTATTAAATAAATTATTTGACTATACCTTAAATCACCAGGCGAACCTCCGGATGAATTGGTTATTTGTACCAATTTCCCCAGTTTTCAATTTCTGTCCTTTTACTGCCTCTAAAGAGTAGGTGAACGATTTAAATCCACCTAGGGTGAACGTGCCTAGCTCCATTCCCATGTATGAGAACAATCTACCTTTATCAGTTTTCAACTAGAAAAAGAGATGATGTTACTTGCCTAATTAATCTCCTATCGAGATTAATCCCATGAATTTATACTCTCTTTCTTGTCATCTTCAACTTAACATTTTTTACTAGAACAATTTAATCGTCACTAGAAAGGTCATAAGCATTTGAACGCGTATATAAGCGCCTGAAGTAAGCTGGCAGTTCCTAGGCACTTGTAACCAGCGTTCTACGTGAACGCACCCTATAAACCGCTGGAAATAATGTTTCAAACATTCTTGTTCGCCGGTTGGAACTTACAGTAAAGACAAGCATATCCAGACAAGCTTGTCTCTGAACGCAAACACTTGAAACAACGCAGACTTTGACTCGCGCCCATTCGCGCTTTTCGGCACTTAGCTCCAGGCGCTTGTAACCAGCTTTCTACGTGAACCTTCAACCTTCTAAGTATGAAATTGATAACAAATTGTATATTAATAATAATAGCGTACGGAATATTATTAATATTTGAATAGATCATAGTCGTAAACGTTTAAAGAATGAATTAAAAGAACAATCGTCTGCATAATAAATGTAACATTTCAACAGTATTACAAAGGTTTTTTTCATTTAATTTTTCACGTGATAACATTACATGGTGGCGGTGAAACATAAGTTATTTGTTCATCACACTGTCTCCAGATAAACCACGAGCCCGAGTGTTTGATGTAATATTAACATCGGGCGTCGATAAAACACTCCGCTCCCAACTTTATACAAAGGCAATCTTTACTGGCTTATCATGAGGGATTAAATAAACCATGGTATATGCGAAAATTATAAAATACTCTGCCATATTGTGCTGCATGATTCTAAATATATGTATAAGTAAAAATCTATCGTACATTTTTACTCATTAAACTAAAGCAACATTTTAATCTTAAAATTAACTTAAGTTTTTTGATTTAAAATCAAATTTTAAAAAGTAAAATAAAGTTCGTGTAACCTTCCGGCCAAGGTCTGTTTTCAGGTGCAGGTGTTTTCAAGGTAAGCGTTTTCAGGACGCTCAAGTGCCTCTTGTGTTGCCAACGGGACCAACGGTTTAACGTGCCTTCCGATGAACGGTGTCAGTGAGTTTCAAAGTTCATATGGACTTCACCAGGACTCGAACCCGGGATTTTGATTGGTAGACCAGTGCTCAACCCACTCAGCTATGACATCACATTTGATATACATTTAAAGATATCTACAAGGCTGATTTAAAAACAAAAATCTGTTAGTTTAATGTTCATATATTCTAAATATCCCTTTATACTTATATTCGGATATCCTAAAAACAGGTTGATACATAAAAATGTGCCCACAAATCCGGATTGTATTAAAATGTTCTACACTTATATATTTGTGTTTAACATTTATTAGAATTATTATTATAATTCAAAAATGTTTATTCATTGTATGTGCTTACATCTGACCCTATAAGCATTTGATCTCCGCTTTTTGTTTACAAATATGCAATGTATAATGTAATAATATTTTACAATATTTTAGAAAATATAATACATTGTGATATATAATTCAAACAGGTTGACAGTTAATAAAATAATTTAGACACTCATTTTATGATACAATATAATAAATATTGTTTTTACATATTTAGATTGTTGCACAAGTGGACATTTATATGCAACAAGTATAATTTCACAATTCTTTGTCACTCCTCATTAGTTTCCACGTGGAGAAGCCTGATAGCGATAGTCCAATCCATTTAACGGAGCCACCTCTGCCTGCGTCTTTAGTGGAGCTGTTGTTCAGGGTATCACGAGATTACCTGCAGTATACTTTATAAAAGAGGACATGTTGTCAGTAGTGGTGTCAGTACCCACTTCGGTAAAAAAATGGAGAAAACAAAGTTAAAGATGTCCAGTGAAAGTGTTTATGGAACACGCTTAAACTTTACACCAGGAGGGTGTTAGTCTGTTCAACAGAAAAACAACACAAAGTAAGTCTACATTTAAACGAGTTCGCACGCAGCACGCTGACATGTGGGAAGTGAATTTCCGCATTAAAACCTTTAAAAAATCAAATAAAGGGTTTAAACCAACTCGGGTGACGTTTTTTTAAAATTGAAAAATGTTATATTTTGGCTTGTCCGATGCTCCTGGTTGTATTTAAAATTCACTATTAAGATGGCAATGTTGTACATTAAATGGTTAGGAGGAGGTATAGTCAGGATAACAAGTTGGTATAGGGGTATTGGGGGTGATAAAACGACATCAAGATATGAAAAACAGCCTTTTCAGGAACTTCTATGGTGGTCCCGGGCTTAAGTTTCGCCGTGCGGGCCATGCCAATAGTTCACTTTTCCATAGGAAATTCACTCATAAAACCATTCATCAACGATAGGGTTTTTTGTCGTATATTGAAATCTGCTACAAATCGCATGACTAACTTAGAAAACGTATCGACCACTCACTGTAGAATGTTTGGCAAACAGCTTGGGGAGGGATACTACTGTTACAAAGATGAATGAGTAATATCGTCCATAACTGTAAGTAGTCCATATTTAAAGCTTGATTAGTGTAGAAGCCTTACATCAGAGAGCGTTTGTGAGTCGTTATGTCGTTATTCAGAGTGGCAAAACATCTCCGTCACCACATTTCCCTCCTTTGTGCCAACAACGACAATGGTTTAACAAATAAACATTTTTCTAGTATATGATTGCCGTCCTTTATGACATAGTAGTGTGTTTTGTTTTTTTAATTTTGCAAAAACATTTTCGTTCACTTATCTGTTAAAGCATTCATTTCGGACTAACCCCCAGTGTGAAATTACGTAATAGTCACCCAGTAGGTGTCCCTTATTACGGATCAAGTGTAACATAGTTTCCTGCAGGGGTTTTAAACCCTATCCTTTGTTAGTGTTTTACTCGAACACATGTTTGTGTGAATCAAGCGGACTGCTGCCTAGAGGTCTCATCTTACCCTAAATACTTTTATTATTTTCTGTAAATAAATGAACAAGATTGATTTGCGAAAAAACCTTTACCTGTATTACCCCAAAAACATCAATTGCACTTATTTTAAAATAAAAGTCTGCAGATCAATAACAAGCAATGATTGAAAACATATAACTAATCAAAAACGTCATAGCATTAATGATAACGCTTTATCATCATTCCTAATTTCATAATGGCATCATTCCTAATTTCATAATGGCACATGGAAATGAAAACTGAAATAAGTAAGTACGGTACCCCTTCAACCGTGAGTGACACCCTCTTAACTGGCATCGCTTCAACCGCCCATCGGATTAACCGCCCTCTTTCCAGGAAATTACTCACGTCAGCCGCCGAAGCCAACGTCCCGGAACTGTATGCCATAACAATCGTTCGGGTCACAACAGTTGATTATAAGTTTCCGAAGTTTATGAACTACTGCATCTTGGTACGTAGTTATTTTGGCTCCTATTTTTAACTGTCTTATAAGTTGTATATTTTTGGTGCATAATATGACAATACCCAGACTTTATTCGTTTTAACCGCCCTTTTTATTTATCCTACCCAGGGTTTGGTCCCATGGAGGACGGTTAAGAGGGTCTACTGTATTCGGAATTATGTTCACTTTGAGTACACCGTTCAGTACACTGTCGTTCATCCAAATGCCAGGCTCCATAGCCAGGTGAATTATAACAGCCGAATATTATGATATTCTATCCAATATCTGAAAACCTTGGCAATCGAAATAGTTATAACATGATTTTATTAATCTCGGTATTCACAACCATTACGTCAGCTTGCGTTGAGAAAACTTTGTTAATGAATCATTATTATTTCTCTTAACTAAAAATTGTCTTAAAAGTTAAGTTGTCAAGATGCAATATAAACCAAGCCCTAAGCCTACACAACATTTACAAATGCGTGGCATGCTAGGATTGAAGCATTAGCAGAAAAAAACATGTTAAAAATTACAGAAAAGAAACATGAGAAAAACATAGGTACTCAGGAAAACAACATGTCTAGACCAGCGTCATAAAAGTCACTGATCTTGTAAAAAGGGTTTGTTTTCAATCAACCAAACTCATGAACTTCTTAAACTTATTTATTGTGACATGCTGTACATTTATTGGCAACATATCAAATAGACGCATGCCTGTAGCTTCGTATGTTGATTGTACCTTACTTAACATCATTACGTAGGGCCTATTGATTTTAAACTTGTTCCTAGTTTCATTGTTATGAACATGCAAATTCAATGTATAATTACTTCAGTTCTTTTTGAAGTGAAGAAGACAGAAAAGCGTATACAAATTGACAACAGTCGGAATGTCATAATTAATCAACATATAGGCCTACAGTGAACTTTACAGTCTGCACCAGGTAGAATCCTCAGGGCCTACTTTTGTGTAATCAGTACATTGGTAATACTATGCAATATAAACTAAGCCAAAATTAAGTATAAGTTGGTCAACAATGATCGGTGGTTGTCCGGAGTCGATACCTTATAAAATATAGAAAAAGGTTATACTCATCAAAAACTCGCCCTGTATAATTTGTATTGCAAGAATATTGCCATCATCGAGAAAAACAAATATCTATCAGCTGAGGCACATTTTGCTGTAAATAACCTATAGTAGGTTCTTTTTGTAACAAAGAGACATGAGTATAATCATCCAGAAGTGTTGGAGTGGTAAATGATAGTTTGATTAGTGTGAAAGCCATACATCAGAAGATGTTCACGGGTCGTTATTCAAAAGTGCCAAAACATCTTCGCCGTCACATTTACCTACTTTATGCCAAAAACACCAGCGGTTTTGACAACATGACATTTCAATCTCTGGACGAGACCTGTAAGAATAAACTCCAGCCGGCATGTTTTAAAGAATAGGCTGTTCTTAGTTTATATGAGTTGTTTTCTAATGATTTTCACATTTAGAAATGCGTTTGGCATTTTCGTATTTTGCGATCGGTTTATATTTCACTGAATTATTTTTTGTTACAGCTGTTCACGTTAAACCGGCCATTAAAATTATATAAAAGAGGTTCGCCTGGATCCTGGATCCTTTACATATAAAAAATAAATTAAAAAATTAAAAACCAACGGTACACGGTTTTTATTATGATAACTACAATATATATATATACCCTTATATATATATGTGTGTGTGTATGTGTGTGTGTAAAAAAGTAGGATTAATATCCTGAAGAAAATCATTTTAATTACACTTATGTGTTTCGACTCTTAAAAGCCATGATCACAGTGTTAGATTAGCTTAAGAGATAACCTTATATTTACTTTTATCTACAAAAAGTAAATAAATAAAATAAGATAACACACAGCTGATCTATATTTTTCGACTGGTGAAAGTGTTTTCTATTTGTCTTTGTACTGAGATTTATATATTTTGTTTAACTGGTTAACTGATTGCATCTGCATTGGGTTTAAAAGATTTTTTCTATCATTTTGATGGCTCTGAGAAATATGAAATTATTGTATACCCATGATCTGTTTTTAGAATGTGGTCAGCGAATTCAGAATTTTGTTTGGTTTTCTTGTTTGATCTTAACAAAAACAGCACATTTATTGAAACATTCTTTAGCTTGCACATGTTCGCTGAACTTAGTTTAAAACTTCTCCCGGTTTGACCAATGTAATATTTTGGACAGTCGTTACAATTAATCTTATAGATGCTACACTTTTCTAATTTGTTTAATTACTTTTTATCGGTATTTGAGAATTTATTTATTAAGTGAAACTAATTCTTTTCAGTTGTAAAAGCTAGTTTGTAATTGGACTTTTCAACGGTTGTCCGGAAGGCTTTGTTTATAACTGTGCTATAGGTGGGCATGAATAATCAAATTGAATGGATATAAAATCAAATTAATTTACAGAATGTTGAACAATCAAATAAACAGAAGCAAACAAAATATTCCAGTTGAAAAACTTAAAAAATGATTATTCATGCCTACTTATATTGTACCTTATGCCTATGAATGTGATGCCATTATCTGCGATGCCTATAATGTAAGAAAGTCACATTGCCATATTGTCTTATGATGCCCATAACATCTTAAAACAATATTATTATAGAGTTTAGTTCAACGTTGGCCGGTCGATCGTAACATTCGATGGTAACGACCCACATGACACCACGATGGATGGTAACACAATGTCGGTAATTGCTACTGTCAGAAAGGCCTCATCTATGCGAGAAAAGAGAATATAGAGAATAAAGAGAAAAGAGTGAAAAACCCCATACTTGTGTAAAGATGTATGAAAATAACCGTCAGCTTTGAAATTAGTGGTATTTTTCGTTCTTTCAAAACTTCTAAACCATAATCTATTCCTTTGATAAATTCTGTTAAAGCACAAAAATTATGATTTGTTATCTTTTGATATAATTATTACTATGCAGCTTGATAATAAAAGAGCTCAAATTAAATGCCACAATCGCTATTACATCAAATAATAAGAGATAGCGATCTTTGGAAGGTTAGCGACGTTAGTTAGAGACGTGTCAATAAGTTAATTAAGGAACAATACACATTTCCTTAAGCTGAACAAATTATCTAAACTTTACAATACCCTATTTAAAACAATAACAAAAAAAACACTTTAATACGTAGAATCCAAGTTTTAGAATGTTTTGTCAAATGTGTATTTTCCCATACACCGGTGCCAAATTTCATAATAATTCGAATTTTACCGATTTTTCTCCTAAAAATTAATACACTTAAGGGAAATCATCCAGTTTTAAAACCAATTGGACCTATTGGTGGATACTAGTATTATAATATTTTAAGGACAATTATTTTGTAAAAATCCTCATTTCCTTATTTTCCTTGTGGATTAAATTTCCAGCCTTTCCTTGTGCGCCAAAAATGACGGCAAACCCCATGATTTTGAGACTCGGGGGGTGGCCTTCAATTTGGTAACGTTTCAATTTGGTCCCATTTCATATAGGTAACGCTTCGCGCAAACAAGAAAAACCATCTTACCCCATACGCCCCAGAAGTACCGCCAGGGAAGTACAGTAGGCAGTTAGGGTAGGTTAGGTTACTCTAATCTCCACGACGACTTTGATTTACAAGGAATTTACTATAATAAAAATACCCCCACCCACACTCGCATTTAAAATAGTTGCATTACACAGATTCCCCATTAATGGGAATTATTCTGTTTACATTTATTTGGGTTGGAACCCCAGTTTCTTGCGGTATATGCTAGTCCCACCCTAGAATTTATTTAGCAGTTCATAGATTTCGTAGTAAGTAACGTAATTTATATTTCATGGCCAAACAGCTTGGGCCATTTACATTCAATCCGTGGTGTGTTCTGTGTGAGAAGTGTGCTTATTAAAGGAAATGACAGACCCCTTTTACCCCTCTTACCCCTTTTAGGGGTAACTTTATGAATCTTGAAGAGACTGTGAGGGGAGTAACCACATCGGTTACTGACCCAACAACTCTAGAAGTCAGTGTGCATCTCTCTATTAAGAATGAAGCCCAAGACAAATGCACACAAGGGCGTTTGTCTGCAAGAATGGCTGAGAGCGGTGGTGGTTGTGGAGAGGGGATGGGAGAGAATCAACACTGGCACGAGCACTGGGGCTTGATAGACGACTCAAATAACACGTCTTAACACGGAGCTTCCGTATTATTGTAGCTAAACTAGTATAGAGACGACCATGGATGGTTCAGACAGATTTTGACATATTAGAATCAAGAGGGACATCAAAATAAACAGTTAAAATAGTATTGCATCTCATTCATATATCATAGTATGAATAGTAGTATAGCATAGTATACATATAAATAGTATTGTCATAATATCGTAGTATTCAAATGCATAGTATTGTCATAATATCATAGTATTCATATGCATAGTATTGTCATAATATCATAGTATTCATATGCATAGTATTGTCATAATATCATAGTATACATATAAATAGTATTGTCATAATATCATAGTATTCATATGCATAGTATTGTCATAATATCATAGTATTCATATGCATAGTATTGTCATAATATCATAGTATTGATATGCATAGTATTGTCATAATATCATAGTATACATATAAATAGTATTGTCATAATATCATAGTATTCATATGCATAGTATTGTCATAATATCATAGTATTCATATGCATAGTATTGTCATAATATCATAGTATTGATATGCATAGTATTGTCATAATATCATAGTATTCATATCCATAGTATTGTCATAATATCATAGTATACATATAAATAGTATTGTCCTAATATCATAGTATTCATATGCATAGTATTGTCATAATATCATAGTATACATATAAATAGTATTGTCATAATATCATAGTATTCAAATGCATAGTATTGTCATAATATCATAGTATTGATATGCATAGTATTGTCATAATATCATAGTATTGATATGCATAGTATTGTCATAATATCATAGTATTCATATCCATAGTATTGTCATAATATCATAGTATACATATAAATAGTATTGCCATAATATCATAGTATTGATATGCATAGTATTGTCATAATATCATAGTATTGATATGCATAGTATTGTCATAATATCATAGTATTCATATCCATAGTATTGTCATAATATCATAGTATACATATAAATAGTATTGTCCTAATATCATAGTATTCATATGCATAGTATTGTCATAATATCATAGTATACATATAAATAGTATTGTCATAATATCATAGTATTCAAATGCATAGTATTGTCATAATATCATAGTATTGATATGCATAGTATTGTCATAATATCATAGTATTGATATGCATAGTATTGTCATAATATCATAGTATTCATATCCATAGTATTGTCATAATATCATAGTATACATATAAATAGTATTGTCCTAATATCATAGTATTCATATGCATAGTATTGTCATAATATCATAGTATACATATAAATAGTATTGTCATAATATCATAGTATTCAAATGCATAGTATTGTCATAATATCATAGTATTGATATGCATAGTATTGTCATAATATCATAGTATTGATATGCATAGTATTGTCATAATATCATAGTATTCATATCCATAGTATTGTCATAATATCATAGTATACATATAAATAGTATTGCCATAATATCATAGTATTCATATGCATAGTATTGTCATAATATCATATATACATTAAAAATGCAAAAGGCGCGTTTAGCCGGAATTACCGACAGAAACGTTACAAACGCCGCAAGATTAGTAATAGTTATTTGGCGACGTTTCTATGTTATCAGATTTTCAATATATGTTTTTATCATAATTTTACTTCCCACAAGATGTAGGCAAATTAAAAGGGAGTTTGCCAAAATTCGTTAGCAATAAAAGCAGCGGTTACAGCGGACACTGTAACAAAACTCTCGTTTACAACAGAGTCGCCTACAAGCTGTTATCAACAGTTGAAACTGTCGTTGCCTATGACCATAGTCTATGATAGACGATGGTATGGTGTAAACGGGTAATCAAATGGAAAATCTGCCGTGGTAAATTTGATCGAGTTATAGTGGTATAACCCTGTCATATAATATTATGTGCGTTATGATTTTCATATGTATAGGAAAATATTATAAAATTCCTTGGCAGTTGTCCTAAAAAGCTGATAGGTTTTGAAGCATATCTATTGTAGACAATGATTTTATTCATATTTATATATTGCTATCGAACCCGGTTACACCCGGGAATACAACAGTTGAGTATGCTGCATTCTGTGGTTAACCTGTGGAACTACTACGAAACATGATCAGCTGTCTGAATTCTCATCAGCTCAAACTAAAGTGAATGCCCATAAGAATAACACAGGATTGGAACTTTGACTCCCCGTGGGGCGGAGCCCTATGGGAATTTCTTAAAATCCTTTCTTAATTAACCTACGTTATGGAAAGAGTACACGTGCCAAATTTCATGGTTGTTAGTGTAAAGGTTTGGCCTGGGGGATAATTGGTTGTTCGTATTTATAGATTCTGATTACACTCCATCTATTATACTATAATACAACTTTAGCTTTTTTATTTGACTGAATTTTTTTATATAAAGCAATTTTAGTTAATTATCCTTGAAAACACAATATGTATTTTTATGCATACATGCACACATACTGTATTGTTTGTGAACTCAAAATAAATACTGTATGGGTGTAAATATAAACATTTATTGTAAAGTTATTAGACGCCTTTAATTGATTTATGCAATCTATTACTTTAGTAGTAACCTTAAAATATATTAATGAGCTAAATACATAATGATTTAACATAGTATTAATAGTAGTTGATTTAGCATAATATTCAAAAATAAATAAAACTATATATTCCACTACACAAAAAAGGTCCGATTATCAGAGGAACACATTTGTTTACGTGAATTGTTTACGTTATACAACTATAGTTTAATCTGAAAATACTGAAATGTATGTACAGTTTAGGAGATTTAATTTTATTGTAAATCTTAAATGAAGTATACTGTGATAAAAACTGTCACCGACCTACTGATATACAAAGTTGATGATGAGTCATAGACAGGAGAAGATCTGAACGGAGCAAAGCACCAGATACGTAAACAATTACATCTAGACTAAGTGAGGAGTCGGACCATCGGAGGTTGGTTATGCCGGTTAAACCGTGTTACGCCTCCAAGTCAGCTAGTTTCTTATCTAAGAGGCTTCCTAAATCCTCCACGAGCTGCTACCGAAACTCGTCTAGATTACCTGCATTTCCGATCGCAATTTCCGTTGTTTTCATGACAATAGCACCACCGCAGTTAACAAACATATCTATTTTTGTTTTGAGGATATAAAACACTAGAACAAACACAGTGCTTAAAGTCACGAATGCACTAAATGCACAGTCCAAACACGTTGCGGACAGACGACATGCTCGGCTCGCTGGATACATGTTAATATCCCCGTTTGCGGTTTCTAACCAATTATTGATAAGCCCGTTGCTACAGACAACTTTTCGGTAAAATACTCATTGTTATTGTTCTTGCGATATCAAACGTGTAACTCAAAATTTCATTTTGGGTATAATATAATGTGGTTAGTGGTTAGAGTTTGATGCTGAATATTTTGACCCAGACGACTACTGACTAAGGGTCAATCCACAATATATTATATAATATTGAAAATTCCGAATGTTTGAATCAGGTTTTAATCAAAGCATATCAACTGTCATCAGGGAATACTACCAACAAGAAATATGAATAATCGTGTGGCTGTAAATTGATTCAAAACGACTTTAGTATGCAACAGAATAAACAAATTGGTACATAATAAATTACTTCTCCGGCTTTTTAGCTTTTCATTTTCATTTAAAAAGGTATTGTTGGAAATTCGGAGCTTCATAATTCATTTACACAGTTTGTTTCATAATAACAGTTATAAGCTTAAAATAAAACTAGGTAACAATAAACTGAGTTATTGAGATCAATGAATATATATATATATCGCCACAATATCGCTGAGTAGTTATTCAAAATAATCATTTGCCAATATCCCTCGTCTAAAATGATTATTTTACTTCGGTGGTTTTGAATATAAGATCCGCAGTACCTTGAAAGTAATGCATTATAGACTGTTTGATTCGGTTGGTTTGAATGTGTTAACTCCTGTAACCTTTTAGGTTGTATAAAGTGCGACAAATAGCCTGCTCCTATCCTTCACAATAAGGTTTTCCTATGCCATAGAGTACGATCGTTTAATATTATCGCTGCGGTCAGTCTTCATAACACTATGTTGTCAGTGGTTTGTGGATTTTAACTAATTTTATTGAGAGTGCAGGAAAAGGTTTCTGATTCTATGTTAACCTATACACGCTTTGTGGGCAATCTTTATTTAAAAGAATCGTTGTACAATTAGCATAAGTGTGCACTATCGTAATGTCACACAAAAGTAACTTGCTAATTTTAACGTGAATATGTCGTGGGAACTTGCTGTAACTGGGCACTTCTTGAAGTGTCCAAGCACTTCAAGTGCCAAACGTGTCTATAGACATAGTGTAAATCGGCGATGTTGACTAAACCTACACTATGGGCTTAACACAACTGGGTACTGTAGAATAATATTGACTGGTAGTAACTTAATGAAGGTTTCAAATATTTAAAAAAGAATAACGTGCCTGATAGTCCGCCGTCTGATCCAAGAGTTTTCCTTGTAGGTTTACGCACGTTTCCACATTAACATTGTCATCTTCAGATCCACTGTATAAAACTTATCTTGCCTTTAACAGTTGCGTTGAAAGTTTAACAAACAAAACACTTACATAAACACATACACAGTACAAGGAAACGAAGTTACTGACATGACGAATTGTAGGCCTACTTTTAACATTTAACGAATAGGACGGATGGGAGGCGCGCCAGTCGTGTGTCGAGACTCAACTGAGGAAGGAAGTTCGTTTAGTTTTGAACTTTGTCCTGTCCATGTACAGGCTGCGGCGTTATCTAACTTCATAATAGTATCAAAGAGAATATTTGACTGGAGGGTGGTTTTTTCATTGACTAGGTCATCTGGCCTGGTTTTTGTTGCTTTATAAATCCCGAATTGTTCTAAAGTTATCATGATTCTGCCTTCTTGACAGATGTGAAGGGGCTTTGCATTTTATTTCACGCCTGCGTAACTGTGATTAGGAGTTACCAAATGTTCGGCGAAATTTTATTTTTGGATAAGTTTTAGCAACAAAAACCAGGCCCGAATATATATATGGGGTACAATACCCTCCTAAACCCCCTTCGGACAATGTGATCCGTCTGGTTTTCGAACTAATTAAAATAAAAGCTATTTCACATATCTGTGCCAAATTTCATTAAAGTTGGAGAGGGATTGTTTCATTTACCTTTTTTATGGGCGTTATCGTGTTCTCGGTCACCAAAAGAGCTGACAATTCTGTTTCCCATATAAGGACATGTACAATATTTTAATAAATAGTGTTTAGTACAGTTTCATGGAAATTTCCGACGAAAAATTATTTCATATCTGGAATCTACAGAACAATATATTCAGTTACAATGAAAAAACTATGTTTGCCAACGGTACCCTCTACTGTAATTTTACGCTTCCATGATGAAACTCACGGTAATAGCTTCTTCTCTATAGAGGAAAATCGCTAAAAGAGAAACAATTTGCCTCCAAGGGAACAAAGTAGGTAGATTCGTGTTTTTGAAGATTAGTATTTTTGGCAGAATGCCTAATCGTTCAATTGCGTGTCTGGGTATTTACTTTTATGAACAATATAACCAGGCACATTTATAGTTTGAATAAAATGAATCACGTGTTTTCAAACTAGTCTGCGTTACGAGATTTATTACATAATGTTTCATAAAATCATTAGTATTTAATATATATATATATATATATATATATATATATATATATATATATATATATATATATATATATAATATAAATTTACAAAATATAAAATTTACACACACGGAAGGGAATTATTTGTTGTGAGAAAATGTGACTAAACTAAATAGTAAAATGAATAATGATTGTAGCTGACCACAAACATATAGGACGATAATAAAGAAGCGTCGTGGTTTAATTATTGGCATTAAAGACATTGTATAATTATGACTGTCTTAACTTGTAACGCATTGCACAAAGCTGTACACACTTCACTAAGTTGCAAAAGAAAACATACTTCTATCCAAATAATTCACAAATAAATATCACTATTATTACGATTGCAGATGTTGAATAACCGTTGAAACACGCAACAGTGACTGGTTGGTTGTAAGTATTCAAGATGAACTGCTGAAGACAACCAAATAACAAACCAACCCACTTTAGGATTAATGTTTGAATAAGTCATATAATAAGTTTTTAACGACAGGTTGACATTCCCTGAGCTATGTGTGTACACGCAAGGTAAACAAATATAAAAACTTGTTCATAATAACGCAAATCTTTCATCCCGCCCCTCCTCACACACACACACACACACACACACACACACACACACACACACACACACACACACACACACACACACACACACACACACACACACACACACACACACACACACACACACACACACACACACAGTGAGACTTTATCACAGGACTACTATGGAAGTTTACAAAGCGTCATCTATAGTCATTTGTGCGCAGTGAATTTATAACCTTAACAGTATTTTTTTTCAATTTCTCAAATTCAAATCTCAAGTTTGTGGTCTAAAATATTAAATAACTGCAAAACTATAGTGAAAGGATAAAAAAAAACAATTAAATGATAATACATATTCGAAATAATTTTGATCACTCTCTCAGTTCCCTAGCTTAAATAATTCCAATATGTAGTGAAACAATTGGTTTAATAAAAGCAATTCCTTTTGTTACACAGGAAACTAAAATCGCTTAATTTTATACGGGATATCATAGTTTTGATTTGTACAAATTTTAATTACCACATTATGATGAGTTTAATACATTTCTAGTTATTAGTATGCGTTACAGATTCTTCTAGATAAAATGTCCAACTTATTATTAAAAAAAAAAAAAACTAGAACCAGGTCTTCGATAATATATGCAGTAACATTGTACTGGATATTTACAACATTATGGCTTTCGCATTAATTTCGAATTTATTTTCGAGTTAATTTCGAGTCTATTTTATAACTGATTTCCTACTTACAAATTTGTCACCTCAATAATCTGTGGTGCGCTGATTCCGGCACTGGTTTCACAACATTATAATGGTGAAGAATTTTTTACGACATCACGTTCTGAACCTTCACATATCATATTTTTTATTAAAAATATGTTAACCGAATAAAACAACTGATTTAATTTAATAACGAAAATACTGTAGCATGAAACTCCTTTCCAAATTTGTTTTCGTAAAGAAACAAAACTAAAACTGGCTTATATTTATTTTTGACGAATGCCATCGTACTTTTAAGAGATGAAATAAATGTAAAAAAGTGTTTTAAACACCCAGGCTGGCCGGCCTAACTCAATATTTTACTGCAGGAGGTTAATGTAGGCAAATTTGATGTCCACAGACTTTTTTCGCAAATACAATCGAAAGAAAAATGGCAGAAGTAAGGAAATGTCAGTTTTTATATTCAATAAACAAAATCATGCACTGGCTATGCTGTGAAAGGTTCAATTAATTATTATCTATATTAAATTCTAATGAGCCGTTCTAACGCCATAACTATAATAGAGTTGTGTTATAAAGAAATGAAGCGGCACTGAATATTTTGTGAGTGCACCCCTGACGGTAATAACAGTAAAACATTGATACAAGTTATTTACATAAAATAAGTATTTGAGTTTAAAGTTATAGCTTTAGCTAAGGTTATAATTATTTGTTGGTATGCCTAAAATCCATTACAATTAGTTTTAGATTATGTATATTAAGGAGAAGCATGCAAGTAATATACAGTTATAGAAAATGGTATATTTGGACCAATTTAAATCTTAATATACCAGAAGTAGCAAGATTCGTATGTTAACACTTGGAGATTACGTACCGTAAGTTTCAATATCCGTATGTAGTTGGATCTTGAAAATAAATAATGAAATAAAAAACATCAAAAACAATAATTGATTATTTAAATTATGAGAAATACACTGATAACGGAGTTAAAAACCTCTTATGATTTGCATATCAGCTGTGGGCATTTACAGGATGGGAACTCCAGTTTGGTTTTGTTACTCTACAGGGTGTTTTGCAACGATTTGAACAAACTTAGCCATGTTGTTTGGCAGGTAAAAACAAACAAATAATATAGTTTAACATGTGTCCTATCTCGTTCCGTATTCCGTATGTCGGTCTGTATTTATGTATTACATAAACCTTAATATCTTTGAAACGGTTTAAGATAAAATCACGAAAATTGGTACGAGTGTTACTGAAGGCAGTTGACAAATTTCATACAAATTTTGTTTTCATAAAACTCTCACTTTCACAATGATGAGCTTTTTCAGAGAAGCTACTTACAAGTAAACATTGGATTATTTTTATTGTTATGCATATTTTTTAATTTTCGACGCAAATCCAAGCTTGCCTTTATTAAGCTTAATTTTAAAGTACTTTACGAAATAATATTTACTTTTAAAATGAGGTGTTGTTTGATCAGGCTTAAATTGAAAATTATTTTGTTACCCCGAAATCACCCCATAGTTTTTCTAATGCGAAAAAATTAATTCCAGTCAAAGGCAAATCTTAGTATTCAAAGAATTGCTTGTAAAAAAAGTACTAAATATGCATAATGATAAAAATAATGAATGCCTTCTTGTAATTAGATTCTCTATGCTCATCATTGTGCAATTATAACAATTTCAATTGGACACCATTTGTACTGGCTTGAGATAGAAAACTCTAGTTTTCGCAGTTCTTCTTATTTCACCTTCAAAATGAGATATCGAAATAGGTCTTTACATTTAAAATACTCGGACTAAACCCAAAATTCCCCATTTTGGGGGGCAAGGGCGAAGTTGTGACAGTGACCAAAGAGTGCGTGTTTACCACGACCCATTGAAAAGTTAACAGTTGGTATCCTCGCTTTTCCTAACACTGTATAATTAAAAAAACGACGTTTCTGTAAACAATTATGTCCAAATGTGATTTTAAATTCAATCATCTGTATAAACTAAATCAGGAGGGGATGGTGTTTAGTTACAAATGGTTGGCTATTCTAGGCGATATAATCTGTGGAAAATTAATGTTGAACAACCAATGATAACTAGCTTATCGTACCCGATTACCAAATGATGGAGGTAATATTATGTCGACTGAGTGTGTACGGTGTCACTATGATAACTAGCTTATCGTAGCCGATTACCAAATGATGGAGGTAATATTATGTCGACTGAGTGTGAACGGTGTCACTATGATAACTAGCTTATCGTAGCCGATTACCAAATGATGGAGGTAATATTATGTCGACTGAGTGTGTACGATGTCACTATGATAACTAGCTTATCGTAGCCGATTACCAAATGATGGAGGTACTATTATGTCGACTGAGTGTGTACGGTGTCACTATGATAACTAGCTTATCGTAGCCGATCACCAAATGATGGAGGTAATATTATGTCGAATGAGTGTGTACGGTGTCACTATGATAACTAGCTTATCGTAGCCGATTACCAAATGATGGATGTAATATTATGTAGACTGAGTGTGTACGGTGTCACTATGATAACTAGCTTATCGTAGCCGATTACCAAATGATGGAGGTAATATTATGTCGACTGAGTGTGTACGGTGTCACTATGATAACTAGCTTATCGTAGCCGATTACCAAATGATGGAGGTAATATTATGTCGACTGAGTGTGTACGATGTCACTATGATAACTAGCTTATCGTAGCCGATTACCAAATGATGGAGGTACTATTATGTCGACTGAGTGTGTACGGTGTCACTATGATAACTAGCTTATCGTAGCCGATCACCAAATGATGGAGGTAATATTATGTCGACTGAGTGTGTACGGTGTCACTATGATAACTAGCTTATCGTAGCCGATTACCAAATGATGGAGGTAATATTATGTCAACTGAGTGTGTACGATGTCACTATGATAACTAGCCTATCGTAGCCGATTACCAAATGATGGAGGTAATATTATGTCGACTGAGTGTGTACGGTGTCACTATGATAACTAGCTTATCGTAGCCGATTACCAAATGATGGAGGTAATATTATGTCGACAGAGTGTGTACGGTGTCACTATGATAACTAGCTTATCGTAGCCTATTACCAAATGATGGAGGTAATATTATGTCGACTGAGTGTGTACGGTGTCACTATGATAACTAGCTTATCGTAGCCGATTACCAAATGATGGAGGTAATATTATGTCGACTGAGTGTGTACGGTGTCACTATGATAACTAGCTTATCGTAGCCGATTACCAAATGATGGAGGTAATATTATGTCGACTGAGTGTGTACGATGTCACTATGATAACTAGCTTATCGTAGCCGATTACCAAATGATGGAGGTAATATTATGTCGACTGAGTGTGTACGGTGTCACTATGATAACTAGCTTATCGTAGCCGATCACCAAATGATGGAGGTAATATTATGTCGACTGAGTGTGTATGGTGTCACTATGATAACTAGCTTATCGTAGCCGATTACCAAATGATGGAGGTAATATTATGTCGACTGAGTGTGTACGATGTCACTATGATAACTAGCCTATCGTGGCCGATTACCAAATGATGGAGGTAATATTATGTCGACTGAGTGTGTACGGTGTCACTATGATAACTAGCTTATCGTAGCCGATTACCAAATGATGGAGGTAATATTATGTCGACTGAGTGTGTACGGTGTCACTATGATAACTAGCTTATCGTAGCCAATCACCAAATGATGGAGGTAATATTATGTCGACTGAGTGTGTACGATGTCACTATGATAACTAGCTTATCGTAGCCGATCACCAAATGATGGAGGTAATATTATGTCGACTGAGTGTGTACGGTGTCACTATGATAACTAGCTTATCGTAGCCGATTACCAAATGATGGAGGTAATATTATGTCGACTGAGTGTGTACGATGTCACTATGATAACTAGCTTATCGTAGCCGATTACCAAATGATGGATGTAATATTATGTCGACTGAGTGTGTACGGTGTCACTATGATAACTAGCTTATAGTGGCCGATCACCAAATGATGGAGGTAATATTATGTCGACTGAGTGTGTACGGTGTCACTATGATAACTAGCTTATTGTAGCCGATTACCAAATGATGGAGGTAATATTATGTCGACTGAGTGTGTACGGTGTCACTATGATAACTAGCTTATCGTAGCCGATTACCAAATGATGGAGGTAATATTATGTCGACTGAGTGTGTACGGTGTCACTATGATAACTAGCTTATCGTAGCCGATCACCAAATGATGGAGGTAATATTATGTCGACTGAGTGTGTACGGTGTCACTATGATAACTAGCTTATCGTAGCCGATTACCAAATGATGGAGGTAATATTATGTCGACTGAGTGTGTACGGTGTCACTATGATAACTAGCTTATCGTAGCCGATTACCAAATGATGGAGATAATATTATGTCGACTGAGTGTGTACGGTGTCACTATGATAACTAGCTTATCGTAGCCGATTACCAAATGATGGAGGTAATATTATGTCGACTGAGTGTGTACGGTGTCACTATGATAACTAGCTTATCGTAGCCGATCACCAAATGATGGAGGTAATATTATGTCGACTGAGTGTGTACGGTGTCACTATGATAACTAGCTTATCGTAGCCGATTACCAAATGATGGAGGTAATATTATGTCGACTGAGTGTGTACGATGGCACTATGATAACTAGCCTATCGTAGCCGATTACCAAATGATGGAGGTAATATTATGTCGACTGAGTGTGTACGGTGTCACTATGATAACTAGCTTATCGTAGCCGATCACCAAATGATGGAGTTAATATTATGTCGACTGAGTGTGTACGATGTCACTATGATAACTAGCTTATCGTAGCCGATCACCAAATGATGGAGTTAATATTATGTCGACTGAGTGTGTACGATGTCACTATGATAACTAGCTTATCGTAGCCGATTACCAAATGATGGAGGTAATATTATGTCGACTGAGTGTGTACGGTGTCACTATGATAACTAGCTTATCGTAGCCGATCACCAAATGATGGAGGTAATATTATGTCGACTGAGTGTGTATGGTGTCACTATGATAACTAGCTTATCGTAGCCGATCACCAAATGATGGAGGTAATATTATGTCGACTGAGTGTGTACGGTGTCACTATGATAACTAGCTTATCGTAGCCTATTACCAAATGATGGAGGTAATATTATGTCGACTGAGTGTGTACGGTGTCGCTATGATAACTAGCTTATCGTAGCCGATTACCAAATGATGGAGGTAACATTATGTCGACTGAGTGTGTACGATGTCACTATGATAACTAGCTTATCGTAGCCGATCACCAAATGATGGAGGTAATATTATGTCGACTGAGTGTGTACGATGTCACTATGATAACTAGCTTATCGTAGCCGATTACCAAATGATGGAGGTAATATTATGTCGACTGAGTGTATACGGTGTCACTATGATAACTAGCTTATCGTAGCGGATTACCAAATGATGGAGGTGATATTATGTCGACTGAGTGTGTACGATGTCACTATGATAACTAGCTTATCGTAGCCGATCACCAAATGATGGAGGTAATATTATGTCGACTGAGTGTGTACGGTGTCACTATGATAACTAGCTTATCGTAGCCGATCACCAAATGATGGAGGTAATATTATGTCGACTGAGTGTGTACGGTGTCACTATGATAACTAGCTTATCGTAGCCGATTACCAAATGATGTAGGTAATATTATGTCGACTGAGTGTGTACGGTGTCACTATGATAACTAGCTTATCGTAGCCGATTACCAAATGATGGAGGTAATATTATGTCGACTGAGTGTGTACGGTATCACTTTGATAACTAGCTTATCGTAGCCGATTACCAAATGATGGAGGTAATATTATGTCGACTGAGTGAGTACGGTGTCACTATGATAACTAGCTTATCGTAGCCGATCACCAAATGATGGAGGTAATATTATGTCGACTGAGTGTGTACGGTGTCGCTATGATAACTAGCTTATCGTAGCCGATTACCAAATGATGGAGGTAATATTATGTCGACTGAGTGTGTACGGTGTCACTATGATAACTAGCTTATCGTAGCCGATTACCAAATGATGGAGGTAATATTATGTCGACTGAGTGTGTACGATGTCACTATGATAACTAGCTTATCGTAGCCGATCACCAAATGATGGAGCTAATATTATGTCGACTGAGTGTGTACGATGTCACTATGATAACTAGCTTATCGTAGCCGATCACCAAGTGATGGAGGTAATATTATGTCGACTGAGTGTGTACGGTGTCACTACGATAACTAGCTTATCGTAGCCGATTACCAAATGATGGAGGTAATATTATGTCGACTGAGTGTATACGGTGTCACTATGATAACTAGCTTATCGTAGCCGATTACCAAATGATTGAGGAAATATTATGTCGACTGAGTGTGTACGATGTCTCTATGATAACTAGCCTATCGTAGCCGATTACCAAATGATGGAGGTAATATTATGTCGACTGAGTGTGTACGGTGTCACTATGATAACTAGCTTATCGTAGCCGATTGCCAAATGATGGAGGTAATATTATGTCGACTGAGTGTGTACGGTGTCACTATGATAACTAGCTTATCTTAGCCGATCACCAAATGATGGAGGTAATATTATGTCGACTGAGTGTGTACGGTGTCACTATGATAACTAGCTTATCGTAGCCGATTACCAAATAATGGAGGTAATATTATGTCGACTGAGTGTGTACGGTGTCACTACGACAACTAGCTTATCGTAGCCGATTACCAAATGATGGAGGTAATATTATGTCGACTGAGTGTATACGGTGTCACTATGATAACTAGCTTATCGTAGCCGATTACCAAATGATTGAGGAAATATTATGTCGACAGAGTGTGTACGATGTCACTATGATAACTAGCCTATCGTAGCCGATTACCAAATGATGGAGGTAATATTATGTGGACTGAGTGTGTACGGTGTCACTATGATAACTAGCTTATCGTAGCCGATTACCAAATGATGGAGGTAATATTATGTCGACTGAGTGTGTACGGTGTCACTATGATAACTAGCTTATTGCAGCCGATCACCAAATGATGGAGGTAATATTATGTCGACTGAGTGTGTACGGTGTCACTATGATAACTAGCTTATCGTAGCCGATTACCAAATGATGGAGGTAATATTATGTCGACTGAGTGTGTACGGTGTCACTATGATAACTAGCTTATCGTAGCCGATTACCAAATGATGGAGGTAATATTATGTTGACTGAGTGTGTACGATGTCACTATGATAACTAGCTTATCGTAGCCGATCACCAAATGATGGAGGTAATATTATGTCGACTGAGTGTGTACGATGTCACTATGATAACTAGCTTATCGTAGCCGATTACCAAATGATGGAGGTAATATTATGTCGACTGAGTGTATACGGTGTCACTATGATAACTAGCTTATCGTAGCCGATTACCAAATGATGGAGGTAATATTATGTCGACTGAGTGTGTACGATGTCACTATGATAACTAGCTTATCGTAGCCGATCACAAAGTGATGGAGGTAATATTATGTCGACTGAGTGTGAACGGCGTCACTATGATAACTAATTTATCGTAGCCGATTACCAAATGATGGAGGTAATATTATGTCGACTGAGTGTGTACGGTGTCACTATGACAACTAGCTTATCGTAGCCGATTACCAAATGATTGAGGTAATATTATGTCGACTGAGTGTGTACGGTGTCACTATGATAACTAGCTTATCGTAGCCGATTACCAAATGATGGAGGTAATATTATGTCGACTGAGTGAATACGGTGTCACTATGATAACTAGCTTATCGTAGCCGATCACCAAATGATGGAGGTAATATTATGTCGACTGAGTGTGTACGGTGTCGCTATGATAACTAGCTTATCGTAGCCGATTACCAAATGATGGAGGTAATATTATGTCGACTGAGTGTGTACGGTGTCACTATGATAACTAGCTTATCGTAGCCGATTACCAAATGATGGAGGTAATATTATGTCGACTGAGTGTGTACGGTGTCACTATGATAACTAGCTTATCGTAGCCGATCACCAAATGATGGAGCTAATATTATGTCGACTGAGTGTGTACGATGTCACTATGATAACTAGCTTATCTTAGCCGATCACCAAGTGATGGAGGTAATATTATGTCGACTGAGTGTGTACGGTGTCACTATGATAACTAGCTTATCGTAGCCGATTACCAAATAATGGAGGTAATATTATGTCGACTGAGTGTGTACGGTGTCACTACGATAACTAGCTTATCGTAGCCGATTACCAAATGATGGAGGTAATATTATGTCGACTGAGTGTATACGGTGTCACTATGATAACTAGCTTATCGTAGCCGATTACCAAATGATTGAGGAAATATTATGTCGACTGAGTGTGTACGATGTCACTATGATAACTAGCTTATCGTAGCCGATCACCAAATGATGGAGGTAATATTATGTCGACTGAGTGTGTACGGTGTCACTATGATAACTAGCTTATCGTAGCCGATTACCAAATGATGTAGGTAATATTATGTCGACTGAGTGTGTACGGTGTCACTATGATAACTAGCTTATCGTAGCCGATTACCAAATGATGGAGGTAATATTATGTCGACTGAGTGTGTACGGTGTCACATTGATAACTAGCTTATCGTAGCCGATTACCAAATGATGGAGGTAATATTATGTCCACTGAGTGAGTACGGTGTCACTATGATAACTAGCTTATCGTAGCCGATCACCAAATGATGGAGGTAATATTATGTCGACTGAGTGTGTACGGTATCGCTATGATAACTAGCTTATCGTAGCCGATTACCAAATGATGGAGGTAATATTATGTCGACTGAGTGTGTACGGTGTCACTATGATAACTAGCTTATCGTAGCCGATTACCAAATGATGGAGGTAATATTATGTCGACTGAGTGTGTACGATGTCACTATTATAACTAGCTTATCGTAGCCGATCACCAAATGATGGAGCTAATATTATGTCGACTGAGTGTGTACGATGTCACTATGATAACTAGCTTATCGTAGCCGATCACCAAGTGATGGAGGTAATATTATGTCGACTGAGTGTGTACGGTGTCACTATGATAACTAGCTTATCGTAGCCGATTACCAAATAATGTAGGTAATATTATGTCGACTGAGTGTGTACGGTGTCACTATGATAACTAGCTTATCGTAGCCGATCACCAAATGATGGAGGTAATATTATGTCGACTGAGTGTGTACGGTGTCACTATGATAACTAGCTTATCGTAGCCGATTACCAAATGATGGAGGTAATATTATGTCGACTGAGTGTGTACGGTGTCACTATGATAACTAGCTTATCGTAGCCGATCACCAAATGATGGAGGTAATATTATGTCGACTGAGTGTGTACGGTGTCACTGTGATAACTAGCTTATCGTAGCCGATTACCAAATGATGGAGGTAATATTATGTCGACTGAGTGTGTACGGTGTCACTATGATAACTAGCTTATCGTAGCCGATCACCAAATGATGGAGGTAATATTATGTCGACTGAGTGTGTACGGTGTCACTATGATAACTAGCTTATCGTAGCCGATTACCAAATGATGGAGGTAATATTATGTCGACTGAGTGTGGACGGTGTCACTATGATAACTAGCTTATCGTAGCCGATTACCAAATGATGGAGGTAATATTTTGTCGACTGAGTGTGTACGGTGTCACTATGATAACTAGCTTATCGTAGCCGATTACCAAATGATGGAGGTAATATTATGTCGACTGAGTGTGTACGATGTCTCTATGATAACTAGCTTATCGTAGCCGATCACCAAATGATGGAGCTAATATTATGTCGACTGAGTGTGTACGATGTCACTATGATAACTAGCTTATCGTAGCCGATTACCAAATGATGGAGGTAATATTATGTCGACTGAGTGTGTACGGTGTCACTATGATAACTAGCTTATCGTAGCCGATCACCAAGTGATGGAGGTAATATTATGTCGACTGAGTGTGTACGATGTCACTATGATAACTAGCTTATCGTAGCCGATCACCAAGTGATGGAGGTAATATTATGTCGACTGAGTGTGTACGGTGTCACTATGATAACTAGCTTATCGTAGCCGATTACCAAATAATGGAGGTAATATTATGTCGACTGAGTGTGTACGGTGTCACTACGATAACTAGCTTATCGTAGCCGATTACCAAATGATGGAGGTAATATTATGTCGACTGAGTGTGTACGGTGTCACTATGATAACTAGCTTATCGTAGCCGATTACCAAATGATGGAGGTAATATTATGTCGACTGAGTGTGTACGGTGTCACTATGATAACTAGCTTATCGTAGCCGATCACCAAATGATGGAGGTAATATTATGTCGACTGAGTGTGTACGGTGTCACTATGATAACTAGCTTATCGTAGCCGATTACCAAATGATGGAGGTAATATTATGTCGACTGAGTGTGTACGGTGTCACTATGATAACTAGCTTATCGTAGCCGATCACCAAATGATGGAGGTAATATTATGTCGACTGAGTGTGTACGGTGTCACTATGATAACTAGCTTATCGTAGCCGATTACCAAATGATGGAGGTAATATTATGTCGACTGAGTGTGTACGGTGTCACTATGATAACTAGCTTATCGTAGCCGATCACCAAATGATGGAGGTAATATTATGTCGACTGAGTGTGTACGGTGTCACTATGATAACTAGTTTATCGTAGCCGATTACCAAATGATGGAGGTAATATTATGTCGACTGAGTGTGTACGGTGTCACTATGATAACTAGCTTATGGTAGCCGATCACCAAATGATGGAGGTAATATTATGTCGACTGAGTGTGTACGGTGTCACTATGATAACTAGCTTATCGTAGCCGATTACCAAATGATGGAGGTAATATTATGTCGACTGAGTGTGTACGGTGTCACTATGATAACTAGCTTATCGTAGCCGATCACCAAATGATGGAGGTAATATTATGTCGACTGAGTGTGTACGGTGTCACTATGATAACTAGCTTATCGTAGCCGATTACCAAATGATGGAGGTAATATTATGTCGACTGAGTGTGTACGGTGTCACTATGATAACTAGCTTATCGTAGCCGATTACCAAATGATGGAGGTAATATTATGTCGACTGAGTGTGTACGGTGTCACTATGATAACTAGCTTATCGTAGCCGATTACCAAATGATGGAGGTAATATTATGTCGACTGAGTGTGTACGATGTCTCTATGATAACTAGCTTATCGTAGCCGATCACCAAATGATGGAGCTAATATTATGTCGACTGAGTGTGTACGATGTCACTATGATAACTAGCTTATCGTCGCCGATCACCAAGTGATGGAGGTAATATTATGTCGACTGAGTGTGTACGGTGTCACTATGATAACTAGCTTATCGTAGCCGATTACCAAATAATGGAGGTAATATTATGTCGACTGAGTGTGTACGGTGTCACTACGATAACTAGCTTATCGTAGCCGATTACCAAATGATGGAGGTAATATTATGTCGACTGAGTGTATACGGTGTCACTATGATAACTAGCTTATCGTAGCCGATTACCAAATGATTGAGGAAATATTATGTCGACTGAGTGTGTACGATGTCACTATGATAACTAGCCTATCGTAGCCGATTACCAAATGATGGAGGTAATATTATGTCGACTGAGTGTGTACGGTGTCACTATGATAACTAGCTTATCGTAGCCGATTACCAAATGATGGAGGTAATATTATGTCGACTGAGTGTGTACGGTGTCACTATGATAACTAGCTTATCGTAGCCGATCACCAAATGATGGAGGTAATATTATGTCGACTGAGTGTGTACGGTGTCACTATGATAACTAGCTTATCGTAGCCGATTACCAAATGATGGAGGTAATATTATGTCGACTGAGTGTGTACGGTGTCACTATGATAACTAGCTTATTGTAGCCGATTACCAAATGATGGAGGTAATATTATGTCGACTGAGTGTGTACGGTGTCACTATGATAACTAGCTTATCGTAGCCGATCACCAAATGATGGAGGTTATATTATGTCGACTGAGTGTGTACGGTGTCACTATGATAACTAGCTTATCGTAGCCGATTACCAAATGATGGAGGTAATATTATGTCGACTGAGTGTGTACGGTGTCACTATGATAACTAGTTTATCGTAGCCGATCACCAAATGATGGAGGTAATAATATGTCGACTGAGTGTGTACGGTGTCACTATGATAACTAGCTTATCGTAGCCGATCACCAAATGATGGAGGTAATATTATGTCGAATGAGTGTGTACGGTGTCACTACGATAACTAGCTTATCGTAGCCGATTACCAAATGATGGAGGTAATATTATGTCGACTGAGTGTATACGGTGTCACTATGATAACTAGCTTATCGTAGCCGATTACCAAATGATTGAGGAAATATTATGTCGACTGAGTGTGTACGATGTCACTATGATAACTAGCCTATCGTAGCCGATTACCAAATGATGGAGGTAATATTATGTCGACTGAGTGTGTACGGTGTCACTATGATAACTAGTTTATCGTAGCCAATTACCAAATGATGGAGGTAATATTATGTCGACTGAGTGTGTACGGTGTCACTATGATAACTAGCTTATCGTAGCCGATCACCAAATGATGGAGGTAATATTATGTCGACTGAGTGTGTACGGTGTCACTATGATAACTAGCTTATCGTAGCCGATTACCAAATGATGGAGGTAATATTATGTCGACTGAGTGTGTACGGTGTCACTATGATAACTAGCTTATCGTAGCCGATCACCAAATGATGGAGGTAATATTATGTCGACTGAGTGTGTACGGTGTCACTATGATAACTAGCTTATAGTAGCCGATTACCAAATGATGGAGGTAATATTATGTCGACTGAGTGTGTACGGTGTCACTATGATAACTAGCTTATCGTAGCCGATCACCAAATGATGGAGCTAATATTATGTCGACTGAGTGTGTACGATGTCACTATGATAACTAGCTTATCTTAGCCGATCACCAAGTGATGGAGGTAATATTATGTCGACTGAGTGTGTACGGTGTCACTATGATAACTAGCTTATCGTAGCCGATTACCAAATAATGGAGGTAATATTATGTCGACTGAGTGTGTACGGTGTTACTATGATAACTAGTTTATCGTAGCCAATTACCAAATGATGGAGGTAATATTATGTCGACTGAGTGTGTACGGTGTCACTATGATAACTAGCTTATCGTAGCCGATCACCAAATGATGGAGGTAATATTATGTCGACTGAGTGTGTACGGTGTCACTATGATAACTAGCTTATCGTAGCCGATTACCAAATTATGGAGGTAATATTATGTCGACTGAGTGTGTACGGTGTCACTATGATAACTAGCTTATCGTAGCCGATCACCAAATGATGGAGGTAATATTATGTCGACTGAGTGTGTACGGTGTCACTATGATAACTAGCTTATAGTAGCCGATTACCAAATGATGGAGGTAATATTATGTCGACTGAGTGTGTACGGTGTCACTATGATAACTAGCTTATCGTAGCCGATTACCAAATGATGGAGGTAATATTATGTCGACTGAGTGTGTACGGTGTCACTATGATAACTAGCTTATCGTCGCCGATCACCAAGTGATGGAGGTAATATTATGTCGACTGAGTGTGTACGGTGTCACTATGATAACTAGCTTATCGTAGCCGATTACCAAATAATGGAGGTAATATTATGTCGACTGAGTGTGTACGGTGTCACTACGATAACTAGCTTATCGTAGCCGATTACCAAATGATGGAGGTAATATTATGTCGACTGAGTGTATACGGTGTCACTATGATAACTAGCTTATCGTAGCCGATTACCAAATGATTGAGGAAATATTATGTCGACTGAGTGTGTACGATGTCACTATGGTAACTAGCCTATCGTAGCCGATTACCAAATGATGGAGGTAATATTATGTCGACTGAGTGTGTACGGTGTCACTATGATAACTAGCTTATCGTAGCCGATTACCAAATGATGGAGGTAATATTATGTCGACTGAGTGTGTACGGTGTCACTATGATAACTAGCTTATCGTAGCCGATCACCAAATGATGGAGGTAATATTATGTCGACTGAGTGTGTACGGTGTCACTATGATAACTAGCTTATCGTAGCCGATTACCAAATGATGGAGGTAATATTATGTCGACTGAGTGTGTACGGTGTCACTATGATAACTAGCTTATCGTAGCCGATTACCAAATGATGGAGGTAATATTATGTCGACTGAGTGTGTACGGTGTCACTATGATAACTAGCTTATCGTAGCCGATCACCAAATGATGGAGGTTATATTATGTCGACTGAGTGTGTACGGTGTCACTATGATAACTAGCTTATCGTAGCCGATTACCAAATGATGGAGGTAATATTATGTCGACTGAGTGTGTACGGTGTCACTATGATAACTAGCTTATCGTAGCCGATCACCAAATGATGGAGGTAATAATATGTCGACTGAGTGTGTACGGTGTCACTATGATAACTAGCTTATCGTAGCCGATCACCAAATGATGGAGGTAATATTATGTCGACTGAGTGTGTACGGTGTCACTATGATAACTAGCTTATCGTAGCCGATTACCAAATGATGGAGGTAATATTTTGTCGACTGAGTGAGTACGGTGTCACTATGATAACTAGCTTATCGTAGCCGATCACCAAATGATGGAGGTAATATTATGTCGACTGAGTGTGTACGGTGTCGCTATGATAACTAGCTTATCGTAGCCGATTACCAAATGATGGAGGTAATATTATGTCGACTGAGTGTGTACGGTGTCACTATGATAACTAGCTTATCGTAGCCGATCACCAAATGATGGAGCTAATATTATGTCGACTGAGTGTGTACGATGTCACTATGATAACTAGCTTATCTTAGCCGATCACCAAGTGATGGAGGTAATATTATGTCGACTGAGTGTGTACGGTGTCACTATGATAACTAGCTTATCGTAGCCGATTACCAAATAATGGAGGTAATATTATGTGGACTGAGTGTGTACGGTGTCACTACGATAACTAGCTTATCGTAGCCGATTACCAAATGATGGAGGTAATATTATGTCGACTGAGTGTATACGGTGTCACTATGATAACTAGCTTATCGTAGCCGATTACCAAATGATTGAGGAAATATTATGTCGACTGAGTGTGTACGATGTCACTATGATAACTAGCCTATCGTAGCCGATTACCAAATGATGGAGGTAATATTATGTCGACTGAGTGTGTACGGTGTCACTATGATAACTAGCTTATCGTAGCCGATTACCAAATGATGGAGGTAATATTATGTCGACTGAGTGTGTACGGTGTCACTATAATAACTAGCTTATCGTAGCCGATCACCAAATAATGGAGGTAATATTATGTCGACTGAGTGTGTACTGTGTCACTATGATAACTAGCTTATCGTAGCCGATTACCAAATGATGGAGGTAATATTATGTCGACTGAGTGTGTACGGTGTCACTATGATAACTAGCTTATCGTAGCCGATCACCAAATGATGGAGGTAATATTATGTCGACTGAGTGTGTACGGTGTCACTGTGATAACTAGCTTATCGTAGCCCATTACCAAATGATGGAGGTAATATTATGTCGACTGAGTGTGTACGGTGTCACTATGATAACTAGCTTATCGTGGCCGATCACCAAATGATGGAGGTAATATTATGTCGACTGAGTGTGTACGGTGTCACTATGATAACTAGCTTATCGTAGCCGATTACCAAATGATGGAGGTAATATTATGTCGACTGAGTGTGTACGATGTCTCTATGATAACTAGCTTATCGTAGCCGATCACCAAATGATGGAGGTAATATTATGTCGACTGAGTGTGTACGGTGTCACTATGATAACTAGCTTATCGTAGCCGATCACCAAATGATGGAGGTAATATTATGTCGACTGAGTGTGTACGGTGTCACTGTGATAACTAGCTTATCGTAGCCGATTACCAAATGATGGAGGTAATATTATGTCGACTGAGTGTGTACGGTGTCACTATGATAACTAGCTTATCGTAGCCGATCACCAAATGATGGAGGTAATATTATGTCGACTGAGTGTGTACGGTGTCACTATGATAACTAGCTTATCGTAGCCGATTACCAAATGATGGAGGTAATATTATGTCGACTGAGTGTGTACGATGTCTCTATGATAACTAGCTTATCGTAGCCGATCACCAAATGATGGAGGTAATATTATGTCGACTGAGTGTGTACGATGTCTCTATGATAACTAGCTTATCGTAGCCGATCACCATATGATGGAGGTAATATTATGTCGACTGAGTGTGTACGGTGTCACTATAATAACTAGCTTATCGTAGCCGATTACCAAATGATGGAGCTAATATTATGTCGACTGAGTGTGTACGATGTCACTATGATAACTAGCTTATCGTAGCCGATTACCAAATGATGGAGGTAATATTATGTCGACTGAGTGTATACGATGTCACTATGATAACTAGCTTATCGTAGCCGATTACCAAATGATTGAGGAAATATTATGTCGACTGAGTGTGTACGATGTCACAATGATAACTAGCCTATCGTAGCCGATTACCAAATGATGGAGGTAATATTATGTCGACTGAGTGTGTACGGTGTCACTATGATAACTAGCTTATCGTAGCCGATCACCAAATGATGGAGGTAATATTATGTCGACTGAGTGTGTACGGTGTCACTATGATAACTAGCTTATCGTAGCCGATTACCAAATGATGGAGGTAATATTATGTCGACTGAGTGTGTACGGTGTCACTATGATAACTAGCTTATCGTAGCCGATCACCAAATGATGGAGGTAATATTATGTCGACTGAGTGTGTACGGTGTCACTATGATAATTAGCTTATCGTAGCCGATTACCAAATGATGGAGGTAATATTATGTCGACTGAGTGTGTACGGTGTCACTATGATAACTAGCTTATCGTAGCCGATTACCAAATTATGGAGGTAATATTATGTCGACTGAGTGTGTACGGTGTCACTATGATAACTAGCTTATCGTAGCCGATTACCAAATGATTGAGGAAATATTATGTCGACTGAGTGTGTACGATATCACTATGATAACTAGCCTATCGTAGCCGATTACCAAATGATGGAGGTAATATTATTTCGACTGAGTGTGTACGGTGTCACTATGATAACTAGCTTATCGTAGCCGATTACCAAATGATGGAGGTAATATTATGTCGACTAAGTGTGTACGGTGTCACTATGATAACTAGCTTATCGTAGCCGATCACCAAATGATGGAGGTAATATTATGTCGACTGAGTGTGTACGGTGTCACTATGATAACTAGCTTATCGTAGCCGATTACCAAATGATGGAGGTAATATTATGTCGACTGAGTGTGTACGGTGTCACTATGATAACTAGCTTATCGTAGCCGATTACCAAATGATGGAGGTAATATTATGTCGACTGAGTGTGTACGGTGTCACTATGATAACTAGCTTATCGTAGCCGATCACCAAATGATGGAGGTTATATTATGTCGACTGAGTGTGTACGGTGTCACTATGATAACTAGCTTATCGTAGCCGATTACCAAATGATGGAGGTAATATTATGTCGACTGAGTGTGTACGGTGTCACTATGATAACTAGCTTATCGTAGCCGATCACCAAATTATGGAGGTAATAATATGTCGACTGAGTGTGTACGGTGTCACTATGATAACTAGCTTATCGTAGCCGATCACCAAATGATGGAGGTAATATTATGTCGACTGAGTGTGTACGGTGTCACTATGATAACTAGCTTATCGTAGCCGATTACCAAATAATGGAGGTAATATTATGTCGACTGAGTGTGTACGGTGTCATTACGATAACTAGCTTATCGTAGCCGATTACCAAATGATGGAGGTAATATTATGTCGACTGAGTGAATACGGTGTCACTATGATAACTAGCTTATCGTAGCCGATCACCAAATGATGGAGGTAATATCATGTCGACTGAGTGTGTACGATGTCTCTATGATAACTAGCTTATCGTAGCCGATCACCAAATGATGGAGGTAATATTATGTCGACTGAGTGTGTACGGTGTCACTATGATAACTAGCTTATCGTAGCCGATTACTAAATGATGGAGGTAATATTATGTCGACTGAGTGTGTACGGTGTCACTATGATAACTAGCTTATCGTAGCCGATTACCAAATGATGGAGGTAATATTATGTGGACTGAGTGTGTACGATGTCACTATGATAACTAGCTTATCGTAGCCGATCACCAAATGATGGAGGTAATATTATGTCGACTGAGTGTGTACGGTGTCACTATGATAACTAGCTTATCGTAGCCGATCACCAAATGATGGAGGTAATATTATGTCGACTGAGTGTGTACGGTGTCACTATGATAACTAGCTTATCGTAGCCGATTACCAAATGATGGAGGTAATATTATGTCGACTGAGTGTGTACGGTGTCACTATGATAACTAGCTTATCGTAGCCGATTACCAAATGATGGAGGTAATATTATGTCGACTGAGTGTGTACGGTGTCAATATGATAACTAGCCTATCGTAGCCGATTACCAAATGATGGAGGTAATATTATGTCGACTGAGTGTGTACGGTGTCACTATGATAACTAGCTTATCGTAGCCGATCACCAAATGATGGAGGTAATATCATGTCGACTGAGTGTGTACGGTGTCACTATTATAACTAGCTTATCGTAGCCGATCACCAAATGATGGAGGTAATATTATGTCGACTGAGTGTGTACGGTGTCACTATGATAACTAGCTTATCGTAGCCGATTACCAAATGATGGAGGTAATATTATGTCGACTGAGTGTGTACGGTGTCACTATGATAACTAGCTTATCGTAGCCGATCACCAAATGATGGAGGTAATATTATGTCGACTGAGTGTGCACGGTGTCACTATGATAACTAGCTTATCGTAGCCGATTACCAAATAATGGAGGTAATATTATGTCGACTGAGTGTGTACGGTGTCACTATGATAACTAGCTTATCGTATCCGATCACCAAATGATGGAGGTAATATTATGTCGACTGAGTGTGTACGGTGTCACTATGATAACTAGCTTATCGTAGCCGATTACCAAATGATGGAGGTAATATTATGTCGACTGAGTGTGTACGGTGTCACTATGATAACTAGCTTATCGTAGCCGATCACCAAATGATGGAGGTAATATTATGTCGACTGAGTGTGTACGGTGTCACTATGATAACTAGCTTATCGTAGCCGATCACCAACTGATGGAGGTAATATTATGTCGACTGAGTGTGTACGGTGTCACTATGATAACTAGCTTATCGTAGCCGATCACCAAATGATGGAGGTAATATTATGTCGACTGAGTGTGTACGGTGTCACTATGATAACTAGCTTATCGTAGCCGATCACCAAATGATGGAGGTAATATTATGTCGACTGAGTGTGTACGGTGTCACTATGATAACTAGCTTATCGTAGCCGATTACCAAATGATGGAGGTAATATTATGTCGACTGAGTGTGTACGGTGTCGCTATGATAACTAGCTTATTGTAGCCGATTACCAAATGATGGAGGTAATATTATGTCGACTGAGTGTGTACGGTGTCGCTATGATAACTAGCTTATCGTAGCCGATTACCAAATGATGGAGGTAATATTATGTCGACTGAGTGTGTACGATGTCACTATGATAACTAGCTTATCGTAGCCGATCACCAAATGATGGAGGTAATATTATGTCGACTGAGTGTGTACGGTGTCACTATGATAACTAGCTTATCGTAGCCGATTACCAAATGATGGAGGTAATATTATGTCGACTGAGTGTGTACGATGTCACTATGATAACTAGCTTATCGTAGCCGATCACCAAATGATGGAGGTAATATTATGTCGACTGAGTGTGTACGGTGTCACTATGATAACTAGCTTATCGTAGCCGATCACCAAATGATGGAGGTAATATTATGTCGACTGAGTGTGTACGGTGTCACTATGATAACTAGCTTATCGTAGCCGATTACCAAATGATGGAGGTAATATTATGTCGACTGAGTGTGTACGGTGTCACTATGATAACTAGCTTATCGTAGCCGATCACCAAATGATGGAGGTAATATTATGTCGACTGAGTGTGTACGATGTCACTATGATAACTAGCTTATCGTAGCCGATTACCAAATGATGGAGGTAATATTATGTCGACTGAGTGTGTACGGTGTCACTATGATAACTAGCTTATCGTAGCCGATCACCAAATGATGGAGGTAATATTATGTCGACTGAGTGTGTACGATGTCACTATGATAACTAGCTTATCGTAGCCGATCACCAAATGATGGAGGTAATATTATGTCGACTGAGTGTGTACGGTGTCACTATGATAACTAGCTTATCGTAGCCGATCACCAAATGATGGAGGTAATATTATGTCGACTGAGTGTGTACGGTGTCACTATGATAACTAGCTTATCGTAGCCGATTACCAAATGATGGAGGTAATATTATGTCGACTGAGTGTGTACGGTGTCACTATGATATCTAGCTTATCGTAGCCGATCACCAAATGATGGAGGTAATATTATGTCGACTGAGTGTGTACGGTGTCACTATGATAACTAGCTTATCGTAGCCGATTACCAAATGATGGAGGTAATATTATGTCGACTGAGTGTGTACGGTGTCACTATGATAACTAGCTTATCGTAGCCGATCACCAAATGATGGAGGTAATATTATGTCGACTGAGTGTGTACGATGTCACTATGATAACTAGCTTATCGTAGCCGATTACCAAATGATGGAGGTAATATTATGTCGACTGAGTGTGTACGGTGTCACTATGATAACTAGCTTATCGTAGCCGATCACCAAATGATGGAGGTAATATTATGTCGACTGAGTGTGTACGGTGTCACTATGATAACTAGCTTATCGTAGCCGATTACCAAATGATGGAGGTAATATTATGTCGACTGAGTGTGTACGGTGTCACTATGATAACTAGCTTATCGTAGCCGATCACCAAATGATGGAGGTAATATTATGTCGACTGAGTGTGTACGATATCACTTTTACTATACATTTTCAAAGTCAATACTGTTATTTAATAAACTAAGAAACGGATTTGACGTTAATCTATTGTATTATTTATAGTTCAGTTACACGCCTGATGTAAAAGTAATTAACGGTTTCAGATGTTGACAATACTGGTGCGGTGTATAGTCCGTGGCGTTAGGACGAAAAGATTTCACTTATGGCTCCCAGAATCAACATTTTCACATTGTTTCTTCATCTATCTAGCTTTCAACATCCGCCGGAACACGCTCTCTCAGAGCCCCCTAACCCCCTGTGATGACGTCATGAAGATGGAGGACTGGAAAAATTACAGTACATCAGTTTTTAAACGTTAAAAACTCCTGTACTGTTACATGATTTCGACTTTTAAGGTGTCATTTCAGAGAATATACTCTATTAAAATCTCTCCGCTAATTGTAATGACATTAGTTCATTTCTTAATACACTCATTTTTCTTTTTTTAATAACAAAACTTAATATTATTAGCACATAGAAGCTTAAATTCATTCCTCTATATGTGCGGAATAGTTGGCTTCAATAGAAAAATATACATAATATTCCTTGTGTTTTGGTTGTTAACGATTTAGCCAAAGATATATAAGTAATTTCAGTTTTCATTATAAAAACCAAGTATTTCTACAAGTTAAAAACCATGTTTTTATTATATAACACAAATATTTGTGGTGGTATAGATAACATGTGGTTGTTTGGTTTTTCAGATAGTTGCCAAAGAATTCCAACCTAACTTGTTATTATGTATATAACTTATACCACTTAATCTGCGACGGTTGTAGTTTAACAACAGTGCTTGGTTTTGACAATACAAGACAGAAGATAACGATTAGATGTGAAAGTAATCCTATACTCTAATATGAGTAAGGTGCTTGCTTGCGACACGGATCTCAAAAACGGCTCCAACGATTTCCTTAAAATGTTGGAAATAACTAATTTCTGGGATAAAAATCAGTTCTAGACAGGTCTCATCCCCAGGAAAAATCAAATATTGTAAAAAAACTAAAATGAAAAGTTAAAAAATTAACATTGGGCTTATGGAGTTTCAAATCAAAACAAAAGAATTGTAACAGCTGTTCATAATCAACCAGGGAACTAACAAAGTAATACTCATGTTGTTTATGATTATTAACATGTGGTTTCCTGAGAGCAGAGATTAAAAGATTTGAGTGAAGATTACATATATAGAGTAGTGGAATAAATCAAAGGGACATTGAGCACAACTGAATAACAACTGGAGTGACCTTAAAAATGTAGAAAAGATGCAAATGAGTTGTACAAATCTGATTATCAGTAGAGGGAAGTGGTGAAATATTACGCCGAGTCATCTAAACAAACTGACTGGCCTTCCCCCGAGCAAAGCTCGGCCCCCAGGTACTATATAAGAAATCTATCACAATAATGAGTTAGAAAACCATGCAACCGTCTGAAATTGTGAGGGTAGTAATTAATACTTGTTTTCACAATAATTGCAATTATGGTTGAAATTATGACGATAAATAATTTGTTAACTATACTTAATTTGTTAATTGTAATTAAATTGTTATCATAATTCAACTTTTATATCTCTGAATGTAAATCAATAAACTAATAATTAATACTAGGAGTAATTAAAATAAATAAACATTTTAGGATAAAGATCCCATGATAAATTGCCTGAAGTTAAAATGTTTTTTTACAGTGAATTCACACAATATGGCATCAACCCGATGACGTAAAGCGACAGGAACTTTGGAATTGTTATTTATGAAAGGAATATTATTGCAAGTGGAGAAGTTACATGCACATTTGTTTATATTGATGTGTGACTTAACTCAAACAGATGATCCTTTGTAATTTAAAATGATTTTTTTATTTTCAGGTTCAAACAGATAATTTGTTTTCCAATTTCCAACGTAAACTTACCAACTACCGATGACTGTATGGATTAAATCCTCACGTTTAGTCTATTACAAATAACTTTTTGAAACTACAGTTCAGTCTTCATAGTCCGACATTTGCTAAACCGACACGTTTGGTAATCCGACAAGGCCTGCCCGTCATATCTCCCGTGAGCGCGAACTACGGTGGGGGATCCTGTCAAAATGTGAAAGATCGGTGCTATTGTCAGTGCGATAGTTAGTAAATTTACTAAACCGTGTAGTTCAGAATTTCAAAGTTAATTTGTATCTTTAACCGTGTGATTAAAAGTCAAATGAACCTTTGTTTGCTGAAATTTACTTTTTCATCAACTCATTACCGTACAGTATTTTGATTTTGGTTAGATTTAGCATTGTTTTAATTGTACCCATGGTAATCCATAATATTTGATAATATGACAAGGGCCTGGTACCATATCCCTCGGATTATCAAGAGTAGACTGTATTGATAATCCGACAAGGGCCTGGTACCATATCCCTCGGATTATCAAGAGTAGACTGTATTGATAATCTGACAAGGGCCTGGTACCATATCCCTCGGATTATCAAGAGTAGACTGTATTGATAATCGGTAGTTCTGCTTGAGCTACTAGGTTCGTCATACATATGAATTTACAAATACTAATACAAGGTCTATTTAAAATACCTATTATTAATTCGGTTACACTTGTTGAACCATTGAAAACGAGTGGTTCTAATTAAACTGAACCAAATTCATCATATAACTAGTACTTACTGATTATCAATTGGCATGACACTATTCACGATATTACATCACTCCTACAGTGTGGTCAGTCATCCCTGTTTAATCTACTGATAATTAGTGGTTTAATCTCACTTCAATCTCATGCACCCTAGCTCGTGATTGCCATCCACCCATACTAACTAACTCACACAAGCTAACTAATACTCTACGTCAACGATATCTGTCTTAACATGTTACAGTCTGATAATTAGAGGTTTGGTTCCATCACGATAATATTCTCCGTTCCTACAGCCATTGCTGGCCACCCACCGCCTTCTAAAACCACACGTTGTATTACTGTGACGAACAAGCAAGCTCAATTCTGCTGGCCAAACAATACAAACCTGACTGATATCACGAGGACGTAACTCAATAATTGGAGGAGACGCATGTTCTACAATTATATTAATTTAATTTACCGAATAGAGTCACAACTGCAAATGTTTTAATACTCTTTAAAAGAGCAGAAATTCATCTGTAATAATTATATTTTGAATGTTAAGACCAGATTCAATTACATTGAAGGTTAATAGCCTGTAAAGGATCGAATAAAGTAATTTATAAAACAACTTTAAATGATTCGATTTTGACATACACGAGCCTTTTGCCCAAAAGGCCCTGGGCCCTGAGGCCCCCAGTCCGGACACTTTACTCTCTTAATCTAAGAACCCTTCTCACTCACTGTTCTCGAACTTCTATCAGCAGATTAAATTAATCCTTCAGCAGGTCAGCAAAAAAACTAATCGTTTGTTTTAACCAACTGAAATGTTAGCCAATCGGCATTGCGTTAGGCTCAGCCAAACCACTAATAGACACAGCTTTGTATATTACCTTCATCAGCACGCTAGGCACCCATGCGATTTGCCAATGATTAGTAGCTCAATGATAACATGATCATGCTCCATACCTACTGATTGACATCCAACAATTTGCTCAAAAGCCTATATCTGCACCCTGTATACCGCCCTTTAGGCCGCAACTAACTAAGTTAGCTACTCGACCTCGTTTTCAAATAAATACCCCCGTCGCAGCAAACCTGCATACTCAGCGAATTTCGAATGAACATATAACATAACACATTAAAACACTTCACAGGATTCGTAAGAAATGTATTCACAGACAAGCGATATTTAAAATATTAATTAATCTCCATAAGAATAACATTGGGGATGAGTACGCAGGTTTGCTGCAACAAGGCACACAAAATAATGGGTTTTTATGCAAATACCAATAGATCTCATGTATGTGAAGTCACATACCAAGTTTCATCCATATACATTCATAAATAAGCGATATATAACATTTTAAGTATTTTCCATAAGAATAACATGGGGACCGAGTACCTAGGTTTGCTGCTACAGGAACCATAGGCAAAAAATAGTTTTTTTGTGCAAACAACAATAAACCACAACCATATGAAGCCATATACCAAATTTCGTCAGTTTATGTTCATAAATAAGCGAGATATACAATTTTTCTTTTTCTCCATAAGAATAACATTAGACAACGTACTGTGTTTAGCACTTTCAATATCTCGGTAACCAATTGACGTAGAGCAATGATAAAAATACCAAATTGTTTGTTTTTTTAAGTTCAACCTAATGGTATAAATTAAAATTTGGTTTAAATTTAAATTACTTGTGAAAACCCCAAAAAACACATTTTTGGGGTACAAAACCCCCAAAAACCCCCCTTTGGATGGTGCGATTCATCTGGTTTTCGAACTCGTTCAAATAAATGGTACTTTACATATTTGTACCAAATTTCATTAAGATCGGACCTTTTTTACGAGAGTTATCGTGCTTACGGACACATATATATATATATATATATAAATATATATATATATATATATATATATATATACATATATAAAAATTTGAACGAATGGTGTTTTTGGCATCTGGGGACCTCAAAATGAAAAGTTATCATGGTCTCGGGCTTAAGTCTTACCATGAGACCTACGGTAATAGCTTCTTCCCTATAGGGGAAATTCGCTAAAACTAGATAATGTAAACTGAATTAAATGTATGCAGCCAAGTATTTCCTGCAGATTAGTACAGTTTAATTGATCAGGAATGATAAATCTACTGATATTAATGGTTTATAATGGTACGGAGTCTAACTTGGACTGTAGCGGTTCATTCCTCGCTTTGCTGGGCACGTTTTACGCACAGGCTTGATGCCCATCCGGACTGGTTAAATATATAGGAAAAGAGGTCGCCAACCTCTGGAACAAAATGATGTGGTGCGTTGTTATATTGAAAACGTAAATGCAAGTTAAGTAGCGTATTCGGGTAGGCCTTCAATTTGGTAACGTTTCAAACTGGTCCCTTTACAACATTAAACATTACGGGCATTCCGTGCTTAGCAGATAGCAACGCTTCGTGCAGATAAGAAATTCATATCATTCTAATTGGTAACGAAGACCGCCATTTTTCTACCACGACATCTTACTACAACAACCTGGCCAAAAATCCCTCGACCTACCAGAAATTACTCTTACGCATTATACTATTTCAGTAACGGGATTAGGATTGTTCCCATTTGGTCTTGTTTTATAATCATTTATTATTATGTAATTTAATTTTGTCCAACTAAATGTAGTTAAACAAATTGGAAAATCATTTAAAGTGAAACTTATATTTACAATATTTTTTTAAATCAACTAATTAGATACTTTTCCAATTAACCGTGGATTGAATACAATTTTGGAATTTATGTTAAAAGTGAACAATTACAGTTGTATACCGCACTAACAACTTAGGCTACAAAGAGCACTGTAGCGTTTAGGTTAGTTTAGGTTAGGTTACTCTAATTTCCATAACGACTTTGATTTACAAGCAATTTGCTATTCCAATTGAATCCCCCACACTCACATTTCAAATAGTTGCACTACCCAGATTCTCTATTAATGAGAATTATTTAAAAACAAATTATTTTGGTTGGTGCTCCTATTTTCTGCAGTCAATGCTAGTCCCGCCCTATAATGTATTCATTTGTCTCCAAAATTATCAACCAATAGCATCATAGCGGCTGATATAAGGGTGTGAATGGCATTTCATATGGTGAGACGTTACTAACTTGAACGATCCTCACGTTGTTCAGGCTAGCAACGTTACTAGTTTTAAATGTTACCAAATTGAAGGGACCCCGCGTATTTGTAGGATAAACTAGAGCGAGTTCTCATCTGGCAGTAGCATTTAACCAGATCAGTTCTCTCAGATTGCGAATTGATCTAATACGAGACAAACTTTGACTGTAACATTGCTATCCAGCTATTTTATATTGTATCATATAAAATAGCATAAAATGTTGAGTCAAGGATGTTAAATCGATTAAAATCCCTTCGTCTAAACATTTATAGATTGCATATGTGTGCTTGTAGTCCACATACGAAAAATTTAACTCTGTATAAAATACTTAAAATAAATCAAGCTTGGGAATATATTTGAAACTTATTAAATTAAATACATAGTCAATCGGCTTACATAAATACAAATACCAAAGCAAACCTGTCTCAATAAATGAAAACAAAATTCGTGTTAGTGGAAAAGGAAAATAAATCTGTTGATAATATTTGTTAGACTTTCGAACATTAACTGGCTGCAAAGTTTTATATATTGTTACACCTCTGAGGCAAGCTAGAAACAATTACCTGTGAGAACAGTGCTTCTGCAAGATATTTGTTACAACTGTCAGGAAAAATACTTACGTTTTTCCTCTATCATATATGTGACCATCGAAAACATCGTGGGTAACTTTATAAAACAGTTTGAACAATAAAATGACGCAACAATTCCTTAATAATTTACAAAATAGGAAAGATAAGATAATTAATTGTATATATGTGCCTACATCTGTAATCTAAAACATCGTGAAAGGTGAAAAGTAACCTTTTTTCTTGTAAGTTGCAAAAAAAACTAATTGAAAACAAAATCAATTGATTAGGTGTATTTAAAGAGAGCTAGTCACATTTAATAAGCGACACACGAGAGGCAGCTACGTAGCCTTTTCTCCGACACATGGTTTAATATTAATTCATTAAACAAATGAAACTATCTATATTTATCAATAAAACTTTATTATAATATAGCAAAAGGTGAGTTATGATGAAAGACCATATTCAGTTATTTCTTATCAGTTAGAAACAAACAAGACATGACTTTGTTCACGATTTCGTATCTGGTCAAACTGCAGCATTTTAATACTTCTTTCAATGTTTGACTTAAAACACTATTTTGGTCAACGATATTTAAACTCTATCCTTACTCTCACATGGTAGGACCCTTACTTGTGTACTAATAATCTCCGTTTTTCACAAGTGGTTCTTTGTACATGTACATGTTTGATTTTTTTAAATTATTTACCGTACATCTACAGACTGCAAATCCTAGAACTGCAATCTAGGTCTGCTGATGGTATAGTCTTGTACTCCAACTAATCCAGCAACAAGGAGGATTAGTGAATTTCCTATGGAAGGTGAACTATTAGTATGACTCGCACGGTGAAACTTAAGCCGGGGACCACCATAGAAGTTCCTAACGTGACCCCTGAACACGTTTTGGGGGGTCGTTCAAAATGTTTTATTTATATGTGTGTGTGTTTGCACTCTAGCGGTCGCGTTTTTTGTCCGATTTACTTCAAATTTGGTAGAGAAATTCCTTTCTATAATCAGTGAGAAAAGATTGGTAGGCAAAACAATCGGAAAACTCTAACCCCCTTTCTTGGTGAGTAATCTTTCAAATATCGAGTTTTGGGCCCAAAAAGAGCAAAAAAAAACTCCGGGTGTATATTTAATGCATTAAAAATGGTGGAGATTAGTGAGGCGAAAGTTTTAAGCCCTCTTTCACCATTATAGCACAAAGGTTTACCGTGATAGTAAAGGATATGTGTATCGACTAAACACAGTACGTTGTCTTATGGGGGTTTTACATTAAAAAAGCCTGTTATTCATTTGTTGGTGTATTTTTATCAGCCCCAGCAACCTCATTCCTACTTTAAATCCTGACTGGACCTTCTTCTAACCTTATAATGTGCAATATTGCATTCCTAGCATTGCAGGTAAATGGAACCAGGAGCATCAGAACAGCAAAAAAACAATGTTTTCAGATTTCAATAAAATTTGAATAAATGTATATTTTTACACTGGTTTTAAGTTTTAAAAGTTTTGTATGTCGAAATTCACTTCCCTTACGTCAGCGTGCTGCGTGAAAACTCGTTTTATATGTCAGATTATTTTAAAAAGTTTAATAATTTGCCTGATGGTGATTGGAACCCCGCATTTGTCCTCACAAAATGTAGATCTTATTAGAGAAGTGTACATAATCTAGATCTTATATTGTGAAGAAAGAAGAACAATATCAATCCGAAACATAAAATGATTTTTTGATTTGACTATTAATTAATGCTCTTGATTAAGGAAGTACTTTTAATTTTATTCTACACCATGATTGCTGCAAGTTAGAAATTCTTCAAGCTGCGCGTATCATGTTAAAGTATATTTACATTATCAGGCTGAACTCTTAAACCTTGTCTCTATAACGATTTTGAAAAGTTAATGAACTTTTTTACACCAACCATTTCGGGAATGACATTCAACTAATTATAATTAAAAACAAACTTATAACGTTTCATTTTCAATAATTAACTACGACAAATAAATTACGGATTCCATCTTAATATATTTGATACTGTTGTCTTCTTGTTAATCATGCATTATGGTTCGGCATAGTGGTATACAACTTTAATACTGTATGTATATATTTACAACAATGTAAACCTTCTACAGACGGTTGTTGAAATAGACAATGTTATGGTGTACTCTAGGCTATATCTGCGCTCGTTAGTTTTAAATCCATAAATTAATCTGTTCTGTTTTTCATATTTATTTTGTTATTGATTCACATTCTATAGATTTTATTTTGTCTGTTATGTGTTATGTGTTGTTGAATTAGTCATAGTTTATTGTTTTTGTTTCTTTTTTGGCCATCATACTTTGTATCTGATGTAAAGTGGTATTATGCGTTGGAATGTAAATAAATAAATAAAAAAAGAACTTAAGTTATTGATCATCCTGCAATCACAACACACACAATTATCGTTTGTTTTGTTCAATGAAATTGTTCCTATGAAATCACTTGAAGAATCGGTTCAGTAGCGATTACCGAAAGCTCATTCATGAGTGTTATAAAACGTTAAGTTAACCATTTAATTTATCAATTAATGGAGACGAAAGCCAACTTCAAATTGATGAACTGTATCTATCATAGCGATTTTATTTTTATTTTTGAAAACGCAATGTCTATCATTAAGATTATCGCCACATATAATAAACCATCAGAACTGTGGATTTTTCCGACTAGGCATTTCTATAGAGTACATTATTTTTATAACAAATGGACCCCTCAGGTAATGCACCTTTAATGCCAATTATTATGAAGTATAAAAATGATTATTAGGGCACCTACATACTATGCTCCGGTAGACTTTTGTCTTGATAAAATAAATTATGTATGCCGCAAAATAACAATAACATTAATATATAAAAATAATAATAATTACAAACCAAGAAACACTTGGAGTTGTTTATTTAATTTATATTATTATTTTTTAATTATTATTCTATGTTATATATGCCGGAATACGAAGTTTGGCTTTCTTTATACTGTGAGAAGCAATAATATTATAAAGATGTGTTTGACAACGTTTTTTCAAGATTATCTTTCTAACTTTCCTAATTTACCCGGGATAACATAATTACCACTCACAGTGTTACGCGTTTTAAATTTCGTATTACACAGACAAAATATTTACTTTCAATTCAAACAACTTTTAACCATAGTAAAAACTATAGAATAACTACACTCCACAATTTTACAGATTAGCACAAACGATTCTCGAAAACGGTGTCGTAGTTACGTACTATGAAAGAATACAAGAAACGCTGTTGAAAATTGGAAACAATTATTTTTACAAGTATTATACTTGCAGCATGTTTCTGAGGTGAGTAGGCGCAGTAACATTCAACCGTGAACGTCATCAATCACAACTGTGACGTCAGTGGTCAACGCCACACTTGTTGTGAAATGCATTTTTGTAGTTGAAAATAACAAGTGACCAGCATAGTACAGTAATACTGGATACTGCCCCTTAAGATAAATACTAGACAAATTTTAGATTGACCTTATAATCCTACACCTTTTAAAGAAGATACATTACTTTAAGAGACAATTTGAAATGTTTCATTTTTGTTTTTTAGAAAGTCGAAGTCTACAAATGTCGCATTTGGTAAATTAAATACATTAAAGATCCTTGGAGCATTCAGGCATGTCCGACAGGTTGGCTACGAGTAAAATATTGCCTTTGTGTTCGATCTTTTTCAACTCTTACGTAATTTTACTGAAGTGGATGCAGAAACGCGGGTTGAAAACCTGAGACAAACGTATGTGCATAATTATGCGTAACTTTAATACTATACGAATGCCAGTTAAAACTATGGATTTTACTAATAAGGAAGCGTAACATTAGCATATGGTTAGTCGTTGACGTTTACAGAGAGCTAATCTGATTGAAAGATTTAACTTGAATGTTAGAGTCAATTTGTACATGGTGAATTAATTACACTGTAGGCTACATCGAGTCTGAGTCTTATCTGGAATGAAGCCAGCTGAATCTTCAAATCTTATTACCAGGCGGGTTTGAAAATGCAAAATGCTAATGTAAAAGCGTTGAGTAATCAGATGGACTTGCCCGAGTGGCCTTAGCCTCTTATTAATGATGACGTTCAGCGGTTCAGTACACTATCAATTAATTAATACAGTGTTCTCGCTACTTCATTGGTTTTCATTACCTAGAAAATTTGCATAACCGAGCTGAGGTACGTTTTTTTAACAGATAAAAATAGTCCATGGACACATTGCACTTTCTACAAAACTGGATGAAATTAAATAAGTCTCAACATTTCAAAATATATTTATACTTATATTGTACTTACATTCACGAAAATAAATACACATAAAAAAATGGCAAAAGGCATCATTCCATAGTTATAACGACAATTAATAGGCTGGTCAAATATTTGTTTTCAGAACAATACATGTCATCATATATTTTCGTTTATGGTAAAAATCTCATAAGTTGTTGAAAGTAATCATAAAAATTACATTTTGTCTGGACCTTCGAGACTTTGTTGAAGGATGGGACCATCCTCATACCAATTAATCCTCGGGAACAACTTTATGTCGCCAGCAAACATGAAACATCTAATGGCACCAATATAGTTTACAAGGTCATTCATAAAGACATTAAATCATAGGACCCAAATGTGAGCCCTGGGGGACACCAGAGAATTTCGAGCATTCTCGTGATTGCGATGTTGAAAAACCGTACATTGAGTCTTCTATTGCTGAGGTATTTTCTGACCCAGCTCAAAAGTGGATCGACTAGTCCGTAACTTTGGCATTTAGACAAACTATGTTCATGACTTACTGAGTCAAATGCCTTTGAGAAATCGAGGGCATTAACTTGAGCATTTTCCTTAAAGGCATCGATTATAAAAGACTTAAATAAAGTAAGGATAGTAGTGGTAGACCTCCCGTTCACAAAACCATGCTGGTAAGGTGATAGAATAGATTTTAAAAATAAGTTATTTTCAGAATAACTAGTTTTTCAAACACTTTTTCCAATAACGATCACTTTTGCTGGTAGTTCTTCACTTCGTTTCTCGAGCTAGATTTGCGTTTGGGTGACACAAAACTAGTTTTCAAATCTTCTGGGAAAACACCCTTTGAAATTGATAAATTGAACATCATCAACATCATCTGGAAATTTTAAAAACGAGATCATCTCGCGAAAACAAAACGAGAATGTTTTAAAACACTTGCAGGAATACAGCCAGCCCCACATCCTTTAGATACGTTGATGTCTTCTAGTGCATGTAATATATCATCGAGAGAAAATTCACATGATGATAAAATGTCACAGTATTAAAACCCGTAAGAGGGAGCATAGGCTCCTGAGCACTAAAAGTAGAAGAAAAGAAATCAGCAAATAAGTTGCACATTGAAGATGGATCTTTCCCTTCAATTTTAAATTTATAGTCCAATATTTCAAGCAGGTAATTCTTCATTCTTCAACCTGTCATTTTGAACGACCAAAAATCAAATTAAGATGGGAAAAAGATATAGCTTCTGGCTCGAAGAGAGCTTAACACTTAAAATAAAACGGTAAAATAAACAAAAAAAAGTAAAACCTTGACTCGTTTATTGGCTCATTTAAAAACTACAATATCCTCCGAAACAAAATTCAATAATCTACAACCCCCCTCCCACTCCCTGCCACTGTTTCTGTTAGGTTTGCGATTGTGAAACAGATTTAATTTCCGACTTAAAACAAAAGTATTTATGACGATGTGGAGGCTAGTGATAGGTAGAGAACGCACAAGAAAATGCACTAAAATTAACGCTAGAAGGGCCAGTGACTTATAAACATAATGGTTGTGTGCTTTGAATGGATATTTCAGAAAGCAAAGCTAATTTTGAAAAAATGGTGAAATGTATTAAATCTCTAAACAGTACTTGCTTTGTCATAGAAATAATATTCAGAACTCCTCATACCGATACTGGTGGTAAGTATCCTGACTGATACGTTTTCCACAGATCCATTGGAAAAAAAGGCGAAGAAGCAGTAATTAAGTGTTTGTCCGTTTTCGTCACAATCACGTGACAGATCAGCCTCAAAACATTGACGGTAACAAATTAACAGGTAAATTAACAAATTGACAAAGTAATGTTTGATTTCAACTACTTAAGTATTAAGGCAGTACACTGCTCTGAGTACAGGACAATATCATCTTCAGTCTATGGCAAGGTCACAACCATTATAGGGCAGAGTCAAAATCAGTGTATGGCAGAATTATTAACAGTTTGCGGCAGTGTTAACACCAGTATACACAATCAGTATAAGCAGTGTCATCATTAGTATTCTGCAGTATCCCTTTCTGTATTTTGCAGTGTACATTACTATACTGCAGTTAACTGAACATTAGTATACTGCAGTGTAAATTTATTTTTTTTAATTGTGTGCAAAGAAACTCATTAACTAAAAGCTTATTCAAGAACAACTTCACTTTATGTTAATCGATTCGTCAACTCGCATCCGTCAAACCCAAATCTCTGTGTTTGAATCTCATTTAGCAGTTCCTGTGTAAATTATTTAACTAATTAACTTCACCTTGACAGGTAGAAGTAAAAGTTTCAAAAACAATTTCAGGTTGTAACGGCTAATAAAGTACTCTCTCTTTCGTAAAACACGACAGAAGAAACTTTACAAATCTTTTTTTCTTCGTAAAACTGCCTCAAATGTTTCATTGGACGAGCGACTGTTTCGTAAAATGATCTCTTCCCTAAAAAACCCACCTAACAATTTAACTATTGGGAAAAGTGAAAGGTGCTACCATTCTTAACCGGTTTTATAAAATCAACCGTTTCGGTAAAAAAATGTTATTGCAAAGTTTATGAATAAGAAATATGAATATTTTTCCAATCTAACCAAAAAGGCCATACAACCTTCCTTTTAGAAAACTAATAAGGAAATGTGGCATTAAACACCTCTTGAGATAACGAACCAACCGTTGTATAAGCATAGCCTGGTGGCATAAATTCACTCTTCAAATAAAATCGATTCAGTTTTATCGAAAACCTTCCCTTCCGCTCCATACCAAGCAATCGGAAATAGTAGCGATTTATTGTATTTGTTTCAATGGTGATAGCTCATACAAGTGTTGGTATTACCCTCAATCGGGAATTGTGTTGATGTAAACAATATTTCCCCGTAATAGTCGAAGATACAATGTTTTAAAATGAATTATCCTCTTACTTACTCTGCATTAAGATGGAAAATTGCTCTGTATGTTTAATGGTGTGGCCAAGGTACGACTTAGACATGATTTTAAAAAGATTTATTTGAATGCTGCAACAACACACTTCTTCGTGTTTTCGTAGCACCTACCTTTAGGAAATCAACTGTTGCTGAAGAACTTATTGTACAGCAGCATTATAACTTATTATTGAAGAGCAATTTAAAATGATAGGTATTAAAACGGGAACAAATAATGTGTAAGTTTAGTAAAATGTTTAAGCAAAAGAAGCTTTAAATGCCATGTGGAAAATAAGATTTCTTTCATTGTACAACATATATATTTGCGGTCTTGAGCTACAATACCTTAATGCTTAAATGCTTAGTACTATATAGTAAATAGGATATTTTATTGATACCAACATGAAAAGAATAATTAAAACCATTCAAATTCAAATCCTGTTTTAACTAACTCTAATACAAATTAAAAAACACACAATTAAGTAAATTTTAAGCTTAACAGAAAAATACTATTTTTGTTATGTAAACTGTCAGTTTAATTAATCTAAGATGTTCAATTAATCAAACTCCATCGTCTGAAATTCATTAATGTCATACATTCATTGGGTCTGAAGGTGATTAGTGTGACTGGTCAAAATCGATTACCTCCAACCGCCTTTCGTGTCCTACCTCCTACCGCCTTTCGTGTCCTACCTCCTACCACCTTTCGTGTCCTACCTCCTACCGCCTTTCGTGTCCTACCTCCTACCGCCTTTCGTGTCCTACCTCCTACCACCTTTCGTGTCCTACCTCCTACCACCTTTCGTGTCCTACCTCCTACCGCCTTTCGTGTCCTACCTCCTACCACCTTTCGTGTCCTACCTCCTATCGCCTTTTGTGTTCTACCTCCTACCGCCTTTCGTGTCCTACCTCCTACCACCTTTCGTGTCCTACCTCCTATCGCCTTTCGTGTTCTACCTCCTACCGCCTTTCGTGTCCTACCTCCTACCGCCTTTCGTGTCCTACCTCCTACCCCCTTTCGTGTTCTACCTCCTACCACCGCACCGTCTTATTGAGAGTACGTCGTTCATGTAAATATATGTTGAGTTGAATTCGCAATGCCTACCCCATCGATTGTTACATTGATAGTTACATAGTTTATAGCTCTCTTTGAGATATTACTGGCATTAAAGCATTCAATTCCATGCAGAATAAATGTTTTCAAAAATTTCGAAAATATTATATAATTAAAATATAAAATGTATTAACAAATTAAAAACACTTTTTAAATAATAATTAGTAGCTTTTTAAAGTTTAAGATTAATAATGTTAAATTTACCTCGTATTCAGTCGATCAAAATTTTACATTCTTTAGACCTCACTGAAATTATTGATGTCAAAAACATTCCTTACCATGAATAATCTTATAGAAAACCTAAATTATAGAAGATTATATCGTTAGTAATTTGTATTTAGCTTAAAATATGGAATAATGTATGAGCGACCACGTCTGTAATATAGTTTGTTGGCCTTGGGGAAAATCCCTAGGTATACTTGTGCAGATGTAATTAGTGCATCTCGGTAATAACTGAGGGTACAATGTTTTACAATTAATTAACCAACAATAAAAAACCCTCCCTTCGTGTGGTGTAATAATTCTATTGCTGTTTAAATAGTCAAGGCTAATAACAGTAATTTGCTTATTAAAACTCAACGTACTGTGTTATATTTCTATAAAATTACATACTGAACTTATCAAGTGTTCATTCAGACGATGCGACGACCATATTAACGAACGTTATTGAATGACTCAGTTTTAGGAAACTACAGGTCACAATTACACAATAATCACAATATGGTTCACAAGTAACGGAATGCAGCACAATTGTTGTTCTATAGCAATATAAGAAGAGCTTTAAATTGTTGAAGGTTTAATCTTCATCAACTGTCATTCTTATAATGTATAAATAATGTTATAAAATATTAAATTACAAATAAATCTTAATTTTTAAGTTAGATAATTCGAAAACGTAATCTCATTTTACAACAAACCTTCATGTTATTTTAAAAGAAAGCTCTGAAAATGTTTTTAATCAATCCATGACATTTTTAACACGCTTAGTGAGAACACAGCTCTTCTTATTCGATGCCAAATTTGTCCTGACCAGTTGGCAGCCTTTTCTCGCCCTGACGTTTAGTTTTTTTTAACTTTTTTAATTAAACTTTTGGGGTTTCAGCTTTTGAATTGGCATTGGCGGAGTTTTAATTTGCCCGATCACGACACCCTCACTAAAATTCCTTTGAAGAGAGTAAAGTTTTTAATTTCTTGTAGTAATTTTTTTAATAATATGTATTTTGGTTTGAAAGAAAACTTTCATTACCTAATGAAACTCGTCACAGAAAACCTACCTCAATATAAACTTAATTAAAATTTTTAAATGTTATTCTAAATTATTCTAGTTTATTATTATATTTAAAAAATCATTATTAAAAATTGTTCCCTAACAAATAGATCAACCTTAAACGCTCTGAACTGCTGATGTTCTTGGGAGTTAAATACAAAACAGTAAACCGTAACATTAATGTTACCATTCCTAGTCACCAGTTAACTTCACATATAAATCTTCTGAACTCAAAGTTGGGAAATAATAAGGCAAAAACCTAATTATATTACTAAAATAAATTACCTTTTAATGTTTCAAATACGACGTATTTGTTTGCTAGGATGACGATGAAGAATAGATAGAGTATGAGCAATCGGACAACCGTTCAAATATGCAATATATCTATAAAAATTGTCATACGTCGGAAAGAATATAAATCACACTGACATACAGATATACAGCCTTTGTTGGACTGAGAAGAACCAAGATGGGTAAAATCTGTGATCCGAATTACCTACGATATTGCGATAGGGAATGATATGTGTAAATATATACTTTTTCAGTATTTATAGTAAAAAGTATGATTCCGAACATTAATTACGATTAAAACGATAAATCTTTAATATATTTAAACTATTTGCAACTGATATTCCCCTATCAACGACATTTAATATCGTAGAATACAAATAACAGTTTTCGGAACTTTTTCTTATATGAATACATTCACCAAAGAAAAACTGCTGGGTGCGGGATGTGTTGTGTTCTTTGAGAAAGCTCGAATCTTTTGTCAAACGTAAACACGAGCAAATGTTTAAAATACATAAATAAGTCATCAGATTAACTTCCCAACAAAAGATTAAAGGATATGTTCTTTAAAGATATCAGTAATATATTTTTTAGTATCGAGCATTTTTAAAAACATTTAAGTAAATATTATGAATCACTTAATAACATCAGTGGTGTACCTATTACCACCGAGGAGACGCGCCTCCACCTACTACTCTATGGCGACGCGCTGGCAAAACGATTCCGGCGGTCATTTGATTTATAGTCTATCTCTATACACTTTTCATCGCTAACTTTCCCATCTGCTCAAGTCCTGGTTGAAGTAAAGCCTAATGGTAAGTGTAAGGCTCTTAGTATTCCAATAAACGGAATAACGTTTCAATCGAGGACATAAATATAATATTATCAACTACCCTCCGGATGTTATTGCCCAAATATTGTATCTAGTGATCACAATCAGAAGTCTGAAGTAGTTTTGCCCTCAGTGGTCGTGACGTTGGATCCCTTGGTACCAAGTCCAATAACGCCGAATCGTTTAAATATTCAACTTAGTTGTAATACAAACAGGAGAAGGTTCGGTCGAGTCCCTCATTCTATTTTTAGTCAAGCAAAACAAACTTTGGTCGAGTAGTTGAACAATTTCAAAAATTAGTATGACTTTGAAACGGATAATAGGAGTCCGGCGGAAAGAGACAGGGTAAGGGTGAGTGGGTACTCGGTCTATAGGTAGGTTAGGTTCGATTAAGTATCTCGACCCTAACCTACCCCTTTGAAAATTCGGTTAAGTCTAACAGCATTTAACTTCGCTCGAGTCTAACTAAAATCGATCAAGTAAAACAAATCTTGAAACCTGTCTGAGGTGAAGAACTATATTATTATTATTCGGTGGGGTGATACAGTTTGGATTTTCGTTCTTGTTGAATTTCAGTCTTTTTTTAAACACATCTGTTTCTAGGATTTGTTAAACAAACTGACATTCCGGAGCTTTAGGATTCGATGTTATGGCATCGCACCGATGGTCGTGAATGCATACATTTAAGTATAACTGCACCTCAATATTGTTTGTAAACCGTATGTTTTAAAATGTTTATACTGTCTTCATGAAATTAAATAATTAGTTAATTAAGGACCTTTAAAATAATATATTGTTCGGCAAGTGCTTGAGTTTAAATTTTAATTCTATCCTCTCGTTACGTTCCCCAAAATATAAAAAAACAACAACTGCAGTACAGTTAAATGACTACTTTACCAACATTGCATTATTAAATAAATGTTTTTGTAGTAATAATACTTGTAAATACAAGTCCGATCCTAGGTTTTCAATAACAGTGTAAAAGAGAGACTGCGGTAACTTGAATATAAAGTTAGAGGTGGCTTAACAACTTTGTGGTCTTTAATGAGGACTTGGGAAATATAAAACAAGATTGGAAAACTATGTTAGCCTTAGCGGGCGTACATTAACCATTAACACCACGAACAGTTTGAACAAATTGTTATCCATTACTGAGGCTCTCCAGGGACATAGGTACGGATATGAGGGATAATGATTCATGAGACCCGAGTATGAATCTAGGAAAGTATGGTCACATTGTTATCCAAGTGGAAACATTTTTAAGTTAAAAATTCAATTGCCAATTAACGTGGCCTTTCAAAAACCTCGTTTATGAACAAGTTTAAGGGATAGTCTCATAAATATCTCGTTAGCGTTGCAATAATAAAAAAACTCCGTGTTCATAAACGGAAACTTGAAAATAGTTGTGCCCGATTGCGTTATTTGTTGGCCTCACAGATGTAAATAAGCGTTAGAATAAGGTTTACATGTAAGAGCTCAGGAACTTGATTATAAAGTTAGGATTGCTGCATTGTGGTTCACATCGGAGACTTAGGAAAACTGGTGAAAACTTGGATAACTACGTTAGTCTTAACGGTCACTGTATGAACTCAGGGAACGCGGATGGGTAGGCAAAATTGTAGTCCAAGTGGAAGCATGAGACCAAGTAAATATGATGAATTAAATAATAAATATTTGTTTTACGTGCAATTACAATTGACCCCAAAGATTTATGAACATGGCTAAAGCTATAAATAAATTATATAGCAACAAAAACATATTGGCAAGACGAAGAGTAAATATCACAGTCTTAAGCAACAAGCACCGGTACACGCAAGCCTGCAGAGGATTGCTGCTATCTCTGTACTACTGTTAGCTGTTAGCTTATGTAAACAATAGAACTTGAACCTTACATGATTTATTTAGTTGCGTTTATATGTAAACATTTAAATAATAATTTTTTAAAGTATTTTTAGGAAATTAAAACCAAAAGTAATCAAAATACTATATATTATTATATTATTGTATCTACTATGCCGTTGACCTATATTTGTGCCTAGACCAAGAACAAGTTTTATCGTGAAGCTTAATCGTACAGTGCATAAGTATTACACATATAGTAATCTAATGGCCGATCGTAATATATGACAAAATCATATAATATAATTACAACAGTTCCCCGAACATACAACTAAGTCACATCCCACATCCTTGGTGTTTAGTAGATAGAAATTCATTAAACAAAGGTAAAAGCGTATTCTGTATGACTAGGAAACTCGCTGATACAGGTAATGATGTAGGGCGCGCTAAACTACGGAATCACAATCCGCTGATACAGGTGTTGATGTAGGGCGCGCTATACTACGGGATCACAATCCGCTGATATAGGTAATGATGTAGGGCGGGCTATACTACGGAATCACAATCCGCTGATACAGGTAATGATGTAGGGCGCGCTATACTACGGAATCACAATCCGCTGATACAGGTAATGATGTAGGGTGCGCTATACTACGGAATCACAATCCGCTGATACAGGTAATGATGTAGGGTGCGCTATACTACGGAATCACAATCCGCTGATACAGGTAATGATGTAGAATACGCTATACTACGGGATCACAATCCGCAGATACAGGTAATGATGTAGAGCACGCTATACTACGGGATCACAATCCGCTGATACAGGTAATAATGTAGGGCCCGCTATACAACGGGATCACAATCCGCTGATACAGGTAATGATGTAGGGTGCGCTATACTACGGGATCACAATCCGCTGATACAGGTAATGATGTAGAGCACGCTATACTACGGGATCACAATCCGCTGATACAGGTAATAATGTAGGGCCCGCTATACAACGGGATCACAATCCGCTGATACAGGTAATAATGTAGGGCACGCTATACAACGGGATCTCAATCCGCTGATACAGGTAATGATGTAGGGCGCGCTATACAACGGGATCACAATCCGCTGATACAGGTAATGATGTAGAGCACGCTATACTACGGGATCACAATCCGCTGATACAGGTAATAATGTAGGGCCCGCTATACAACGGGATCACAATCCGCTGATACAGGTAATGATGTAGGGCGCGCTAAACTCGGGATCACAATCCGCTGATACAGGTAATGATGTAGAGCACGCTATACTACGGGATCACAATCCGCTGATACAGGTAATGATGTAGGGCACGCTATACAACGGGATCTCAATCCGCTGATACAGGTAATGATGTAGGGCGCGCTATACAACGGGATCACAATCCGCTGATACAGGTAATGATGTAGAGCACGCTATACTACGGGATCACAATCCGCTGATACAGGTAATGATGTAGAGCACGCTATACTACGGGATCACAATCCGCTGATACAGGTAATAATGTAGGGCCCGCTATACAACGGGATCACAATCCGCTGATACAGGTAATAATGTAGGGCACGCTATACAACGGGATCACAATCCGCTGATACAGGTAATGATGTAGGGCGCGCTAAACTCGGGATCACAATCCGCTGATACAGGTAATGATGTAGAGCACGCTATACTACGGGATCACAATCCGCTGATACAGGTAATAATGTAGGGCCCGCTATACAACGGGATCACAATCCGCTGATACAGGTAATGATGTAGGGTGCGCTATACTACGGGATCACAATCCGCTGATACAGGTAATGATGTAGAGCACGCTATACTACGGGATCACAATCCGCTGATACAGGTAATAATGTAGGGCCCGCTATACAACGGGATCACAATCCGCTGATACAGGTAATAATGTAGGGCACGCTATACAACGGGATCACAATCCGCTGATACAGGTAATGATGTAGGGCGCGCTAAACTCGGGATCACAATCCGCTGATACAGGTAATGATGTAGAGCACGCTATACTACGGGATCACAATCCGCTGATACAGGTAATAATGTAGGGCCCGCTATACAACGGGATCACAATCCGCTGATACAGGTAATGATGTAGGGTGCACTATACTACGGGATCACAATCCGCTGATACAGGTAATGATGTAGAGCACGCTATACTACGGGATCACAATCCGCTGATACAGGTAATAATGTAGGGCACGCTATACAACGGGATCACAATCCGCTGATACAGGTAATAATGTAGGGCACGCTATACAACGGGATCACAATCCGCTGATACAGGTAATGATGTAGAGCACGCTATACTACGGGATCACAATCCGCTGATACAGGTAATAATGTAGGGCCCGCTATACAACGGGATCACAATCCGCTGATACAGGTAATGATGTAGGGTGCGCTATACTACGGGATCACAATCCGCTGATTCACTGGAGTTCACTGGATCCGCCAGCATTCCCTCGGGAAGTAGCAATTACCAATATTACATCTCCACTGTTTGGTCTTGGTCCCTCTATACTAACTATAAATTCAACGCGAGAATGTTATCTTTCTAGTGGGAGATTGAATTTTATGAGTTAGTAATACATTGTGGTAATATGTAGTACAACACTGTAATACTCATATACACGGATACTTGAAGGTCCTGTAATATTTTTTCAGAATACAATTACTGTACATTTAAAAAACTGACCGCGTACGCAGTATCGGCAGGTTTTAGGATATGTAAATAAATGTTTCAGCGAATTATAAATTAAAATATTTTGAACATAGTTTGTTATTAATCATACATGAGGATTATAATGCAAATATGTTTTACTAAATACTTTTCATGCAATTATTTTTGTTTACATATTAATGGATTTGGTGTTGGATTTTTTAAATATGTTTTTGTCTATTTCGATGTCCGAATATTGCATAGATATTACTTTTACTATAGTAAGAACATTATAGTGTAATAAAAAGAAGGTTTTGTTGTTTATTTGTTCGTTTCATGAAACAAACTACTGTTGAAGGTATTATTAACTTTTATTCAGTTGCCATTTATATACTTAACGCTCTATACTGATAAATTTAAATTCCGTTTTTATTATCATTGTATTCCTTGTAATCGATAGACTTCGAAACCACCTAAAAACAAGGCTGGCATTATGCCAGAGTTTTTACGGAAAGTCTGGTGAAATATTTTTCTCCCAGTTCGCCATTCAACGCACGATATCCGTTTACAAGAAAAGCTCTTTGATTAAAAACACGATATCACGATCCTACATTTATTTAAAGTTGTATCTATTAATTTTACATCAAAAGGAAGATAGATTTTTAAATTATATATAATGATTTAGTCATGGCCTAGTCATATTTGTATGCATAGTAATATGCGTCATAATCGAAAAAAATCGTCTAATTCTCTTACTCAGCGTCTTATTTCCTCTCCTCTAAGTAGATAAATTAAATGACTATTCAATTTGTTTTATTTAATGCAGTCATATCTTAATCATAAAACATTGAGCGTAATAATTTACTTCATATTCACCTAACTAGGGGTTTCATCCTTTAGATGAAAACTTAATCTGCCATCAGCCCCACGATGTGTACATTTTTTATTTTGTCATGTCACCAGTGGCAACTTAAAGGACATTATCTGTGCTTCAAGTCTCCCTTAGCTAATATACAGGATGATTGATATACGTGTGTCCCAGCTGTTTTCCTTGAAAAGTATAAGAGCTATTAAAAAAAGTTAAATAGCAAATTCCCTGGATTTTTTGTTTTGTTTAATTTTATGATTTAAAATTTTTTATTTTATCCGTCATTTTTCCAATATGGCGGCCAACTTTAGTTTTTCTAATGGAATGCCCATAGAATCAGGTATTATTGAATCAGGTAAAAAATACAATTTTAAAACTTTTTTAATTATTGTATTTTTTCACTAAACCTAACCGATCAGGTGATTTTATTGTTTTTAGCAATGAGTATCTCACCTTATGTGTAGCTCTGGAGGCTAAACAGTTCAGTTTGGGAAAGAAATACCAAGTAAAAAACCTTTCAAAATTAAATTTTCTACCATATTAGTTAATAAAATAGGGTAAATCTAATTTCTAACATCTTCCCAATATGGCAACCAATTTAAATTTTCTTCTTATGAGTTTTCCCTAAAAACATTAAATAATAGGGTAGAAAATTTAATTAAAGAAGTACAATAAATACAAACGTTTTAAAATTGCATTTTATACCTGGTTCAATAGTAAAACTATGAGCATTCCTTAAGAAAAACTAAAGTTGGCCGCAAAATTGGAAAAATGGCGGATAAAATAAAAATTTTAAAATCATAAAATTAAACAGAACCAAAAATCCAGGGAAGTTGTTTTTTAACTTTTTAAAATAGCTCTTATACTTTTCAAGAAAAACAGCTGGCACACTTATATCAATTACCCTGTATATCCTAATTAATAAGAGATTTTACTATTTCGGCGAGCCTGGCAAACAAAATAATAAGCTATATCAAACTATTAGGATTTAGAGCTTTGTTTTTGTTTCTTTTAGGGATAACATTATTGGAATATATAGAATACAGGTGATGTAGAAACAGGCGTGCCAAGTACAGGCATAGAGGTGTAAAATTAGAGTGACAGAAATTTAAAACTGTCAGAAAATCATTAACAAACCTTAATATTGAAAGATATAACACTACCTAAGAGTGAATGGGGTGAGACACGACAAAGTGTTATTGGAACGATTTGGACGAAAGATATGTATTGCATCGAATGTGTATCAAGTGATGGTCTCAGTTTTACGGGAGCACCACCCTTCCGGTTGCTACAACCTAAATAAAAACAAATTCACAAGGTAAAATCTTCCACCATTTGTAATATTTTGAGGTGATTCCTTATTCAAGTTATCAGCAATGGTGATTCGCCCAGGTGTTTCAATGTAAAAGGTATGTTCATGCTAAATTAAAATTGCTACCTCATCTCAGTGGCGTAAATACCGGGCCCAAAAGGGCCAACGGTGCGGGGGGGGTCCATGGGTAAGGTAAAAACACTGGCGGGCCCGAATAATGAGAGGAAATTGATATATTTAATTTTGAAAACATTTCAAATTAGCATTCTTATTGTTACACCAGGCCGCCTCTAACTGCTACACCAGCCCGCCACTAACTGATACACCAGGCAGCCTCTAATTGCTACACCAGCCCGCCTCTGATACAAAAGGTAGCCTCTAACTGCTACACCAGGCAGCATCTTACTCCTACACCAGCCTACCTCTAACTGATACAACTGGCCGCCTCTAACTGCTATACCAGTCCGCCTCTAACTGCTACACCAGCCCGCCTCTAACTGCTACACCAGCCCGCCTCTAACTGCTACACCAGCCCGCCTCTAACAGCTACACCAGCCCACCTTTAACTGCTAAACCAGTCTGCCTCTAACTGCTACACCAGGCCGCCTCTGACTGCTACACCAGCCCGCCTCTAACTGCTACAACAGCCCGCCTCTAACTGCTACACCAGGCCGCCTCTAACTGCTATACTAGCCTGCCTCTAACTGCTACACCAGGCCGCCTCTGACTGCTACACCAGCCCGCCTCTAACTGCTACACCAGCCCACCTCTAACTGCTACACAAGCTCGCCTCTAACTGCTACACCAGCCCGCCTCTAACTGCTACACTAGCCCGCCTCTAACTGCTACACCAGGCCGCCTCTAACTGCTACACCAGCCTGCCTCTAACTGATTCACTAGGCCACCTCTGACTGCTACACCAGCCCGCCTCTGACTACTACTCCAGCCCGCCTCTAACTGCTACACTAGCCACCCTCTAACTGCTACACAGGGCCGCCTCTAACTGCTACACCAGGTCGTCTCTAACTGCTAAACCAGGCCACCTCTAACTGCTACACCAGGCCGCCCCTAACCAGGTCACCTCTAACTGTTAAAATTGTAAGGAACTCTGCTCTTGTAGATTACGTTGTGATTCATATCAATGTGGGTGATATAGCTATTTACAATATAGAGGTTATTCAGTATGTAACTAAAATATGGTTGTTCATTGAACACAATTTGAGAATGAAATAAATTATTTTAATTCATTTGTTTTGTCTAAAATTGGTGTGTTATTATATTATTTATTTCAGCCATAATTATGGGGTTTACTTGAACAAGTTGTCTGGTTTGTAGAAAGACTATTGCGGGAAATACTCTCAAGCAGGAATACATGTGATAGCATCGTGTATGGCTGCATTCCGTGCGAGGAGCACCGCTAAAGGAATCTCTTGCCGGAGAATGTGGGGCTGGAATGCTGTTATTGTCTCTTTGCTACATATGAAGTTGTTATCAATAATTACTACAAAACCTGTTGTAGTTGTACTTTTTATTTATTTATTATTTTTTTGAATTGTTAGTACTAGCATTATTGGCATAATTAAAGTAATCTTCTTAAACTATCGATCTATCGATCTTCAAGGAAGGATGTAAAACCGTAAATCTTAAAAAAATTTAAAACATTTAAGAAGACTTTTACTGTTTCACATCTGTTATCGTTAATTTGTTAGTTTACTTATGTTGTTACTATTTATTATTAATCCATAAAAGAATTAATAACAGCAAGAATGCAGAGGCCAGATTAAATAGAACAGGATAATACTGCATTTTATTATTATAGGCTATTAAAATTACAAAACTGGGGTTGAGCTTCCTATTACTTTCTACCCAAGGTAGCAGCCTCACCTAGTAGACCCGTAGTCAGTGGCAAACATACAATTTAGAAGGGTCATTATATAATGAGTATGAAATTGTTAAACAACAAGCCCCCTCATGAAATATCAGAACTACAGTAGTTTGTTAAGAGTGAGTTTATAATGTTTTTATTGATTACCCTTTCTACCAAGAAGAAAGCTAATATTATTTACCCAAACTTCATTTCTTTGGCATTAAAAGACCATTGGATCTTGCTGTGTGTTATAGTTGTCTTATTATTGGTAATACATTTATTAATTGATTTATGTACTTAGTTATTGTGAGTTTAGTTTGGTGATTGTTATTTGTTATCCGTGTTCCTATTTATTATTTGTCCCTCACGTTAAATGAGGAAATGTATGGAAAATAATAATCCCGTTCTGTTAAAGGTATCAAAATGATAGTGTTGGGACTAAATTCACTATTACGTGCGTTTCTTACGTTGTTTTTGGTGTGCTTCTCTATGTTTTTGAAATGTGATCGGTACCAATGGCATTTTATTTGTTGTTATTATAACATGTCATTACATACGAGTTTAACAGACAGTGCCCGTGGTATATATTTCTCTGAAATACATTAAACTTTCTTTGAAAAAACCATTTATTAAAAGAAAATTCATTACAAACATAATAAATAAGATTGGCTTTTTACAGCAAAAAAAACTAAATATTTGAGCAATATTTTTCTAAGAATAACAATCAAAAGTTGAGTATTCAAAGAAAAAAGTATACAAAGAAAAAATGAAATACAAAGTAAGAATATGAAAATAGACAACGCAGGTATAAGAATTTTAATAAATGTTGGTGAGGGAGGAGTGTTTAGGTATTGCCACGTTTCACGCTCAAAGTGCTAAATTTTAAAGAGCTTTTGACTACATGAAGCGTTGAAATTATTACACAAACTACGTGTTCTTTAAATAAATGCTGAGAAACTTCTCGTTAGCCTGTGTTTAACCAGGGAATGTTTCTTTAATTACAAGATTCGCCTCTTTGTACTGTTAAAAACCCAGATTTTACCTAATGTAAAGAAATTAGTCTGGGAAACTTTAAAAGAAAAGTTTGTCAGTAAACGATAATTAGTTAATTACGGAATAACATTATTAGTAAATGTAGCTAAAAAAACAGCTGTATTAAAGCTACAACTGTATGTTTTGAGTGTAGCTCATTAAAGTATTCAAGTAAATTATGTGTAAGAAAATATTGGTTTCATTTAATTTTGTTCCACCTCATTTATTTCATACGGCAAACACCACTTTACATTTGATACAAAATAATTGTAATGCAAAATATTTTCAGGCTGAATATTCTTATTTACAGACGTCCTTAGATTATGACAAACAATCAGAAATATTATAGTGTGATAAGAAATAACTATGTACTATAACTATAAAGAATTTATAGTAGATTATTTTATTTATTACAACTGCTAAAATAAAATATTTATGAATTATTAAAATTTATAAACTAATTATGTTATACTTCTAACCCTGTTATAAATAACTCTATTTATTTTATTACACCTAAATTATACATGGTACATAATTTTCAATAACAGTATTCATAATTATTTATTTGTAGTGCTATTTAACTTAAATATTGGTTATTTCATGCATAATTGTCTTTTATATAAACAATTATAGGTTGCCCTACTATATAACAAGTTTAAAATAAATTATGTCGTTTCCAAGCATTACAACAAAATTATAATTGATCACTATTTCATACCACTTATATGTCTACTTCACTCAACAGTTGAATATATTTATACTCTGTGGCAGACTGCTCGAACTACTTGTTGACAAACAAATTCTAGTTGGTGTTTAGCATTTATAATCCTTATTTCTCTCTTGTTATTTTCATTTTGGTATATTAAAGTCTTCTCTGACATATCTAGTTTCATGAAAAAGGCTTTAAATGGTCCCGATTTATTATAAATGGTTTCTTTAATTATAATTCCTCTTGATAATGGGCTTAGGTTCAGTACGTTTCACCACAATGACAATATATCATTTACAACAAACTAAATATATATCATTTAACAAAGAAAATAACAAACTAAATAAAATGGTAAAAGACAAGTGGGTAGAAGATGAAACACTCAATGATTATTTTAAGGCTATGCAAAGTAGTGTAGGGAATTCCAATGACTGTCTGTTTGTTGGCCCTTCGGTATCACAGCTTATTAAAATGGGTGACCATGATACCATCGAAACTACTGTACAATCACCTTTGTATAAAACTAGCAAATTTGTTTTTGTTTGTGTGAACAATAGCACAAATGTCACCATAGGAGGTTCTAGCTCACACTGGTCTCTTTTGTTTGTGAATTGAAGTTCAATGCATGCTTTTCATCTGGACACTTTAGCTGGTTTTAATAATGTTGCCGCACTTAATATAGCCAGTAAACTGGGTATTCTCGCTGGAAACTGCACTCATGTTAATTGTGTTCAGCAAAAAAATGGTTTTGAATGTGGCCTAAATGTTTTATTGCATTCAAAGTTTATTCTTAATTTTGACTGTATTCCTAATGTAAACAAATCATTTGTTGAGTGGTTTTCTGTTGTATGAAAGCCTCAACCCCTGAATGATGCTGATGAGAAGGTTGGAGCACATGTCTGATCAATCACATGAATCTGCTGTTGGTACGGATTGCGATTGTATAGGTGTTAATTCTGGACCAAAGGTTGATATTTTGAAGCTGGTTAGAGCCAGCGATGCTGATGATTTGAAAATCATAGGGTAAAATCGTAGGACAAAAAAGTGTAAATATACTCTAAGCAAAACAGTAGTCCCATGCAGTAACGTGTTTTCTGTGTTAGAGCACGAGCCATCAGGTGATGACCCTAGATTTGTAAAAACTGTTTCTGGTGTATGGGAAAAGTCTGATATGAGGGGTCGTGTTGAGTCCCCTAGAGCTGTAAAACAAAAGCAGCAAAGCATTGTAAATTCTAAAGACAGCAGTGACTCTGTGAGTCTTAGTGTTTCAGGTATTCAAAGCCATGCTGTTTTGTCAAACAATGTCTCGGGTAATGAAGTAACAGATAATGATAAGTTTGATTGTAGTATTAATAGTTTTGATGATAATGTCTTGCTAATAGGTGATTCTATTATACGATTTGCAAGTATACCAATAGCTAAGAGAGGGGCCACCGTGGAACTTTGTCCAGAGGCAAAAATAAAAGATATTAAAGACAAATTGTTGAATTATACCAACGGTAAGTTCCCTGTAATATATATCCATGTTAGTACCAACAATCTCAAGAGAGGGTACAAAGGAAGTGCTGGTTATAATTGAGGCCACGGTAAACGTGAAGCCCTCAATGAAATGGCAGACCTGTTGTTTACCGTAAAAACCCATTTTCCAAATACTATGGTTTTTGTTAACAGTGTAATAATTAGGTCAGACGTATCATATAAAGCTCTCTTTGATTTTAATGAACAATTGGATTTGATGTGCAACAACTTCGATGTCGTTTTTGTGGAAGCAAACTGTTGGGTGAACAGAAGGCATCTTGCAAACGATGGCAGGCATCTAAACCATCGTTGCAGTTGTCAACTGGGACAACTTTTCTCGGAGGTTTTTTCAGCTGCGTATATCGGTAGAGCAGCTTGCGATGTTTTAGATGTGTCGTCGGTGGTCACAAGTCGTATCGTATAGTGGAAGCAGATAAGTCTCGACCAGCTCCACCTGAGCCTTTTGATGTCTTACAAGAGAGAAACAATATTTTTTTAGACGGAATTGTCCCAAAAGGACTGTAGAATCTCATCATCAGTTACCATGTTTTCTTAAAATTGTTCATCACAATATGCAGGGTCTCCGGAACAAACTTGATAGCCTTCAAATTCTTATTGATTCGGAAGATCCGGACGTAGTTTGCTTGTCTGAACACCATCTTATAGACTTTGAGTTTGAAGTGATTTCTTTACAAGGCTTCAACAGTATAACATCCTTCTGTAGAAAGTCTCTTCGAAAAGGAGGTGTGTGTATTTTTAGCAAGTCTGCAATTAAGTACGAGGTTGTGAACGTCTCACGTTTCTGTGTGGAGGGGAAGTGTGAACTTGCTGTGGCTAGGTTACATCTTCATAACGACTCATTTCTAATCATTGCAGCTTACAAACCGGAGCCGTTTTCATCTTCTATCCAGGAGCATGAAGCATTTTATGAGTGTTTATCGGACTGTCTTGGTAGGGTTATGAATTCGGATGCTAGAACTATTGTTGTGGGTGACTTCAATGTTGATCTTTCGGTTGCCAATGTTAGATGCGATAGCTTGATTCATATGATGGCTTCTCATGGCTTAAAAATAGGGTTTCATCTTATACTAGGGATCTTAAGTCCCTCATTGATCATATCTATACTGATCTTCCTGGTGATTCTGTTAAGTGTTCAGTTGTAATCACTGCTCTTTCTGATCATCATGCGCAGTTGGCAACAGTGAATTTATCAGCCCCGGGAGATGCAGGTCATCCCAAGTTTGCACTTAGACGATCATTCTCTGATGACAACGTTCGCATCTTCAGTCACCTCTTAAGTAAAGAAACTTGGAATGAAATTTATGAAGCAAACTCAATGAATGAAAAAATGCAGCTTTTCGAGTCTTCATTACAGTTTCATTTTGGACAGGCTTTTCCAGAGAGGAAAATTCAACTACGGAAGCGTTTCCCCCGAACAAAGGTTACCCTGAATAAGGATCAGTTGAAACTTCGGGATATGGTCATCCAGAGTATTTATTCTACCAGGGACTTGGACTCTTCTGATGAAAGGAGACAGCACTACTTTGCGTTAAAGAAGCAGTATAGGTCTGGTATTAGAAATGCAAAGTCATCCAAAGTCCTTGCCTTAATACAGAATTCTTCTAATAAAGCTAAAACTGTATGGGGTAAAGTGAATGAAATTAGAGGCAAGAACGACATTTCATCAAATCTCTCTCAGATTATCAGGGATGACACAGGTAATAGCGTTAGCGATCCAAAGCGGGTTTCTAATATGTTCAATGATTTCTTCGTTAATATGCCCACTGTTGATTCAACTTTGTCTGGAGTTTCATTCCTGCCGAGTTCTAAAAATTCATCTTTTTTCCTCACGCCTGTTTCGGAAATTGAGGTTTCTGATATCATTAGATCTCTGAAATCTAAGACATCTTCTGGCTGTGACAACATATCTTCTAAGTTGCTCAAGATATGTTCCCATCATTTTGCCCAGCCACTTGTTCACCTCATCAATTATTCTTTTGAAAATGGGGTCTTTCCTGAGTATTTGCAGTTATCAAGAGTGAAACCCTTGCATAAAAAAGGAAGAGTTGACGATCTTGAGAATTTCAGACCCATTTCAATATCATCTGTGTTTTCCAAGGTTTTTGAAAAGGCAGTGTTATCTAGATTATTATATTTTATTGAAAGAAACAATGTGTTGTGTGAGAATCAGTTTGGATTTGTTAGAGGAAGGTCTACAATTGGTGCAATGTTCAGGCTCCTGGATAAGGTTGTCAAAGCTCTTGATGAGGGGAAATCTGCATTAGGAGTATTTTTTGATTTACGAAAGGCCTTTGACATGATTTCACATACGCTTCTCTTGGAAAAACTTGACAATATTGGCGTGCGTGGTGTGGCAAGCGAGTGGGTTTCCTCATATCTTTCGGGACGAAGACAGGTGGTTGAAATACGATTCACAGATGCTACACTTTGAGAAGGTGCTTTTCTGATTCGCAGATCGTTAAGGCGGGTGTGCCCCAGGGCTCCATTCTTGGACCCCTGTTGTTCATCTTGTACATCAATGACCTGAAGAGTTGCCTGACAAATGCCCACTTGTGCTTGTTTGCAGATGATACATCAATTGTAATTGACAACAAATGTCGTTCAGAAATGGAATTAAGTGCTTTCATGGAGTCAAATTCAATTGTTCAGTGGTTTCATGAAAATGGATTGGTGTTGAACAATGATAAATCTACGCTGGTAGATTTCTCAATAACACTTCGCCATGAATCTCTTAGCATTTGGATTGATGATAAGGATATGTGTTCCCAAGTAGATATAAAGTTTTTGGGATTATCTGTGGACAGAAATCTGAAGTTTTCTTCTCATATAGATAATGTTGCTCGTAAGGTTTCTTCTGGAATTTTTGTGCTACGTAGATTAGCACTTTTCACCAACACTGCAGTTCTTCTTTCAGCATATCACGGTTTAATTTTTCCTTATTTATCCTATGCTGTCACCATCTGGGGATTTGAAAAATCATCAACAAAACATATTTTTGTTTTACAAAAAAAGCAGTGAGAATTATAGCTGGAGTTCGTCAAAGAGAATCATGTAAGCCCCATTTCCAGGAGTTAATACTTTTCACTTTTCCCAGCATTTACATTTTTCGGACCTTAGTTTTCATGAAAAAAACCATAGTTCTTTCCATTCTTTGCTACCCCAGTCAACATATGACCTTAGAAAATGTTCCAAGTTTAATATTCCCCCACATACCACTTACTTTTTCAAACACCATACCTATTTCAGCGCCACAACATTACTAAACGCACTTACAGATGTTGTAAGAACTGAACATAATTTATTGCGTTTTAAGAGAAATCTTAAGCATTTCCTCATTGAAGAATGTTTTTATTCTGTGGAGGCTTATTTGAAACACAAGTGACTTTCATGTTGTTTTTTTTCTCTTTTTGACTATTATTTATGTCTCTTTATAAGGAAGAAATTTTATAGCTAATTTTAAGAGCTATTTTGTAACTATGGACGCAAGCCAATGCATGTAAAATGTTTTAATGGCAATGAAGAATATTTGAATTTGAATTATTTGAATTTGAATTTAGGTTGTAATAACAATCGTGTGGCTTTTAGCTATGGAAGTTCCCCAATCAAGATAAAGTTCTCCTTGCCTAAGAGGTTTATAAATGTTTTGTTTCTAATAGGTTCCGGACCACCGCGTTGCGGCACCATATACACTAGGCCCTACACCATTGTTGCCATTCCTTTAAAACTACTTCCAGTAGAAAACGTTTAGTAACGGTTACAATGCAACTATCACAATCATTGTGAGAACCACTTATGTCTTTGCGCTGTCTTATCATATTTGTGGTTTTATTCTTATTACTTCTGCAATTAAAATAACTTCTACGAAAAAAGTTAAGCTTGAGCGGCAAGACTAAAATGTCGAAGATTTTAAAATAATAAAAGTTAATTCGGTTTCCTTGAAGTTTGAATATCCACCTTCTAATTATAAGGATTTGGAAAACTTATTTACGATAGTACAATATCCTAGTTTGGTATAAAATTACAAAAAAAAAAAAAAACTTAATGTGACATGAATATTATCTACTTTCAGTTATAAAAAAGTAAAACGTGTTACAAACGGAGACAACAAAGGCCTCAAGGGACGAAGGGCTTAGAGAGGCTGTTTTACAAAAGCTGATTATACTGAAAAGAGCTCCAGTGTGTTTTAACACCTGTTTCTGAATCTTAATTTATGTTTTGGGTCATTTATTGTAATAAAGTCTGAGATTTGTATTCCCCAAACTAGTTTTCGTCATACTGTTAAAAAAACAGCTGGTTAAACACATACATTGAGATGCCAAAGTTTGTCTTTTTATTTCTAGTATAATAAAGTATTGTTTTGATGGTCTTTTTCGGCCTAGGTCAAAAACATTATTTGGTGACACTTTTTGGTTGAGGTCATCAGCTGTTAACATGAATTGACCAAAACATTCAACTTGTCAACAATGAAAACTTGTGTAACACCTGTTTATGTTTAGGGTAGCAAGATCAATATGGAGCAAACTGTTCATGATAAAAATTAAACCAAATTCAGATTCTATAAAAATGTTATATTAATACTGTTTGCAGTTCGACGAAGGATATAATTGATCACAAGGACCAAAAGCGGCTTTTCGATTATGGCTCACTTCTAGCCTCGGTTCCGCCAAACACACCACTTGTTGTATGGTCCAATTCAAACTAATACTTACGTATGCTGTAAGTTCTACGGTTAATATGACTAATATAATTCCAAGAAGGCATAAATACTGTTTAAAAGTATCCTTTTAGTACAATTTAAGGTTTCACTGCTTGGATTTTTTATGGAGGATTTATAGATTTACACATAATATACAGACTGTTTATTAAAGGTTCAAAAATAAAACATTTCCTTTAAAAACAGGACAACGATAACTTTTAGGACCCATGTTTATGGACTTTTTACTTATTTTGAGCCATAATACCTTATACACAGTTTTTAACGGGCTTTACAGACACCCTGCATACATATGCTCGGAAAAGTCTTGTTTATGGTCGTTTTTAATGTGTACTAAAATCGATGAGCCTTTCAATAGATTAACTTTTATAATTTATTGGATTTTTCGCTTAGTTAAATCTCATGACATTTATATTTGCATTAATGAAGCAGCTTTGTGTCAATCAATCATGGACTGATTAACGGATAATTTTCTTGCACTAATAAATATCTTATTTCCAATCATTTAAATTAACTATTGAAGTGAGGTTACTATTCATCTCCTATAAGTAAGAGCAAAGCGATATTTTTGTAAACTTAATTTTTTACAACAATTGTCAAGTAGCTAAAGTATTTTTTTAAGTTTTCGAGTAGTGTGGGTTTGCGGGTTTTGCGCCGGAAGTGACGTCATCCGGTCACGTGACCGGAAGTGCTGAGTCATGAAAGATGTTATCTGGGGCTGAGCCAGTGACGTAGGCGGTTTTGTGACGAAATGAGTAAAAGTTCAAAGTTCAAGGTCACGGGGAGGTAATTTTAAAAAAGTACTACCTCGCACGCGTAAAATCCGATTGTGATTCGATAGTTTTAATTCGATAAAATATCGAATGAAAATTATCGAATGAAGCAATCGAATGATACGAGTGCGAGGTAGTACTAATACAAATATTACTTTATTTTTATTTACAATAAGTTATGTTTACAATAATTCATGTTTACAATAGTTCCCCGTTGTTGGTTGTCATCGATGTTGTTGATCCGGACGAGTTGCGGCCATCACTTCGCTTTCTGAATAAAGACGGTATATACTTCGATTCCTGCGCAGAGTCCATGTTGTTTTTTGATGCGTAAAGTTCCAAAGATAAATCGTAACCGGACGCAATGAGAAGTCTTAACTCTTCATTAAAAACCTCGAGGTCTTGGAAAGTCGCCAGATGAATAGAGTCATAATGAATACACCTAATTTTAATGGACATTTTAATACAATGTTTTACGTTTGTGAAGAGCACTCGATGTTCACCAGTCGAGAGCCGGAGGTGTACTGACTATTCGCTAGCTAGCGTTCTGGTATCAAACAAAATGGTGGGGCGGAGAAGATGGCGGACAGCAGATGGCAGGCGGCAGGTGGCAGCTGGTTGCTACTACATTCGCCGCCACAGTAATGCAATCCTTCGGCGTAATTCTTGTAGTTTATCTTGTCGGTTCATTTGATACGTTTTACATCTACATATGCAATAGCTGAAACACTTGCACTTACGACAAGCTTTCCCGTCAACTTGATCGCCTGGTATTTTAAAACATTGTAACTCGCAACAATATGTCTTCAAATTGTTATCGAAAAATAAATTTTTCATAGGTGACACCGACATGTTAGCTGCAGCGTGTGTTAGACAAGACTGAGACTAACTTCACTGCTCCCTCTCTTTTATACCTCTTCATAAGTTAACCCTGAATGAAAGTTCAAGGTCATCCATTTGAATTTTAAAAAAAGCAACACAGCAGTATATAAAATAATATACTGCTGTGTTGCTGTTTTTATTTTTTTTTATTTTATTTTATTTTATTTTTTTTTTATTTTCTTTATTAAACAAACATCTTACAATACAATAAACTTAAGTTTAACATTGATAACTAGAAATACAAACAGAGACATTATGTACAAGGATGCGTGATGTGCAGAGTGAGTTCCGTCGAGTTGTTGCCGCTTACACCGTGTGATACCAAATACAACGTCCCCGGTTGAATATCTCGCAAATCTTCATTTTGTAGCAGTTGAACAAATCGTTTTGGAAGAAATACTTGAAACTTCGGCTCATCTCCTGGAGAGAAAGGTCCTTCGCTCAATGAAACTAGAATTGCTTCTCCATGTGTGGTTTCCACTTTCTTGATGTTATGAATAATGTAGTGTTTTTGTTCTTTTAGTTCTGAACACTTTTTAGTTAGCAGAAGGTCGGATTTTGAATGAGTGTTGAATTGATCAACCAGTGTTTGTAGAAACTGTTGTGATGTCATCTTCGTCAGTGGTGTCTTCTGTGATGTTGCCTCTTCGGAGTCTCGAATAATACTCGTGCTGGAGCGGTGCTGTCTCCTCGTATTTATAGGCCCCGCTACCCCCACCACATTTCTGTTCTCCACTACCCCCACCACATTCCTGCGTTTGTTTCAAGTAAGCAGCCAAACGATACGCGTTGTACAATGCACAGTTTGTTTGGCCGTGTTTAAGATCTTTTGCAGCGACACAAATATTACCGAGATTAATGTTAAAGTCCTTACTGATAGTTATATCGAAAACATCACCGTGCGTGTACTTTTGTATCCAGTTCTTTTTTTCTAATCCTCTTGTGTATATATGTGAATATTGTTTGCAAAAGTTAAACATAATACTGTGCAGATTACTGTAGCTTATAAATCCTTCATACCAATGTATGTGATGAAAGTAGTTTGTTATCCATTTGTTTGTACTTTTTGCTTTGGTGTTAAGTTTGTTAAAAGAAAAAGGAGCATCAAACGTGAATGGGTAGGCTACAAATGTAAGCAAGTCTAAAATTACTAATTCCTTGATAATAAACCTATCATCATTATTTCGAAATGCTTGAAATTCTATTACACAAGGCTTTACACTCACTTCTTCATCCCCTCCGCTCATCATGGCACCTAGCGATCAACTAAACTGTTTTCCACACCACGGTAGGTTAAATACCAGGCCGTACAGTTGCAGGCGCGTTGGTGTATATTTAACGTGGGCACCGTCCCCAATAGGCCTACCCCACGTGTGTTCTTCTTTACTAAGTCAAACTTTAGTCTTTTTTAACTTCTTCTTCTTGTGTTTCGTTTTCTTCTTCTTCTTGTTTCTCCGTTTCTTCTTCCTGTGTTGTTTCTTCTGTAGCTTCTGTAGCGATTTCTACAAGTGGTTCAAAATCCTTTAACTTTCTCCACATGCAAACTTCATGAGGTATTCTATTAAAAATAGATGTATCCACAGGTCCGTACACGATGGTGCTATCAGGTTGTTTTTCCAAGGTATCGACCAAATATTCTTTAATAATAGCGCTTGCAAATACCAACTGTCTCATGTACCTTGTAATAGGTTCTGTTGCGTAGTTTAAAACGTAGAATTCTTCATGTGACAGTAGAATCTTATTTTCATGTTGAGTCAAGTCTCTAATTCGCACTTGTAGTTGTCCACGATGTTTAACAATATCGATTTCATTGTCACAATCCAAAAGTCGAATATGTGTTTTCCTTCCACACAAACTGTTAGTTAAATAACATTCTATTAAATGTACATGTTTCAAAAATGACTCCCAAGCATTTTGCGAAAATAAAACCTTTTTTGTTCCATGGTGTAGTATTACTGTAGGGGAATAATCCAATGACTTCATCAATCCAACTGATACACTTTTACTGATGCATGCTGAGATGGGGTAAAAGATTCGCAAAAAAACTTCAGTTAAAATGTGAGGAGGAATATTTTCTTCAACTTTCTTCTTCCTCTTTGGTACTACCTTTGATGGGTCTGCATTACTTTCCTCCTCTCTATCTCTTTTACCAAACTTTAAAAATGCAGTTATTTCCTTGATGATTTTTTCTTCACTAGTATTATCACGTTCCAATAACGGTGCTACCTCTGCATCACCTTGTACAACAGATGGAGAACTCATTTTGTAGAAGATGTTGCCCATGCGATGATAGACGATCAACTGAAGACCTGCATTGTTGCTCCGCTATTTATAGGTTAGCGACAGTGGCGGTGCCGGTGGTGGTACAACGTTTTACAATACCGTCTTTACGATACCAGTCAACGGTGTGTATGTAACAATTTTATCGTGCAAAATTAAACAATACGCAGATGTATTTGCAGGTACGTTTTCTTGAAATTCCATTTCTATTTTTATATCAACACTAGACGATTTTACAGATTCGTTTTGTTTGGAGCAATCAATTACAACAATCGGAGATTTCGATTCAAACTGTACGGGAGATAGTAGAGGTGTGTTTGTTTTGCCGTAATATGAATTTTGGAACCTAGCGTACATATCGTATAAAACACTGTACCTTTTTTTATCAAAAGAGATATTAAAGTTGTCGTCAGTCAACAGCTCCAACAGCTCCATCTCTCCAAGATATGGTTCACTGCTAGCATACTCACTCAGTAGTTCAAGATCACTAAATAGTTCAAGATCACTAAATAGTTCACCTTCCATCTCTGAATCGTCTTCGTCTTCATCTTCGTTTAAATTTAATGGAATATTTTTAATCAATTCTAGTATAGTCTTCTTAGAAGGGAAAATGTTATCTCTGGGCGACATGATTCCGAGTAGCAGACTGATTTACCACTAATACTAAACCACCTTTTATACATGATTTCGGTGGTGGTGGGGGTAAGTGTTGAAAGTGCAAGTGGTAGGGAAAAGTGATAGGGAAGAGGTATTATTGTAACACAAATGATTAAGTCCTGTAAGTGGGTCAAGGTCACCTTATCCTATTACCAGAACGGGGAATAGAGCAGTAAGAGATTCTTATTCAAACCTCAAACTGATCTATTCCCCGTTCTGTATTTCCCCCCCCCCCCCCTTTGGCGTTTTATTTAGTTTATGAGGTTGTGTAATAAAGGCACAGTGTGTAGCCTTCTTGTAATAATTGGTCAATTTTTTTCTTCAAAGGGATTGGTTTTACATCTATTTTTACTTCTTCTGTTCCACGAATACCCAATCCTTTGACCTGAACATAATGGTACTCCGTTAACAGTTGGTAAACACGCTGGATAAAAGTATCCGCTTTAGCAGTAGAGTCAATATAGTGGAGGTATACCATGGTAGGTGCTCTCTTGACGCAATTCAGAACCAAAGTGATAATTGTCTCTGTAACATCGGGCTTAGATACCCATAGTTTTTTTTTTTTTTTTTTGCTTTAATTACAGGTTTGGAACAATATAAAATGTTATATTAATGTTCCATCCATTATTGACTAACCTTACCATATTACCAAAGATTTTATATAACTTTCTACTGTAGTTTATTTCAAATGCTTCATTTTCACTACTATAAACTTCACCTGTTGGTCTCCACATGCACAATTGACAACTAACCTCTATATCAAGATACCGTAGCAGTAATCTCCTTACAGCAAGCAACTGATCAATGTTTTCGACCCGTCTGCTAACTATTATAGTTGCTGCAGAGATAGAAGTAGTGGATGCATTCATTTTCAGCAGAGTACTAATTTTTACCAGCGATGGAGAACCTCCTTTATACTTAGTTTAAGTAGTGGTGGGGGTTAGGAAAAGATATTGTTGTTGTGAGAAATAAGAAGATCTTTCATTATTTTTTATCAAACGAATATTTTCTAAGTCCCAAGGTCATTTACACCAGTTGCCAAAACGGGGAATAGAGCAATAAGAGGTTCTCACTTTGACCTCAAACTGATCTATTCCCCGCTTTGTATTTCAAAGGACTTTAGTTTTTTAAGATAGTTACTCGTCCTGATCTTCATCCATGAGGAAGATTTGTTTGTAAGCTGAAGGTTCTTCAGCGAAGAAATGTTGGTCCGCTAACTCATCCTCTTTAAGAAAAACAGCTTCAAAAGGTGGAGGGTTGTGTAAATCTTCTTTGTGAATTAAGGACGGTTCTTGAAGCTGCGACTGAAGGTTTGAAATGTATTTTATTGACTTTTGTATAGTGGTTAATTTAGAATCATACGGATTGGAGGATGGTAATATGCGTCTTAATACTTTATAACAATCAGCGATCCTTGTTCTCATTTTTCTAGAACTAGCATTGTTTCTCTCGGTTTTGAGAGATCTCGAGTTTAAGTTTGGCGAAGTATTACTAGTCTCTGGAAAAATGTTGGATAGAATCATAGCCTGGACAAGTATCGATGGGGCAGCAGAAGATGAAACAGTACAAGAAGAGGCGTCAGAAGTTGGTTTTCTGATGTGCTCCATGGTGTCTGAGGTGGGCGAATACAAGCAGCAGACTAATTTTACCATCGATAAGGTGTCTCTTTTATACCCAATGGAAGTGGTGGGAGTGCAAGTTTTAGGGAGGGGATGTTTTTGTAAGAAATATATATTTCAATATTTTTTTTTTTTTTTTTTTTACCAAACAAAATTTTCTAAGTCCCAAGGTCATCTGAACAAATTGCCAAAACGGGGAATAGAGCAGTAAGTGGTTCTCACTTGGACCTCAAACTGATCTATTCCCCGCTCTGTATTTCTTAAAGTAAACAATAAATCTTCACACTATTGAGCAGCCTTTGCTCTTTGAAGCTCAAGTTCTAAGTCTGCAACCAGGCGAAAGTCTGCATCGTGCTCCTCCCATTGTTCAGGAGAACGCGGTTGTCCACACCACTTTGTAAAGGCGTACCTCATTGCCTCATTATACTCCTCCAGGATAACATGATAGGGTCTTGGTTGCTGTGTTGTAGACCGCATCGATGATGTAGTTTGTTGCGGTTGTGACTGGGCATCATTCTCCGCAACCTTATCAATCTTAGAAACCTCGGTAATTTCAGCAGCCTCAGCAATCGCGTACAACTCCTCTTCGCTAATTTCCTTTCCCCATGTGTTGCTGTTGACGCTCATGATGATACAACTAATAATTATATTCCGAATCGCTTGCTTAAATACCCGCTTACCCCCTCCCTTCTTCACTGTTGAATAATATCTTTAGTATAATATTTCTCCTTTTTCCTTTTACGTTTATCTTTGTCTTAGTGTAAAATATCTAAGTCCGTTATCTAGGTCAAGGTCGTTGTAACATTGTAAAAAAAAAAAGTGTGGACAACCTATTTACACTCTGCAGCATATGCTACAATTTGTAAATAGGTTGTCCACACTTTTTTTTTTAATTTGGAAAAACTTTATTTAATTTGGAAAGAATGTTTTTTTTTTTTTTTTTTTTTTTTTTTTTTTTACAATTTATTCCACACAGTGGTTCCTGAATCGGCTCGGATTAGATAGTGCTTTTTTGTAGGGTTTTTGGGATGACGCATGCCTTTAGGTAATCTTAAAATGTAAAGGCGGTCTTCACATTTTAACATGACCTTCAGGAATCCCATTATTTTTACAAAGACGTATTGTTTGTTTTTAGCTAGCCTATTAATCCGAGTCTTAGCCGGTTTCACTGTTGGATGTGGTGAAGAAGGAGAAGCGGTATTTTTTAAATGAAGATTGCACAGTTCTTCATTTAAAGTACACTGTTTTGCACAGCGTTCGCCTTTCTTTGCACCTTTTTTGAAGATATAATTACATAGTTGTGCAGGACGTATGCACCTTCTATGCAATGACTTTAATTGATTAAATTTCTCTGAAGGAGATTGAATATTTGTGCAAATTACTGAAGGTCTGGTTGAACTAGTGGAAGGTGAAATTTCAATTGGGGGTCTTGTAGATATTTTAGAGCTTGATCTCGAGGTGGAGCTTGATCTTGAGGTGGATGATGAGGAGCTCGAAGAAGACCTTGATCTCGAGGTAGATGATGAGGAGGAGGAGCTCGACGAAAACCTTGATCTCGAGGATGATGGTGAAGGAGAAGTTGGTCGATCCATAATGGGTGGTGAAGTTGTCTTCTCAGGGATGATAAGAGACATTAAAAGAGCCTGACGAAGAATTGAACCAGCAGCCGAAGTCAAGGGTGATGCAGAAGTCGAGGGTGATGCAGAAGTCGAGGGTGATGCAGAAGTCCTGGGTGATGTAGAAGTAGAGGGTGATGCAGAAGTCGGTAGTGATATCGGGTGTGACTCCATAGTTCTGAGTTGAGCAAGCACAAGCAGCAGAATGATCTTACCAGTAATGGGAAGCCTCTTTTATACCCAATATAAGTGGAAGGAGAAAGGGGAAAGGGGAAGGGGGATAGGCTATGGTTTAAAATATTAATTTTCCTATATGTAACCAGACAGAGGTTTTATAAGTCCTGTCAGTGGGTCAAGGTCATCTGAACTTGTTGCCAAAGCGGGGAATAGAGCACAAATTGGTGCTCTATTCCCCGCTCTGTATTAGGGGACAGGGAATTACAAGCAATGATTTTAATAACAAAAAATAAAGAAAAAAAAAACCCCAAAAAAAAAGGAAAATCACAACAGTTTCTCAGGCTAAGAAAGGTAATGTCAACCGGTTTACATGGCCGTATTGACAAGTCCGGTAGAGCACAAATTGGTGCTTTATTCCCCGCTCTGTATTAGGGGACAGGGAATTACAAGCAATGATTTTAATAACAAAAAATAAAGAAAAAAACCCTCCAAAAAAAAAGGAAAATCACAACAGTTTCTCAGGCTAAGAAAGGTAATGTCAACCGGTTTACATGGCCGTATTGACAAGTCCGGTTTTCAGGGCCGAAACTTATTGTCAGGGGGTTAGGAAAGGGATGAGAAACAAATTACATTACTTTGAAACAAACTGGTCAGTTAGAGTTAACGTTAATTTTACAAAGGTCCGTCCGGGTTTCAGTGTTGCTGTTGTGACCTTGTTAAACTGACCGCAGTATCCTGACGCCCGTTCGTGATCTACGTCCGTCCGGGTTTCAGTGATACTGATTGTTGTAGATCAACGAACGGGCGTCAGGCTACTGCGAACCAATGTTTTGACCAAGGTAGTTTACAAAGACCGGCATTTAAATTACTTTGATAACAAACCCCACGGATATAAAGACTTTACCCAAGGATAAGGATCTGTAAGAAAGGTACATATTTCATCATTAAATATTTACAAAGACCGGCATTTAAATTACTTTGATAACAAACCCCACGGATATAAAGACTTTACCCAGGGATAAGGATCTGTAAGAAAGGTACATATTTCATCATTAAATAAAACACTCAAAACCAACACCAACATTCATTAAACTAACTACATTAATTAGCAGCAATCTACAAGCAATAATCTAACAAACAAACTACCATGCTTAACAAACTACCATGCACATGCAAAGGCGCGGATCTCTTAATTGCGCGTCGGGCCCAACGCACACTTAAAAGACCTACGCTGCAGCAGAATGCAACCCGGACGGACGTAGATCACGAACGGGCGGCAGCCTACTGCGAAGAGACTGCGGACTGCTCCCGCTTATAAAGGCGGCGGTCAGTGGTGGGAGGTGACTAATGGGAAGCCTCTTTTATACCCAATATAAGTGGAAGGAGAAAGGGGAAAGGGGAAGGGGGATAGGCTATGGTTTAAAATATTAATTTTCCTATATGTAACCAGACAGAGGTTTTATAAGTCCAGTCAGTGGGTCAAGGTCATCTGAACTTGTTGCCAAAGCGGGGAATAGAGCACAAATTGGTGCTCTATTCCCCGCTCTGTATTAGGGGACAGGGAATTACAAGCAATGATTTTAATAACAAAAAAAAAAGAAAAAAAAAACCCCAAAAAAAAAAAAAGGAAAATCACAACAGTTTCTCAGGCTAAGAAAGGTAATGTCAACCGGTTTACATGGCCGTATTGACAAGTCCGGTAGAGCACAAATTGGTGCTTTATTCCCCGCTCTGTATTAGGGGACAGGGAATTACAAGCAATGATTTTAATAACAAAAAATAAAGAAAAAAACCCTCCAAAAAAAAAAAGGAAAATCACAACAGTTTCTCAGGCTAAGAAAGGTAATGTCAACCGGTTTACATGGCCGTATTGACAAGTCCGGTTTTCAGGGCCGAAACTTATTGTCAGGGGGTTAGGAAAGGGATGAGAAACAAATTACATTACTTTGAAACAAACTGGTCAGTTAGAGTTAACGTTAATTTTACAAAGAACAATCAGTATCACTGAAACCCGGACGGACGTAGATCACGAACGGGCGTCAGGATACTGCGGTCAGTTTAACAAGGTCACAACAGCAACACTGAAACCCGGACGGACGTAGATCAACGAACGGGCGTCAGGCTACTGCGAACCAATGTTTTGACCAAGGTAGTTTACAAAGACCGGCATTTAAATTACTTTGATAACAAACCCCACGGATATAAAGACTTTACCCAAGGATAAGGATCTGTAAGAAAGGTACATATTTCATCATTAAATATTTACAAAGACCGGCATTTAAATTACTTTGATAACAAACCCCACGGATATAAAGACTTTACCCAGGGATAAGGATCTGTAAGAAAGGTACATATTTCATCATTAAATAAAACACTCAAAACCAACACCAACATTCATTAAACTAACTACATTAATTAGCAGCAATCTACAAGCAATAATCTAACAAACAAACTACCATGCTTAACAAACTACCATGCACATGCAAAGGCGCGGATCTCTTAATTGCGCGTCGGGCCCAACGCACACTTAAAAGACCTACGCTGCAGCAGAATGCAACCCGGACGGACGTAGATCACGAACGGGCGGCAGCCTACTGCGAAGAGACTGCGGACTGCTCCCGCTTATAAAGGCGGCGGTCAGTGGTGGGAGGTGACTCCGCCCCGTGACGTCGGGGGGGGGGGGGGGGGGCATGACCCAAATGGGGGGGGGGGCATGACCCAAATGGGGGGGGGGGGGGACATGACCCAAATGGGGGGGGGGGACATGACCCAAATGGGGGGGGGGGGGACATGATCCAAATGAGGGGGGGGGGGTGTCATGAAGGGAAGGGGAACCGGTTCTTAGCTTTCTACCCGTATATGGAAGTGTCAAGGTTACACTTGGCAAGCCGCCAAAAACCTAATCAACGAGATAAACCGTCTGACCCTTCAAAAGTCAAGACATTAGGACTCATTCCAGCTTTGTCTCTCGAACTAAAACTACGTGCCGATCAGCAGCGCTACGATGACTTCCCCTGTGAACCTTGAGAAACTGCGACGTCTGAAGGAATCCCTGAAGGAGACGGTTGAGAGAAGAAGTGGTTTTAAGAGACCAACTTCTTTCAAGGCCACAATAAGAAGAAATTTTAAGAACCATCCGCTCTACTTCAACCAACATCCGTCATCTGAGCATCGACCTTCGACTTCGACTACAAGTCAGCCTCGACCTTCAACTCCACCTCTCACCGTGGATGAGGTGATGGAGCGGACGAGGGTGTTGAAGGAAGAAGAATTAGTCACTCCTCTAAACTTCAAATCACTTAAATTTAGAAAACTAAAAACAAATATCAAATACAAGTTTGTGGCAAGGCTCAGCGGAAACAGCTATATTTTACAACATGAAGATTTTCACTTCAAGGTCCAACTGCCTCATTCCCTGCCGCAACCGCCTAGAATCCCATCCAAAAAGGAACTGTTTTTCGTCAGACAAGAGGGCAAGGCGCATTGGTTAATTAAATAAATTGTCACAGCCCTTGTCCATTTCCTCCACCTCGACTAACCGCAACTCCTTCAGGACTCCTCTTCATGGCATCAAAAACGGTCCTTTTCAGGACCACCCTAAGCATTTCAAGTTAGGGACTTGGCCTGTACATAGGCAGGAGACTGTTAGTCTTATGTTTGTGTGCAGCCCACTTTGTAAAAATTTCGAAGTCCCAAGGTCCTTGACCTTGACCATGACCATGACCCAAGGGGGGGGGGGGGGGGGGTATAAAGTTTGTGCAAAGTATGTCATGTGGGTACTCAAATTACGCGGATTGATCGGACGAACAAGTTGGTGCAAACAGAATTCAGATCCGACAAAGGGTATAGAAGCAACAGCGAAAAAACTACTATTTTCAAGGATAAACCTAAATAACTTCTTTATTTACGGTTTAAAGTATATTAAGTGGGTACTCAAATTACGCGGATTGATCAGACGAACAAGTTGGTGCAAACAGAATTCAGATCCGACAACGGGTATAGCAGCAACAGCGAAAAAACACCTATTTTCAAGGACAAACCTAAATAACTTCTTTGTTTTTGGTTCAAAGTATAACATGTGGATACTTCAATTACGCGGCTTGCCAAGACAAACAAGAAGGTGCAATTTAAATTTAAATCTAACCAACAGTATATCATCTGTAGCGTAAAAACGATGGTTTGAAGGACAAGGTAACGTTGTGGTGGGGGTTAGGTGCCTATCATACATGATAACGCTCCATCATTATTCTTCCAGCTCTTGACGGATGAACATCTACCTAGAGGGTCTGAAAAATGTCGCAGTTTTACAGGAACATGAGGAAGGTGACCTTCAGTAGTCCCCTTGACACTACTTTCTACTTCCCTGACAATGAAGACAGAAGGTCTACACTTTTAGTGGACAATGAGCGGTTTCGTCGAAGAATAATCGAGGTTGAAACACTTTTAGCTAGTTGTTTGCTTCGCAAAAAGAACCATATGAATACATGCACCGGTTTAGATCATAGTAGCTGTTATACTTATACAGAGTTGAAGCGCAAACATTATTGAAGTTTTTAGTTACGGAGCTAAGGTCTTGACAGTCTAAGAGCTAAACCCTAACTAACACATGTAAACTAGTTATTGTGCGATGTAAAACTCGGTGGGGGGACTGGTGTAGTGGGGGACTGGTGTAGTGGGGGGACTACCATCTGCCGCACACTTGCCACCTGCCGCCTGCCGCCTGCCACCAGCCATCTGCTTCGTTCTACTACACTTTTACCCCCACCATTTTGTTTGATACCAGAACGCTAGCTAGCGAATAGTCAGTACACCTCCGGCTCTCGACCGGTGAACATCGAGCTCTCCGAGACGCTCTTCACAAAATAACAATATCATTTCACTCAAGGTCTGATAGATGTTTCTATTTCATTGCCGTCACGTATTATTTCCTCCTGACAGCAATGAAATGCAAACACCTAACAGAACAGATAGGTGTCAAAAACACAACATGGACTCTGCGCAGGGATCGAAGTATCTACCGTCTTTCTTCAGAAAACAAAGTGATGGCCGCAACTCGTCCGGATCAACAACATCGATGACAACCAACAACGGGGAACTATTGTAAACATGAATTATTGTAAATAAAGTAATATTTGTAATATGAATTATTGTAAATAAAATAAAGTAATATTTGTAATTGTTCTACCTCGCACTCGTATCATTCGATTGCTTCATTCGATAATTTTCATTCGATATTTTATCGAATTAAAACTATCGAATCACAATCGGATTTTACGCGTGCGAGGTAGTACTTTTTTAAAATTACCTCCCCCGTGACCTTGAACTTTGAACTTTTACTCATTTCGTCACAAAACCGCCTACGTCACTGGCTCAGCCCCAGATAACATCTTTCATGACTCAGCACTTCCGGTCACGTGACCGGATGACGTCACTTCCGGCGCAAAACCCGCAAACCCACACTACTTTTTCGTGTTAATATAATAAACGTCATAATTTTTCAATTTGTTATTTTGAGCAGTATTGTAAACCTAAGGTTTTGCTTTTTCACTGCACCCTTTCGCAACCTTCGTTCGCTGCGCTCTTTCATTATGCTCGCTCGTTGCGATCGATGGCTGGGCTCGTCCCCGCGCCTGCACTGACCGTGGACGCGCACCATCAATCTCAATCGTGGCCTGTCGGAACATGTTGGCCATGGTCTTCGCCTCATATGTTGACCCATTCCTGTGACCAGGCCCTCGTGGGCTGTCGGAGCGCTATGATTTCCTGTACGTAGGCCAACGCGTAGTTTACAATTATCTTTTCGCAAATGTTTATGTTTTACAACAAAATTCATTATTTTAGTGAACGACGATATGCTGTCGGAACTTAATCCCTCTTTCTATATTATACCCGTAGGTCTAGTTAAAAACACATTAAAATTAATGATTTCCCATGTACATTATTATGCTTTTTTGGGCCGTAGGAAAAATATACTTGTAATCTCTTTCTTTTTTGTCATTAGTCATTTTTCATAAGAAATTAACTAGTCTTATTTTAATCGATAAGTCTTCTGAACCCTACCGACAACCTAACTTTGGGTCCGTATAACAAATGTACTATGTGTCAAAAAATAATATCCATAATAAATGTAATGGGCTCATTCAGGATCTATTATTCATTACTATGATGTGAGGGGTATCAGGAACTGAGAGAAATAAAAAATGCCTTTGGCCTTGCAGTGTTCAATGGGAATAACTTGTCCCAGGACTACCTTAAGACTGGTCTATACCAGTTTTGAGGCTGACATTGGGTTCAGCAAATGAAGTTGTCATTACGTATGGTAAGTCTTTTGGCTGTCCGTTATGATAAACTTCCCTTTCACCTTTGGTCCCTCCATTTGCAGCGTCTAGGGACAGAATCTCCGGGTTTGGTCCCGAACCTGCCAACCAGAGAAGGGATGGTCCCTGGCTGTCGTATATGGATACCCTGTCAGTTGAGTTGACCAGTTAGAGGGCAGAATGCGGGTCGCCTGTTTGAGAGCCTCACCCCAGCTGTCACAGGGGCTCGGGAGTTGGCCCTCTGAAGGGTCGATTTGGCTGCCGTCCTATACCATTCTTTCCTTTCCTGCTATATCCTATCTTTCCGGTAACCTGCGCAATATTCCCGCTTGTGGAAGATGTGACTAGCAGCTATAATGGGGTTTCCTAATCCGCAACAATGATGATGATAGGAATAACTTATAGTTTTTCGTGGACAATATTTGTCTCCTACTAATCACTTTTACCAGAAACAAAAACATTAAATACCTTCAAATATTATTAACTCAGTCGGGAAAATGATATGTGAAATATAGCAATATAATTTTACACATCCTGCCTCCCTCCTTAGTAGTATTATGTTTTATGCCTCCTTCCTGTAACTGGGATACTATGTTGTTAAAGGAATCATGTACGTGAAGATGTGAAGTATGCAAGCTGCTAGCATTTAAGTAGCATATTTAAAAAACATCAAATTGTAATATTTCTTGACATTGTAGATCTGTGACCGTAACTGGATCCAGGGGCAGAGGTGAACATTCCCTAATTAATAATTCATAGTTATTATGTCTTAGTTAATAATTAATGAATTATCCTTAAATATATATTAGGTAATAATTTCGGGCCCCTAAAAGGTGATATACTTAGTTTAAAATACTGCAAAATCCACTGCAAACTAACGAATAGGGGAGGAGAAATAAAAAGAGTTTTAGTATTTGAATGCTATGCCTCTTTTAATGTTTTAAAGGGCACTTTTTATGAACGTAATGTGAAAGTATTACATAATAACCAATCCCAACTCATTCGTGGAACTTTAATATTGGAAAACGTTATCTAGACGAGGAGTGTTTTCAAAAGCATATTAAACAAAGGAAAATGTTACGCTGAATGGTAATATCGAGGAAAATAAACACTGAGGAAATCTCATTTACTGTTTTATATATTTAATAAATATATACTTTCGTTATTAATTATGTTTATTTCTGAGCCTTGTAGGCGAATATTTTGTCAGATGTAAATATAGTTATACTATATTAGTTTATGATTGGCATACAAATTGTTATTGGCTGTGTCAATGCTTCTTTTACTTTGGAGGGGTCGGATTGATTCTTTTACAATTCGATCCAGCCTTTAGTTGTTATGCATTAAGGTTATGAAATCCCAGGAAATCTGCCACGTCTTTAATACAGGAACGGTTTTACATACCACTGGTAGGAAACAGACTTGTAGGGATGTATAAAGGTGGGCAGAAACTCTTACCAACGCCAGTTAAACATTTAAGAGGAAACCTCTTTTTTCCTCTGTGTAAGCTGCTCCTCAACCATCTGACTCTTATTATTAGGGGGGGGATCTGATCCCTAGGTTACTTGACTAGGTGTTCACGTGCAACCAAAAATGGAATGGCTAGCCCATTGCGCTGGTTTGACTGAATTATAAATAACATGGTTAAGAGGGGTCACGTTTGTGATTGACTATTTAAAAATAGTGTTATATCAAATAAATGTCAGTGACTAGCCTAAATAAAACGCTTTTTTTCAGTTATTAATAAGTACCTAATTCCTCTCATACCAGGGCCAGAAAATTCAAAAATTAGAAAAGACTAAGCAGTGTTGGTTTCAGTATTTTATTCAATCAAATGAGTTTTGATGCGTTTTATTCCACTCATTTGTACGGTTCCACAGAGGAGGTGATGATATTTATAGTAACGATATTGTAAAATGTTAAAGAACACAATTTATGCTGTTTAATTCAATTTATAACGAATCATCTATATATATAAAATTTTACATTAAAAAATATAAAAAACATTAATTGAACCCAAATGGGAAACTTCATACGGGAATGACTTAATAATAAGTACCAGAGTGATGTTCTATGCACATTTTAAGAGTTAATAAAACATAACCATTTGCAAGAACTAATTGTGTAATTTACTTTACAAATTGAACTTTAAAAACATACACGATTGAGAGCACTCATTGATATTTTTTTTTTGAAATTTCAGATTCTCAAACTTTGTTTTCAATATTATTATCTTTTTACCACCAACCGAGTCTTGACGACGCATTCATGTACCAAGCATGCAAACAAAAGATAGCCAGACATACCAAAGCCAAATTGTTGAAAGAATCTCAGCATAGAATAATCATAATATTGTTAAATAATGTGTTGTCTAAAGTTATGTAAAGTAGGTCAAGTTAAAATATTGTGCAAAAAACCCAGCTGATAAAAACTATTTTGTTGCTGTCTACACCAGTGGCATTTTATTAACAAAAGTTTAGAAAGGGCTACGGTCTAAACCTCTCTGTGGCCACCATGGGAATTGAACTCTGACCTCTTGTGGCAAAATCCAGCATCTTTTACGTTCGAACTTAATTTATTTCAGTTGTGGATAGATTTTTTAATAAAAAATAAAACATTAAACATTTTTAAAACCCCATTTCATTAAGTTACCTATTTAAGTGTAAAGGTTTCGGAAAAATTCAATATCCCCAGTACATGTCCTATCATCAAATCAAAATTGGGGAAAATAGGCTACACAACAAAAATGTTGCGTGTGACCGGCATCAACGGTTTAATACAAACATTTCAATTGTTTCTAAATCTTTATGATACGACAAACTAATCTACTGAGATACAACTCATAATTTCGCATAAATGAATAACAACATTTTCCAGTCAACACTAAGTTGGTCTCCGTATACATTAATAGTGACCCAAATCTGTATTGTTGGCTCAATATTTCCTCCAAAGAGGCAAACAACTTTCCAAGCATACCGCTGAACAAACTCAGTGATTTAAGAGCAGCAACTTTGCCCACAATGTGGTTTGGTGCTCTGCACAAAGAATAAAACTCTTGTTTTGGTTTTTCAATAGTATAAAAACACTATTGGTAACTTTAAAAATACTGTTGAAAATATGTTTAAAAACAATTTACTTACCTACTTATCAATCGTAGTATGAAAGTAAAAAACCGTAGTTACTCTTTCAGTGGTTTATATTTTAGAACAAAGTGTGGTGAAAAATGTTATTTGTCTTAAAACTCCAGTAGTCTATTGAAGCCACTCGAGTAAAGCCAATTGTATTTTATCTGGTGAAAGTTAAACTTGAAATTAAGATACTAACACTTTTAAAGAAAAAAAACATACTACTGCATGGTTTTTGTTTGATACAAAAGCACTTAACAATGTAACACAGGTCACATGATGTAGGATAGTTAGAAGTATCGACGGGAATGTTCACAAGGTGGTAGAATACGAAGAGTTAAATTCCAAGACAACTTTTCCTTGCAAAACAAAGATCTATTTACCAGCCCTCATCACAAAAATGTCCCTTTCGCAAGTTTACGTGAGTTTTATGTTGTTTTGAAGCTTGACGGGGCTAGGTACGAAGATGCAGAGGTACGCATTTACCATCCCCTGTGACGGGGCACGGTACAAACATGCAGGGTTACCCATTGACCATACCCTGTGACGGGGCACGGGACAAACATGCAGGGTTACCCATTGACCATACCCTGTGACGGGGCACGGGACAAACATGCAGGGGTACCCATTTACCAACACATGGAACGGGGCACGGTACAAACATGCAAGGGTACCCATCTACAATCCCCTGTGATGGGTCACGGGACAACATGCAGGGGTACCCATTTACCATCTCCTGTGACCAGGCACGGTACAAACATGCAAGGGTACCCATTTACTGTCCTCTGTGACGGGGCACGGGACAAACATGCAGGGGTACCCATTTACCATCACCTGTGACGGGGCACGGTACTTACATGCAGGGTTACCCATTGACCATACCCTGTGACGGGGCACGGGACAAACATGCAGGGTTACCCATTTACCACCCCCTGTGACGGGGCACGGGACAAACATGCAGGGGTACCCATTTACCAACACATGGAACGGGGCACGGTACAAACATGCAAGGGTACCCATCTACAATCCCCTGTGATGGGTCACGGGACAACATGCAGGGGTACCCATTTACCATCTCCTGTGACCAGGCACGGTACAAACATGCAAGGGTACCCATTTACTGTCCTCTGTGACGGGGCACGGGACAAACATGCAGGGGTACCCATTTACCATCACCTGTGACGGGGCACGGTACTTACATGCAGGGATACCCATTGACCATACCCTGTGACGGGGCACGGGACAAACATGCAGGGTTACCCATTTACCACCCCCTGTGACGGGGCACGGGACAAACATGCAGGGGTACCCATTTACCATCCCCTGTGACAAGGCACGGGACAAATATGCAGGGGTACCCATTTACCAACACATGGAACGGGGCACGGTACAAACATGCAAGGGTACCCATCTACAATCCCCTGTGATGGGTCACGGGACAACATGCAGGGGTACCCATTTACCATCTCCTGTGACCAGGCACGGTACAAACATGCAAGGGTACCCATTTACTGTCCTCTGTGACGGGGCACGGGACAAACATGCAGGGGTACCCATTTACCATCACCTGTGACGGGGCACGGTACAAACATGCAAGGGTACCCATTTACCATCCCTTGTGACGGGTCTCGGTACGAACATGCAGGGTTACCCATTTAAAACCTCCTGTGACGGGGCACGGTACAAACATGCAATGGGACCCATTTACCATCCCCTGTGACGGGGCACGGGACAAACATGCAGGGGTACCCATTTACCATCACCTGTATATAAACCTATATTCTCCCATCAATTCGATCAGTTTGATTTTAGGATTATTAGGATCTTCCGATTCTTAATCACTGAATGTCATAAAAACGAAAATGCCTCGCTAAAAAAGGTACCTAGTTTAGCTTTTCCTTTCAATAAACTACCTGAGGCCGCAGGACTTGTGTAGTCCACAAGTTGTAGGGGGCACTTAAATTGGACTGATGCTATGAATATTTTGCTAGATGAGATTTACTTCTGGGTTTTACATGGGAGAAACAAATCTTGTTTTCTCTTTGCAGTAGAAAGGAAAATTTTCACTTTATGAGTAGGTCTCTCCCCTCACCGACTTATATTGTGTTTGTATTTCTTTCTCTACAATGCTGCATTATTGAGTTCTAAATCTGTAATATTAAATATACGAGATTATGGCTAGGTAAACGACGGGTTAAGGCAGTGAGCAGAATTGAAAAATTATGCTAAAAGAGGAAATATTAATTTAACAAGCCAAAAAAGGTTAGTACACTATCGCAATTCAAATTGTACAAGGGGAATTGTACTTTTGCAGGTTGGAGTAAATACATTTGTTAAAATGCTATAGTAGTTATTCTAAGATTTTACTATGTTCATATCGCAACAAACAATAAATTTTAATAGCAAGCTGCTTTCCAATTCAGGCTAAAACCCTAGTAACAAACGAGTAATTTAGAAGAACAAAGTAGATTTAGAAAGATACTGAAATGAACATAGTAACTAAGCGCTTCCCAGGAAATGTCGCATGCGAGAGATTATAGTCTTATACAATTAGAGGATCTTGTTCATCTCTCATAAGCCTCTGTGATGGATTAAACCCTGCATTTAATTTCACAACAGGTAAAATTCAATTTATTCAGTTTGTTCGTTAAACATTCGATCCGCCCAAATTATTCGACATCCCTAAAGGAATAGACCAGTCAAATGGTGTTTATAATAGCCTAATCCAGGAAAAAGTTCCGGAAGTTTTTTTCTCAATGGTTCTGTATGTATTTTGGGGTGCTGAATTCGAATTTCATGTTTGCCACCTCAAGAAAGGACGGCTTCACTGAGAAAATCATAACAAACCTTAAAAGTTCTGCACTTTTTTTAGTTTTTTACTTATATAGTGAAAACCATACGTTTTATCGGAAAGACTGTTGAGTATAAATTTAAATAAGACGAAATTTTCTACGATGGCATATATTAAGTGCGTTTTTATAACAAATAATGTAGGAGATAGAGTGCGCCAAAAAAGGGTAATTTTAGGCCAGTCTGGTCAAAACGAGAGAAACGCCTTTCACACACTCCTGTTCATCGGCAACGTTCTAGTCTTACTAAGTCATGCTAAAAACTCAATTTTTTAACAAATGAATTGCATATTCAGCTTACTACTGTAAAATCAAGACAAGAGTTGAATAACCACACATTATGTCTCTTAATCAAATTACATTCGATCGAATGAAGCGTAATGTTCTCGTAATATATAAGTTTGAATCAAAAAATTGTTATAAGGTAAATTTGTTTTACGTAATATAATTGACAAATAGATATTTCAGTCTTATGTTGGTTTAAAGGCTACGATGAACTCAGTTATTATTTGGCTGTAGGAAGCAATTTATTAATGAGAAATGTATTGCTTATTCCTATGTGAATAAATCCTAAAATAACCCTGAATCGCCTTAGTTTGTCTAATGTATATAAGAATTTGCAATATTCGATAGATATTTTCAATATAAGAAATTCCTTAAAATAAAATATTGGAATATTGTTTACTATGTGAATAAACTAGCCATCAGACAAACTGTTCCAGGACTCAACAAGTCGTAATGATGCCTTTGGACATGCCATAGTTCTGTATATCGTTAAGAGCCATTGATTGCCTTAGTAGCTGCTGATGCACAATATTATTTGTTATGGTGACAAAAGACAGGACCACAAGTTTCAGGCAGACCTACAAATAAAAGTAAGATGCAGCAATGTAAAGTATTATCAGTTTTCTTGAAAATAGGGACGACGAATTTCAATTTACCAGTAAAGAAATGATCCATGATATTAAAGGTGATTTCTGTACTCATCCAAAGACAGTCAAGGCACACCTTCTTAAGAATATTTGAAACATTATATACCGGTAACGTCAAACACATCTTACGTTACGTGGTTTTGGGAGATAAAAATGCTGCCAGAAAAAGAAAAAAAAATCCAATTAACGAAACAGAAGCTACTACATTGTTGTTGAACAGGTTTAAAGTGTACAATGTGACCGAATACGCCTAATCAAAAATATGAATAGTAAAGTCACATTAAAAAGCCTTCCTCATAAAAAGCATCTTGATCAAGACTTTTACTTCAGTTTTACTGCTATATGAATTGTTGATAGTTTATAAGTAAAGTAATAATCCTCCTATATAAAATAATAATAATACTTGTGTTTTATCGCAATTAGTGTAATCCTGACGGTTAAAAAATCTTAAAAAAATACATTTTAACAATGACAGTTTACAGTTATCAACCATTTGAGGAAATATTGGGAAGAATTAAATATAAACTAAATTATTTTAAATTTAACAGTTATGTAATTGTAATTCTTTAAGAATTGTTTTCAGGAATGTATATTGGAAGTTCATCCATAACCTTCTAACCTAGCCTTTAACGCTATATTCGACTGTAAAATCTATTACGTTAAATATTACGTGAAATGAATAAACCTTATAATTATTGTTTTGATTCGAACTTATATAACCAGACCTTTACGCTTCATTAATTCTAATGCAATTTGATTAAGAGGGCGTTTCTCTCGTTTTGGCCAGATTGGCCTAAAGATTGTCATTTTCAGCACGATCTATCTCCTACATCGTTTGTTATAGAAACGCATGTAATAAATAAAATTGTAGGAAATTTCGTCCTCTTTAAATTTGTATCGAACAGTCTTTCCGATAAAACGCATGGTTTCACGATATAAGTCAAAAACTAAAAAAAGTGCAGAATATTTAAGGTTTTTTGTGATTTTCTCAGTGAAGCCGTCCTTTCTTGAGGTGGCAAACATGACATTCGAATTCAGACCGCAAAAACATACAGAACCATTGAGAAAACCACTTCCGGAATTATTTCCTGGGAATATTACCATTTGACTAGACTAGAATGTAAATTTAAAGTTTAAGTTAAATTGCAATAATATAACAAACCTGAAAATCGATTTCGTGAATACAAATAAACTTAGTAACTCAAAAAGCTAACTTTTACTTTTTAGTTTTTCAACACTTTTTAAAAATAGAAAAACTGTTTTGTTGCCTATCTAGTGTTTGTTTTGTTTTAATTGGACACTATATCAGCTTTGCGAACCTCTTATGTTATATATAGAACAGATATGTGAGCTCTGAAGGCAAACATTTGACGATCAGTAGGGACTCTCATTAACTGTTAAACTATTCAAAACAACCAATAAATAATATATTTGTATCGTCATTTGTAATTCTACTTTGGATTTGGATAATCGTAATCAACTTTACTATTATCAGGGAGTTACCGTTCCCTGAGTTAAATATATCTTAAGGATATATATTTATTAAACAACCTAGTTTTAAAGTTTAAATATTTCCCCACTAGTGGAGTTTAATCACACAAGGTTGGCTGCTAAAGTAAATATTTATTATAGTTTAGAACTGATTTGCGCTAGTTAATAATGTTTAAATTAATTAGTGAACGAAGTTCCTTTAAACGAAACGAAAGTGGATAAATAAAGAAGTTGTATTTTCAAAGGCATTTTATTTTAGACCACATAAATAAATGTCATTCGATGGTACAGGAACACGAGGTGACTGAACACTCCGAGCTGGCGGTTTGAATAGTAACGACAACACGTAACTGGGGGAAATAAAACCTTTGGAAGAGTCGTGATCTGCAATGGCCGTCTTGGAAGTGTTTGTTAATATTGCCATGATTTCAATTTGTTCAAACGCACCTTTTGTGAGCTGACTTTTACTACAACATAATTTTAATGTTTAATATCGAGATTTATTAATGTTTCTTTATTTGGTAAGCAGTTTTTGGAGAAGCTATCTTATGTAGCAGGAATAACATTTTAAGTATATATATATACAAACCAAAATAATCAATAGCGTTTGAAATAAACAAATACTAGATAAAGCACGAGATAATACTCGTATTCAATGAAGCATTCAGTAACTATTTAACATAATTTTTTTCATATAAAATATAGGAATTGTAAACTTTTTGAGGGGTTAAATTGTTTGAATTGGATAAATCTGAAATTGTACTCGCTTAGCTAGTTAGAGGTAACTCATAGGACCGTGGATTGGAATGAACACAGATCAAGGAAATGAAAACACTTTAATATACATGATAAATATAATCCAATTATAATAAATGATAAACCAGAATACTGTAAAAGGTGCACTTAAGCCTCCTGGACAAATTATGTATCTAGAGAGTCCTTTATCCCTGATAAACACATATAGTTCGTTCCACTTTCTCACTCCATGTGCATTTAATACATTTAAAATATTCACTTTGCACTTTAATTCTCCTAACCTCTACTCTTACAGTATAATAATGGTCCCTCAAGACAAAGGCCTGAACCACAATGACTTATGCATTTATAACATAATTAAGACATGACATAAAGGTTCCCTAGAATGATTTACAAAACACATACATAAAATAACCCCATAAAATAAAGCTTTCTATCTCTCCCTTGTTTAGTTATTATCAATATTCACAAATAATTCCTGTGATATTCTGAACAAAGGAGCAAAACACACTAAATAAAATCTTCTAATAAAACCCTTTATATATCTGACATATTAAATATCTAATGCTTTATACAATCAACTTTCACGTGATATGCTGAATAAGGAATCAGCATACACTAAATGGAGTTATCTAAAACCCTTCTATATATCCGACATAAAATTAAAATCCTGTGATAAACCCTTTATATATTTGACATATTAATGATCTAATACTTTGTACATTCAACATTCATTTGGTATACTGAATAAAGAATCAATATACATTAAACAGAATTATCTAACAACCCCTTTATGTATATCCGACACATTATTAACCTAATACTTTATACATTCAACCCCACATAGCATGGCGGGTTCTTAACTTGCATTCTGATATCACCCCTTTTAGTTTATATTAGTTAGATATTTTATCTCTTCGAGATATCTTATAATTCTCCTGCATTTAATTTTATTATTATTATAGTTTATTTTAACTCCTGCTAGCTATTATTTCTTGGCTTCTTTTATTTAAGTTCGTCTTTTAATAATTTATTTAATATATCCTATCTGTGCACCCTTTTAATGAAGTGGGAACATACCCAGATATTTTTGGAGATCTCTGTGACACCTCACGTCCCGTGTGGTGGTCGTCCTGTCCTCCTCCTGTCCTCGTCCCTCCGGGCCGCGTCGTAGGTCCGGTACCTCGGAGTTCCGCTCCCCCTGGGGTTGACGGCGGGTGGGTGGACGTCGGTCGGTGTCCTCACTGATGTTCTCAGAAGATGGACCCAGAAGATGGACTCGGGTGCGATGGAATCTCGTCGAGTGAAGTGATAGAGTGTCGTAAGGTACTGGTAGAAGTTATCGAACTCCCGGGTGCCCTCAGGTGCATTTCACTTCCCTGAAGACTTTCTGTTCCTACTCGGTCCGGAACAGCCCAGAAGAAGCTTCCCAGTCTCTACCTTACTCTCCCAAAACTCTCCGAAGACTGTCCTTTTCTTTTTCTCCCTCTATCGCCATCTTCCCCTCCAATCCGTCATCGTTACGTCTCCTAACCAATCGGTGATCGATGCATCCGATACCTCCATATTATTGGTCATCCTCCTCCTGATCGGCCTAATAATTCGAGGAAATGGGCGTGTCACTGACCGTAAGTTATTTTATTCTCTTAGCATGCTTGGATCATGGGATTGTTTGATTTTCTTAACGTTGTTCTCAAGGGTTTTGATTTTCAGCTTGATCATTATCGGGGATCGTAATTCTATACGTCCTGTTGTTCGCCGAGGAGTCGTGACTTCCCGTGGGAGCGTAATGATTTGATTCGATCTGTCTCTGCTTTCATAATTATTATTTTAAAGTAAATGAGTAATTGTGTTTTAAATTTTATTCTATAATTTCTTTAATTATTTATATATATTTAAATTCCCCTTGTTTATATTCCGCCGCCGCCATTTTAACTTGGTCCCCAAGTTAATCAAATTGTAATATGTGTTGTGAGGTTGTTTATTGTTGACGTTGGTTGTAGTCCCTCGTGGGTAGCAACATTCTGAGTTTTATGGCTTGTATGTTTAGACAATATATTAGGATGAGGCATAGTATAGTCAGTAAAATATTCCATGTTAGGAGCATGTAAAATAGTAGTCTTGTGTTGTTGAATAGGTCGAAGTCATTATTTTTCAATGATATGTGCTGTATTTTCTCCATTTTTGTTAAAACAAATGTTGGGTTCGTGATGTTCCAATCCGTGTCTAATATTTCCGTTAGGTTGTCAAACTCGTGATGAATTCCTGATTCGAGTGTGAACAATTTTAGGGTTTTTAATTTTGTCCAAGCTGCTGGTATCAGGTTTACGTAATGTGGTGGGTCATTGTCTGTTCTGTCACAAGGTCGTATCTTTGTTAATAGTAATAAATTGTCCATTAGTAATTCACATTCGCACGGTATTGTTACCTGTAGAGTTCCTGTGCTCATTTTTGGTAATTTCCTGGTATTAGTTGAGTTGTCGCATATTAGATCTAGGTCTTGCTGGACGTTGGTGATTAAGTATTGATTTGGGAATAATTCGGTGATTATGGGGTATTGAGGTTGATTTTCACATATAAAATGACAGTTTTCTTGTAGTTTATCGATTGATGCGGAATTGAGAATTAAATGTAGGCATAGCTGCATTTTGTTTGCGATAATTGTGGTTCTTGGGATTTTGCATAATGGGTACGATTTTTCGTTACAATGGCTATCTGTCATGGTTATTACTTTCGTATATGTTTTGGTTTTGAAAATGATGTTTTCTTCCATGTGCAGGGAACATATTTTGTGTTCCCAAATCAGGGGAGTGTTTATTGTTTTGTAAACTTCGCCCTGTGCGTTCGATTTTATTAAGGGTACATTCAGCCTTGCCACTAGTGTGTTCTCAATTATTTTGCAATGGTTTATCTTCAATCTGTAATATAGGTATACGTCTGTTAATGGTATTGCTAGAGTGAGGCCTTTAGTTTTCGCTTTATTTGCTAAATCATGCAACGTTGTAGTTAAGTTCTGTGGAGGTACCATTTTTTCAGATAGTAGGTTTATGTGACATTTTTCTAGTATTTCCCTTTTAGTATCTTGATAGTAATTGTATAAAATATAGTTCCATGTTTCTTGTATAGTAGCATATATCTGATGTAAAATCTCTGCATTATTTATTGATTTCATTTCCAGTAGATTTTGTTTTACGGCATTGAATCCCTGATGTACCTTAGTTGCTAAATGTTCCACGTTTTTACTAAAGTTACTTAAGTTACTCGTGGTTTTTACCAAATCTTGGTACTGGGTCCCTACAGAATCGATAATTTGGTTGGTATGTTCTTCAATTCCCTTTTGGTTTTCATAGATGTTGTTTATTTGTCCCTTCGTGGCGACATTGCAGCACCATTCGAAGAAATTCTGGAGGAATAATAATCCTCTTCTGTTTCTTGAGTTTAGGATAGTTTGATTGGTCAATGTAGCGTCGCTGTATTGGGATTTAATTTGTTCATTTATGAGGTCACGCAATGTCATCAGGTTTCTTTGAAACAAACAATAGTCATCTTTGTGTTGTCGGCAGTTCGTCCAGTTCGATTCCGTCGTCCAGTCGTATGATTGGGGCTCAAGGAAAAATTGAGTTGAGAATATCAAAGGGATTATTGTTTCGTATGGGATGTAATCTGTCCGTTGTTGAAAGTGATGGCCTGAGAATATTTGGTACCTAGTCTTATTTTCTGCCCATGTACCTGAGAGTGTGTATAGTATAATTGTCGTGGTGATTAGGAGTGCTGTCGACGTTGACGCCTTCATCTTGTGAGGTTCGTCCAATATCTGTGCCGCAAAATTATGTTAATATTATTATTTTATTTGTGTGTAGGGATTTTTCATTGTTATTCTAAGTTTTATCTGTGTCTTATTTTGTTTATTCAGTCCCTGTCCAGTTTGTAGTGTTATATTCACGGTTGTATTAAGTTTTTATTTTTCCTAAGTTTTAATCGATAATCGATTATTAGTTTAGCTTGTCAATTGCTGTGCTGTTACAGACATAACACGGGTGATCAGGCCGTTATATATCCCTAATTGCCAGTAATTGGTTTGGCTACGTTATTTTGTCATCTGAAAGTGATGAGTGTTCCTAGTGGTTAGACAGTGTGTAGTGAGCAGTGCTTGGGTCGCCTGGCGTCGTCTTATCTCCGAGAATGCTGTGTCTTGTTGTCTTGGAAAGTCGGCCATTTTGGATCCGTGGGCGCCTGTGTCCCTGTCGGATTAATACGGTTGTGTCGTGCCCATTATGTTGCGAGATATGGTTCCGTTCGTGTCTACCGTTGTTTTGTATTTTATGGTAACTCGTACTATTAAGTGGCGTTGTGCGTTGTCAGTGATATATCGATTTGTGATTCTAAAAGTGTTATGTTGTCCCTTTTTCTTGGATAATCTTATTCGAGGTATTTTTATTTCAATTATTTGTAGATTGAGTGTAATTCAAGTGTCGAATGTGTCCTATCACTAGATCGCCCTCTTGAAATATCTTGGTGTGTTCCCATGGGTATGTTTAAGCATTCCAAGTTGTGGGTAATGTTAAATGTTCCAACTCCTTTACTTGGCGGCTGGGTTCTAGCGGAGATTTTCCCTTTGCAGATATATATATATATATATATTTTCGTTTTTGCTCGCTAAACTCCCTTTGGATTTTGTTTATTAAATTAGCAGAGACTAAATACTATTTTTAGTTCTATGATTTTGTATATTTTAATTTACTTGCGAATTCCAATTTCCTTTTTAATGGTAATTGTTGATAGTCCACCTTATTCGTCGGGATTAGAATTTACTATTGGCTGTCACAAAAATACATTTTAACTAGTATTTTATATTCCTGTGAGACTCAATAGTTGTTTATAAATTATATTAATTTTTATATATTTGGGAGGTAATTCGTGTTAATTCATTTTAATTATTTATTGGTTGTAGATGCTCCGATATAATTCTTGGCGGCGTTAGTATGATGATAACTCTTGAGGTGATATATTTTCTTTAAGGATGGGTTTTTATTTTTCGGGGGTGGCATTAGTTACTCATTTCCCTCGATGTATTGCCATCCATTAAATTATATGTAACGGTAGTCTATTTTGATTCGGGATCGGCATTTTGTAATTCTTGAATATTATATGGTGTTGTTTTTGATCGATCCTTCTTAAATAGATTAATCCTTATCTTGTGTATAGGGTATATTTTCAGACATAGGCCTATTTGTTTGACTGTGTGTGTGTTTATGAGTTGGCTAGTAGTTATTATAGTTAAGTCTAGGGCTAAAAAGGTGGCTAGACCTCCTTCCCATCGGGTCTTAATATAAGTTGCTTCAAATTTTTTGTTGCTAGGGGTTAGTTCCCCCCCGGTGGGTTTTTCTAAGTTATATTAATTATAAGTGAAGGAATTCTATTCCGGCGTAATTTTTACGCTTTAGGCTTAAGCTGGTGTCTGAGTGGCTTTATTTTTAAGTCGTTTGAGTGTTGTCTGAAGGTATTCCTGTACACGTTAAGGTATTAGTCTTTAGGTTATTGAATATTTATCTGCGGCTGAATGGTTTCATTCTAGCTATATGTACTGGTTCGTTGATCAGTCTCCCTCTCTTTTCGAGTAAAACCATATAAGTAGTGTCATTTATTTTGTCCGTAATGAAGTATGGCCCTCTGTAAACATTATTGAACTTGTTATAAGCTCCTTTGAAATCCTTCGGATTTTGTATTAAAACTTCGTCACCGATTTGTGGATTTAGATCTCGTTTTGTTGAATCGAAATGTTTTTTCTGGGAATCTTGTGCTTTTTTAAGTATCGTTGGGATTTCCCGTCGTACCCTTTGAATATTTTTGATTTCTCTGATTATGTCAGGGTCCTGGTCTTTTTGTATATGTAAATAATCCGATGGCATGTTTGCCTGTCTGCCATACATTAAAAAGAATGGTGTATACCCCGTGGATCGGTTAACGCTTGTATTATAAGTGAAGGTGACATATTTTACGTAATCTGACCATTTGTTTGGTTCGCCTTCAATATAGTGACTTATCGTTTTTTTGAAAATAAGATTCATTCTTTCCGTTAGGCCTTGTATCCTGTACATATAAGGTGGACTCGGGTGTTGATGAATTCCTAAACTTAATAAGAGTTCTTTAAGTACGTTGCCCATAAAGTGGGTGCCTTGGTCGTGCGTGATGACCTTGGGACATCCATATTGACAGAATAAATCCAGTAAAACATTCGCTGTGGTTTTTGTATCAGCTGATCTCGTGCATTTTGCGAAAATCATTCTTGTTGTCGGGCAAGTAATCATTAAAATGTATTTATATCCTCTGCTCTGTGTGATCGGTCCCATGTAATCAATAATTAGTCTTTCAAATGGCGTCGTGGGTGGTACTTGTGGAGTTAATTTATCGTACTGCTTGTAAGTGGGAGTTCGTTTTAATTGGCATTGTTCACATGTATTAGTATAATGTTGGATATCTTTTGTCATATCTGGCCAATAATAACGTTCTTTAATTTTTTGTGTGGTCTTGAATGCCGAGAAATGTCCTCCGGAATATACATTGTCGTGAAATGATTGTACGATATCCTGTACCTTATCCCGCGGTATTGCGAGTAAGTAGTTATTCGTCCTGCCATTAAATTGCTTGAAATATAATAATCCGTTTCGTTCTTCGTATTTTCGACTTTGGTTTCGTATTTTTTTTGGGGCTGTGTCCGGTGAAATTTTTGCTAATTTGATAAGTTTTAGGTATGGATCCTTAGCTTGTAATTCTTCATAATTTTCTGTCTTAATTTCCTGTATGTTTAAGGTGATTTCGAAGGGGTCCTCCTCGAGTGTGTCTTGGGGTGGATTCCTCGAAAGACTGTCTGCTAACGTGTTAGTCGTTCCTTTCTTATATTTGACATCTATATCGTAATCAACTAGTGATAGCGCCAGTCGGTTTAATCTGGAAGATGTATGCTTAAAATTCTTGTAATGAACTAGTGCTTGACAGTCCGTGTGGATAGTTATCTTGCGTCCTAGTGTAAACTCTCGCCAGTAATTTACGGCGTATACTAAGCTCATCATCTCTCGTTCGGCGTTTGAGTACCGTTGTTGTGTTTCCGTATATTTTTTTGACAGATAAGCAATCGGATGTTGTTTGTTTGTTTCGGGATCCGTTTGAGTGAGGCAAGCCCCGAGCGCGTTTAAGCTTGAATCCACATAAATACTTGATTCCCAGTCATCGTTCCAATGTTTTAATAGGGGTGGATTTGTCAAAATTTTCTTAATTTCTATAAATGCTTTTTCGCAGTCGTCTGACCATTTAAATGGTATATTTTTATTTGAATCCTTTATTAAGTTGGTGAGGGGTAGTGTTATTTCCGCATAGTTTTTTATGTGTTTCCTGAAGAATGATGAAGAGCCCAAAAACTGTCTTACTTTCCTAATGCAATTTGGCCTATTAAATTCTTTTATTGCTGCTACGGTAGACTTTTGAGGCAATATACCTTGGGTCGATACTGTGTATCCCAAGATATCTACTTGTTCGTATAAAAATTTACATTTTTTTGTGTTGAGCTTCAAATTTGCCTCATGTAAGATATTTAAAATAGTTTCTAAATTTTGTAGATCTTGTTCAAAGTTCTTGCCATATACTATGACGTCATCTATATAACATACTACTTTGTTGTATAGGTGTTTATTCAGTAATGCTAATATCGCTTTACTGAATAGTGCAGACGATGTTTTTAGCCCCATTACTAATCTTTTATATCTCATGAGCTTGTCTGTCGTTTTGATTGTTAATAAATGCCTATCTTCCTCTCGTACCAATAATTGGTGATATGCCCCTTTTAAATCCAATTTTGTGAAAGAGTTTGCGTTGTTTAAGCTGTTTAGTACCAGATTTACGGACGGAGTAGGGTATATGGACGGTTTTAAAATTTGATTTATTTTCCTCATATCTGCCACCAAACGTGGTGTTTTGTCCTTATTGTGTGTTATAAACACTGGGCTTGAATATTCGCAGTATTCGGGACATTCTTCCAGTATGTCCGCTTCCTGTAGTTCTTGTAATATTTTATTTAAAGCTTCCCTCTCCTGTTTGCTTTGTTTATAAGGCGGTGTATTTACTGGTTGTGAATTTGGGATGGTTTCTAATGAGACTGGGGGCAGTTTAGCTGGGGTTAGATCCTTAATTTTTGTCGTAAACATAGCCTTATATTTCTGTAGTAATTTAATTACCCTGTTATGTTGTTCTGTCGTGAGGTGGGGTGAGATGTCGAAACATATGTTGTCCTTATCTTTAAGGATTTGTTTTCCCGGGTTATTGTTATATTTTATCTGATGGGGTTCGTTTTCCTGTCGACCTACATTTGTGTTGTGTGGCTCTGTGCAGTAACCTAATATTGTGTTGGCATTTATGTGTTTAGGTGTGTTTGATGCATTGTAAATATTTAAGTAATTGCTTGTTTTATCTGCTCCTTCTATGGGATATATGTGGCACCTCTTCTTTTCCTGTAATGATTTTTCTTGCTCGAAAACTGCTTCCTTGCTTATCCTCTGTTGTATCTGTATCCTCCTATGTTGATGTGGTGCGATGACTAGATCCTGTTCACATCTGATGTCAATAATGTTTGTTTTATTGGTGGTTTGATGACATTTTACGCTTTCAATTTAAAATAGCCATTTTTTATCCATTTTAATTTTATGCTTGTAATCCCCTAAGTTAAATACAATTTCCTTGGTGTTATAATTTAATTCAATTTTGTTTCTGTTCAAAAATCGATTCCCTAAAATTATGGAACTGTTCGTATCGGGTGTAACATATAGCGTTTCCTTGACTATGATATTACTGATCTCCAACATTATTTCCGTGGTCCCTAGGATGTTGATGGGGGTGTTATTGGCTGATACGACTGTAGGTACCCTGTTGTGTTTGATATTTTCCTCCCTTACTAATTTTGAATTTATTAAATTTATGTTGGAGCCCGTGTCTATTATGCACTGTATGATCTCGTGTGGGCGGTTAGCTAGCTTCGCATTTAAGGTTAGTACAGGGGTTTTTTTTGATTCCTTGTCTTGTATTTTAAACAATGTTTCGTGTATTTTCTTCCCCTCTAATTTTCCCCTTTTCCTCGGTTTATGGATCCTTCCTTCCGCTATTTGTGAGATATCGCACGCATGTACTGTGTGTTGTTCCTCTAATATTTTCCGTATTTCTTCCTTCTCCTGTTCTCCTAGAATCTGTTCATTTTCCTTGTTCCCTCCGTTATCGGTCTGCTTTGTTGTCCTTTTACTTGTGGCCTGTCTGGTGGTGACTGTAATTGCTCTGTTTTGATGCTCGTAGTTCCCTCTTCTTCCCCCGTGGTATTTTGTGGAAATATTTTCTTTTCTTCCCTCTTCTGTTTGCGTGGGTTTCCTCTTTGGTTGTTTCCTGTTTATAGCTTCTTCTAGTGTCGGAAATTCCTTTTTGTAATCCGTGATATGGAATCGGTTGTTGCCATTGTTTTGAGATTTAATGTTAAATGGTGTGGGAGACCCCTTTGTTCTGTTAGTATAAAGTGGCTCCCTCATTACGCGTTTTTTGGTTTTGTCTGGAATTTCCCTAATTTAAAACACTGTTCCCTAGAATGATTTGTCATTCGGCAATGATCACAATACGTGTTTCTCATTCGGGTGTCCTGTGTCCTCTCATTTTTATATTTGCAGTCCTGTGTACGATGGTTGGTCCTTTTACATATATTACATTGGTAATCGCCATTCCTATAGCTGTAATTCGTTAGTTGCTGTCTTCCCCCGTAGTATGTGTTCCCCGTTCCCCTACGCATGTGGGTGAGGTGTCCGTGTGCGGAGGGTGGATGTCCTGTGTAGTGCGCCTGGTGTGCAGTAGGCCAAGGTCGCCTGCCGCCAGCCATGTTGTGTGTCGGTGCTCCGTCGCTTCGCCAGGTCGACGCCCTGTTTACGTCTGGGGCCCTGACGTCACGTGCTTGATAAGTGTGGTGTGGTGTGGTCACGGTCCTCGGGTGGTGTGGTTGTGGTCGTTGATAATTGGGGTAGCTGGGTGGCGGTGGTTGTTGTGGGTACCTCTGGACGTTCATGTTACTTATTACTTGGGTTAAGGTTTTTATTTCCTCTTCTAAATGATTTATTTCCTGTCTGTCCCTAGTGTTTCCTCTGCTTTGTCCTTCCATTTGTATCCTGTTATATTTCTCCCTATTTACTGCCCTAATTTCCAATTGTAACTCTATGTTTTTAAGGCTGTTTTCTAATTCTTCTAAGGTTTCGCAAGGTTCAGTTAAGATTTTGTCACAAAATTCCGGTTTTAATCCTTGGATTATGTATTGTATTACCCTTTTTTCTGACACATCCGGTTCGTGTCTCCTACATAATGTTAGAATTTCCAAATAGTAAGTAAGGACAGGTTGTTCCCTACCTTGTACCTTTTTATCTAAGATACTCTGAAGCGTGGTTGCCTGGGCTGCTGGGGTGAATGTTGTTATACATTTTTCCTTTAGGGTTTCCCAGTTGTCGGGTCTACCATTTTTTGTGTAATGTCTATACCATGTAAGCGCTGTTCCTGTTAGGTGGGCTGGGAATATGTTTAGTTTGGTTTCGTTCTGCCAGTGGTTAGATTGCGCCGCGATTTCATACTTATCGATAAATTCATTAGGATTTTCGGACGGTAGGCCGTGGTAAGTACCCGCTGATATGAGGGGTAGTTTTTCCTTGACTGTTGCCATGTTTTGTGCGGGGTTTGGTAAATTGTTTCTTGAAGGGCCTTCGTTACTTTCTACTGCTGTTTGTGAGCTTAGTGAAAGTGTGTCGGGGAAATTTATGTCCTCGTGTTCCGCGTCGGAACTCTCGTCGCTTGCAGGGTTGTCGTACAAGTTTTCCCTATCTTGTAGAAATTGTTGGATTCTTGTTAGTGATGGATATTTAATTAATTCGATTTCTGTGAGATATTTCCTGCCTAATAGTTTCCTTATAATGTACTTCTTTTCCTCTGTTAGCGGTGTTTTAAGGAACGCTTTGAGATCGGCTACCACGGGACGTAAAATGGCTACGGTGTCTTCTTCCCTACACTTTATGTTAAACTTTGTTAGGATATATATGAGGTGTTCCTTACTCACCCTATATATGTCTGTCGGTAAAGTTATTCCTGTTTCCGGCATTTCATTTCTTAAGATCGGGATTCCCTAAGCGTGTGGCGTTTATTTTTGTAATTATCGTTTATTTATTTGGGGAACTTTCCTAACTGGTAATTGGGGTATTATGTTTTCTGGTTTTAGGTTAATATTAAAATTTTGTTTTTTTGTTTTTACAGGTTTATTAGTTTATTAATCCCTATATTATTATCCTATTAAAATTCGTTTCCCTTTCCTGGTTTTACCAAAATATACACTGTCACACTTAAATATATGTAAAACACCTTCTTATATTCTACACATGTGCTCTCACTGTGTTCATTCCATCCTTGATAATTAAATCAAAACTGGCTGTCTCCACCATGTAAACTTTTTGAGGGGTTAAATTGTTTGAATTGGATAAATCTGAAATTGTACTCGCTTAGCTAGTTAGAGGTAACTCATAGGACCGTGGATTGGAATGAACACAGATCAAGGAAATGAAAACACTTTAATATACATGATAAATATAATCCAATTATAATAAATGATAAACCAGAATACTGTAAAAGGTGCACTTAAGCCTCCTGGACAAATTATGTATCTAGAGAGTCCTTTATCCCTGATAAACACATATAGTTCGTTCCACTTTCTAACTCCATGTGCATTTAATACATTTAAAATATTCACTTTGCACTTTAATTCTCCTAACCTCTACTCTTACAGTATAATAATGGTCCCTCAAGACAAAGGCCTGAACCACAATGACTTATGCATTTATAACATAATTAAGACATGACATAAAGGTTCCCTAGAATGATTTACAAAACACATACATAAAATAACCCCATAAAATAAAGCTTTCTATCTCTCCCTTGTTTAGTTATTATCAATATTCACAAATAATTCCTGTGATATTCTGAACAAAGGAGCAAAACACACTAAGTAAAATCTTCTAATAAAACCCTTTATATATCTGACATATTAAATATCTAATGCTTTATACAATCAACTTTCACGTGATATGCTGAATAAGGAATCAGCATACACTAAATGGAGTTATCTAAAACCCTTCTATATATCCGACATAAAATTAAAATCCTGTGATAAACCCTTTATATATTTGACATATTAATGATCTAATACTTTGTACATTCAACATTCATTTGGTATACTGAATAAAGAATCAATATACATTAAACAGAATTATCTAACAACCCCTTTATGTATATCCGACACATTATTAACCTAATACTTTATACATTCAACCCCACATAGCATGGCGGGTTCTTAACTTGCATTCTGATATCACCCATTTTAGTTTATATTAGTTAGATATTTTATCTCTTCGAGATATCTTATAATTCTCCTGCATTTAATTTTATTATTATTATAGTTTATTTTAACTCCTGCTAGCTATTATTTCTTGGCTTCTTTTATTTAAGTTCGTCTTTTAATAATTTATTTAATATATCCTATCTGTGCACCCTTTTAATGAAGTGGGAACATACCCAGATATTTTTGGAGATCTCTGTGACACCTCACGTCCCGTGTGGTGGTCGTCCTGTCCTCCTCCTGTCCTCGTCCCTCCGGGCCGCGTCGTAGGTCCGGTACCTCGGAGTTCCGCTCCCCCTGGGGTTGACGGCGGGTGGGTGGACGTCGGTCGGTGTCCTCACTGATGTTCTCAGAAGATGGACCCAGAAGATGGACTCGGGTGCGATGGAATCTCGTCGAGTGAAGTGATAGAGTGTCGTAAGGTACTGGTAGAAGTTATCGAACTCCCGGGTGCCCTCAGGTGCATTTCACTTCCCTGAAGACTTTCTGTTCCTACTCGGTCCGGAACAGCCCAGAAGAAGCTTCCCAGTCTCTACCTTACTCTCCCAAAACTCTCCGAAGACTGTCCTTTTCTTTTTCTCCCTCTATCGCCATCTTCCCCTCCAATCCGTCATCGTTACGTCTCCTAACCAATCGGTGATCGATGCATCCGATACCTCCATATTATTGGTCATCCTCCTCCTGATCGGCCTACTAATTCGAGGAAATGGGCGTGTCGCTGACCGTAAGTTATTTTATTCTCTTAGCATGCTTGGATCATGGGATTGTTTGATTTTCTTAACGTTGTTCTCAAGGGTTTTGATTTTCAGCTTGATCATTATCGGGGATCGTAATTCTATACGTCCTGTTGTTCGCCGAGGAGTCGTGACTTCCCGTGGGAGCGTAATGATTTGATTCGATCTGTCTCTGCTTTCATAATTATTATTTTAAAGTAAAGGAGTAATTGTGTTTTAAATTTTATTCTATAATTTCTTTAATTATTTATATATATTTAAATTCCCCTTGTTTATAGAATTATCATTAAAATAATTGTTCCCCCACATACTATGTTAAGGGTCATTTTACTCCTTGTAATGAACGAGTAAATTGCTACTTTGTCTCCCAAGGCAGACAAAAAGTACTTTGACTCCAAAGGGAGACAAAGTAAACCCATGAGAATGACATTGACAAACTGGCAACACAGTTCAGAGGAAAACTGGCAACGCTGTAGCTTTAACATGCGGAACAGAATCAGGAATGCTCCGAGTTCCGAGGTTAGTTATTTCGCATTACGCAACCAAAATGGACAGCGATTGTGATTTTGAGTACTTATCGATACTTGTGGATATTATGGTGTGGGAAAATGATGTGTGTATTACGGGAGTAAAGTACATTGTTTCCCTCGGGAAAATTGTCGTCCTCGCCTACGGCGTCGGGCGCCAACAATTTTCCTCAGGGAGACAAAATTGCACTTTACTCCCTTAATACACAAATAAATATTGCATAGCTGGAGAGATATATATAATATTAAGTATGGCGCATTTTATTTGATAAAATAGGTGTAGAATGATTTTATTATTATGTAAATATTGATTATATATTTTTCTAAAACTACGAATCGTAAAATCCATGAGCGAACCTTTTTTGTTTCTGTTAAATCTAAATTTAAAATTTTAGTCTTCCCCATTACACACAGTTAAAAAATAAAATTGCTGTTAGCATACCACATTTTAGAAAACAATGTTGTATCTAAAATAACTTTTTTATTACTTATTAACTGTTTTTATACTGTACATATCATATGACGTTAGTACCGTAACTAAGGTTCTTAAAAACATTGCTCCATGTGAGAGGTGACGTGCGTAAATCTCTGGTCTTAGCTGCTACAGCTACACACTAGTGGCTAAATAGTTGTAAGCTCATTAACATTCCTACTAGAAAATATAACATGAGCTATCCTGTACGCTCATTTAAGCATACCAACTTATCAACACGAAATTTTACTAATCTAATAATAGCTGCAGTAACCTTCCTTTTAAAGATCTGTTTATAGTAAGTTACACATGTTAAACTTAATTTTTTAAAGATAAGATCATACAAATGCACAATTTGTAAAAGGATCAAATAAACTGCGTCTCACAAAAGTACAAAATATATTTATACTTATACTGTACTTACATACAAGACGGTAAATATACAAAAATATGATACAAGACTTTTACCGTCTTGTATTTTTTGTATGTTTTTTTTGTATATGTACCGTCTTGTATGTAAGTACTGTATAAGTGTAAATATTTTTTAATGTTGTGAGACGTAGTTTGTTTTAACATGTTTAACTGTAAAAACACAATTTTTTGAAACTACTTAAGAAATTGTAATTTGTAATTTGTATTTGTTATTTGTTGTAATTTGTAATTTTTATTTGTAAGGAGTTTTTGACTTCGGTTCAAGGGTTCATGGGTTCGAATCCCGAGATGTCCACAAAATGTGAGGGGTTTGGACCGCTTTCCCTTAAAAGCGTTTGTAATGTACTCTTGAAATACCAAAAAAAGTAGTCTCAGTTTAACCTGCGTCATTAATCGTCATTCATTATGTAAAGATGTTATGCATGAATTTATTTTATTTACACCTATAATGTAAATATCTATTGATTTACGTAGATAACTGAATAAGGCTGAATAACAAAATATCCACACTCAGTATTCGTAGTAGTTGTTATTAACCGTATTCACAGAGTCGGTCGAGAGAAAAAACTTTCCTCACGAGAGCTAGCAAAGCGAAGAGAGTTAAGATTTGGGATACTTGGTTCTAATCTACAAGCCACAGATCTGATCAGAAGCCCGCAGTTCGCTATAGAATTGGCCAAGAATCAATTCTGTTGCGACAGACCTGAGCAACTTTAACGTGACCAATGAGCAACTTTTCAGGAGTTTTGGCCTACTTCCAACTCCGTTATTGCCTTTTTTGTGAATCACTACAATAAGTAAAAGTTTTCAATAATCTAATTTGTGTTGTGGCTTCTATTTTGAGACTACGACACAAACAAAATACCAAATTAAATACAAACTATAAAATAGTTACTAAGTAAAAACTCATAGAATGCTATGTATAAAATTTCACATTGCTTGCAACTTGTAACTTTGTTAAGTCATTAGTCCATTTCTTGTTTATACTTCCATAGCCTAAGTACAAAATGCTTTAATCAAAGACTATTTAAAAATTTCATTAACATCTAAAACACATTTCTTACAATATGGAAATTTTCATGGGGCTAAGCCGAAGGTCTTCTATATCGCTATTATAGAAATACGTTACTCACAAAGTCAGCCATAACTGGTTAAAACAAATTGCTGGATGAATTTTAAAGCACACAAACGATGCTTTTATTAGAATACACGATTTAATTTACTCGTGTGATAAATCATTAAAATAATGAGCTCTTTATAAAGAATACTTTATTATAAGAGTAACAAGAACGGTCATCTTTACTTATATTGGCTAGCTGCCCTTTATAAAATCAATATTAACTTTACCCAAAAGAAGCAAAGGCAAAAAAAGCTATAGAAGCTAAAAGGCCAATTAAACACTGAGCACTAATCAATACATATTTTGACAGGATTTTGGATGAACAAAAAGATTAATATAATTAAAGCAATGGGCACAAATAAATAAATACACTCGATGACAGAATTGTTCTAGAACGAAGAATATACAACAACTGACACATATGCAAACAAAGTAAGGGACACATATTGACAAATATTTGCTGTGTTAAATTACAAAAGTCGGTATTCTCATTTTAGAGCCACAGCACTGTTAAATGCAAAATATTAGTATATGTTACATGGTATGAAACACGAAAATGTATCGGCCGGAATTAAAAAAAGACTCATTTGTGAATATAGTATATTAACGAATACTAACAATTATTTGGCATAATCTAGTCAAGTTTTAATTGATAAGAAGAAGTATTAATTGCATTTACATATTAAAAGTGGTGTACAAGTATAATCACTAGCGGAGACTAAAAAGGTGTACAGTAACGAGCGAGAGAATGGGTTAATTGTTAATCAGCCAGAATTTAATTGAAGTTTTGGGACTGAACATGTCAAATGCACTAGCACATGTCAATAAGCGCCAAAGAGCCGAGATTGTAGCTAAATTTTAAATGTTTTATGATGCACTGAGTACAATATCGAGTTTAATTAAAGAGTCTGAAGACAATATTAGTTCATAATAAGAGTCAGGACACGAAGAGCATTTGCCGCGTTTCGGACACGAGGTGACGACACCACGCTATGCCACCGTCGGCGCCGTCGGAGAAGAGAGGTGGGATGACATCTCGGAAATCTCGAACTGTCCACAGCTTCGGTAGGTCCTTGACACCCATGCTCACGTTATTTCGACACGTTTCGCACGGGATGCTCTGTCCAGAGAATATAACCGAACGCGGTCGCGGTTGCCCGGTACACTTCACTGATGTTCGATGAGAACACTGCAAAGTACTGAAACACTGAATAAAAATGATACAAAGATCTAATACAGTAACAAGTTAGTTGAATATGTAAGAGAACCATGATTGAGACAATTTCAAACACGAGTGGAGTAAACAACACGAAATTAGATGCCAGTAATGGCTGAGAAATAATCACAATAATTTATGCGCCATCCCGGACTGCCGAGAGCGATGCTGATGGGATGGCGGGGAAGGGGAAAAGAGTCTTTGGCGCAAAATATTCACCAATAACCGAAGGCGTCGCTCATCAGCTGTTCGGGTGGCAATAATTTAAATTAGTTAGAAATTACATCAAATTTTTAATTACTTATTTAAACTACACAAGGTATACATTGGTCGGATCAGGGTTCAGTTTACAAGTGGGTCAAGTACGTTATAGGCTATACTTTTTGTTTTGTTTTCTATTTCGATACCGGGCTGACAATATTACAAATGATTTTTAGTACCTATTTTATTTCGCTAGATTTGATTCTAGACTTCATATCAATTTTTATGTTTTTTCGAAAGGAAGGTAAGAGCCAAACCGTCAGAGGTGAAATGCCGTCGAGCGTTCTTGCGTGTTTTTGTGTTTCAAATTAGTTTTTAGTTGCTGCAAATCCATGACCAACAGAGGTCTAACTATCGCATCGATTGTACTACCGATAATAAGATTGGAAAAGTCGAACCACTTTATACCTTATTTAACTGACGATTTCCAATAATTCTGCTAACTCAAACATTTTCAACTGAAACGATCTTTAAGGACACTTATTTTGATGAAAACATCTCTTTCATGGAAAAAATCAAGAATATAAAAATTGTTCTATATGTAAGGTGGACGGTTCTAATCTTCCCTGGCGACTAACGGTTGGAGGGGAGGAATAATATATTTGCAACACAATGCTACAAAATTAAAAAGCAAGTAATACCATACTTCACAAATGACTGTCAAAATCTGAGATGGATCAAAACGTATAAATATATATTCCTCCAAGGCAGGAGTAACAACCAAACAGTGTATATAAATTTATATAAGATGGTTATTTTTAGCTTTTTAGATCCCTCCAAAACTCAGAATTTGTATGCTTAGGTTCGGGGTGAAGACTTCTATTTAAACTACTTAAAAAATATACATATGATAGGGGTTTAGTTTTATGTTTTTCGGTTATTTTGTAATGAGTCTAAAGCCTATAAATAAAAAAAATACCCCCGTCGCAGCAAACCTGCATACTCAGCGAATTTCCAATGCATAATATATGTCTTAATACCACATAAAGCCGCATACTAAGTTTCATAAAAATATATTCACATATAAGCGATTTTAATCATTCTCCATAAGAATGACATTGGTAATGAGTACGTAGGTTTGCTGAAATAAGGAACACAAACAATTGGTTTTTATGCAAATATAAATAGAATGTAACTAGGCGAAGCCACATACCATGTTTCATCAATATTCAATCATAAATAAGCGCTATGTAACATTTGAGTGATTCTCCATAAGAATAACATGGGGGCTGAGTAAGCAGGTTTGCTGCAACAAGGAAAAAACGGGTTTTTATGCAATTATCAATATAATTTAACCAAGTGAAGCTACATCCAAAGTTTTATTAATTTATGTTCATAATTAAGGGACTCAATACATCTGACTTATTCTTCATAAGAATAACATGGGGGCTGAGTACGCAGGTTTGTTGCTAAGGGAATAATCAACAAAAACTCAATTTTTTGTGCAAATATCAATATACCAGTACTACATGAAGCCACATAACAAGTTTCATCAACATACATTCATAAATAATCGAGATATAGAATTTTATTTATTCTCCATAAGGATAACATTGGACAACGTACTGTGTTTAGCACTTTGAATATCTCAGCAACGGTTGGGCCTAGAATGAAAATTTAAACACCAAAATGATTGTTTTGTAGAACTGAACAGATTAGTAAAAGCAAATGTGAAGTTTACATTAAAATAAACTGAGGAAAAGCCAAAAACTGTTTTCCCATAAGATTAACAAAGGAGATTTTATGAGTAGTTTTTTTGGATTTTCTCCGCAACCACTTAACCTAGGTTAATAATTAAAAATACCATATTATTTGTTTTTTTACGCTCCATAACATGGTCAAAACCAAAATTAAATGTTTTAAAAATTTTAGGGTGAAAAATGCAAAAAACTGATTTTTGGAAAATTTAAAAACCCCATAAACCCCCCTTCCCATGGTCCGATTTTTCTGGTTTTCGAACTTAAAGTCATAAATGTTACTCTCCACATTTGTGCAAAATTTCATCAAAATCGGGTGCTTTTTTCAAAAGTTATCGCGGTAACGGACATATATATATATATATATATATATATATATATATATATATACACATATATAAAAATATGAACGAATAGTGTTTTTGACATCTGGGGACCTCAAAACAAAAAGTTATCATGGTCTGGGGCTTAAGTCTTACCATGAGACCTACGGTAATAGCTTCTTCCCTATAGGGGAAATTCGCTGAAAACGTATTCATGAGAATTGTTTCGCAGTTTTCGTATGCCACAAAGTGAATTGTAAGTTTTAAAAGTGTAAGTAAGTTTAGAGGTTCGATGAGAACAGTATAGAGAATGGCCAAAGTATGATAACAAAGTACAATGTTTTTACTAACTAGTGATTATAGCGTGTAGACTAAGCTAATCGCTTTATCAACTACTTTATACTAAACTCCAGGAAACTGCAGGGTAAAAGGACTTAACAACGAGCCTTAAACTTTATTATAATGGAGTTTAACGTCCATAGGGTTAAACTGTTGAAGTTAACATTTCAGCTTCATTGAGATAACCTTAGTGAATATAATGATAAAGTAATTACCTTTAGTCTTTTATGATTTTTTAAATTTTAATATTTATATCATATATCAAATTTGGGTAAAATCTTAACTATATTAAATCTTTCTGAGCAAAATTAAATATTTCGGGAAACAATTTATAAAACAATAGTTTCCCCAAAAATTTTGTTTCGTTTATAAGCAAATGTAACATTTACCACTTCGGGTGCGGGTAAAAAGAAATCAGAAGAAAATAATATTGTTTTTCTCTATACAGTGATGGCAAATGTCCTCAAAAATTTCTTAAATAACATAACAACAACAATGAATTTTAAACAAAGAAGACAATCTTGAAAAGAAGAAGAATTCAAATTGTGTACGTGATTAGTATCAGTAAAATAAAATACCACAGCCCGACAGCATTCCGCAAACTAAGGCGGGTTTTGACAATCGGGCAAGGTTGAACAACATGCAATTTCTTAGTGAACACCTCGTTTAAATAATATTAAATGCTCTTTATTTATGCAGGGCTAAACTTGTTAATTGCTTACATTTTCCATTTGACAGGATCGCAATTAAAAACTATGACATAGATATAAAATAAGAGAGGGGAAACAGCAGGGATATTATAAATTTGAGTAAGATCATGAAAAAAAAATTAACCATAACTTAAAGTATCTGATGAGAAGAAGCTTTCAGAAAATAACATTGTTTTTAATAATTTGTACGGCATTTATCGGATGTGCCAATTTTACGTTAGGTTAGACGTTTAATACCAGATATTGTAACATAATGGTGTAACCGTTGGAAGAAATAAATCCATGAATTATAAATTAAATTCATAAATCCAATGATTATAAATAAATAAATAGATGATGCTCTGGACCTTCCCAAAACGCTAATGACCTGTTAAGACAACTCTGATTTATTTAACCTTAACCGGAACAATTGGATTCCCTTGACGAATTTACTAGCCAAAGTAATAAATCATAAAACAACATCACACTTGCTGAAACGACCTTTATAATCGAATTTGCCAACTCGAATTTTATACTCGAGGAAATCTGTCATCAAGCAACTCACGCTTTCAGTACCTCTCTTTATAGCCCTGAGTTTGTGTAATTTCTCTCTCTCTCTCTCTTAAAGAAAACTGAGAGAACCTGTTTAAAGTAAAGTTGAGGAACAAATTACTACATAAGTATTTATAATTAACATTAAACACATAGAGGAAGAAAACTACAACTGTCTGGTCTTGCTTGTTACATAATTGTAGAAACTAAATTTTATTTATTTATGAAACTGGGATTAAAATTGTTAGATTTAAGTAGACCATAACTCAATGTATAAAATACGTTTTGTACTGTTTTGCAGCCTATCTTGATGTAAGAGTCGGTCATTTGGCCTAAACCAAGTCAGGATACATAAACAATTTGTCGAGTTGTGAAGTTCCCTGTCTCTCTCTGGGTTGTTTGAATGAGATACGGTTCTACATGTTATACGGTTTCAATAAGCAGCGGAAATTACTTTAGGCAGTGGCTACGTACACGTCCGACGTGAGCCGCTACTGTTCACGTCCGTTCCAAATTATGCACCGTACGTTACTTTTTCTGTGATTTTTAAAACAAATTGAGAGCCAAAAAACCTCCTAACCTAACCTAACGTAACCTAACCTATCCTAACCTAACGTAACATAACGTAACGTAACCTAACCCAACCTAACCTAAGCGGTAGCGAAGTGAATTTGCCCTTACATTGGACGTGTACGCAGTCACTTCGATTACTTTACAAGTTCAACCGCAAACTGAAAGCTAAACTTATTAAATACCCCATATTTCGTGAAACGTAATTCAAACATAAGGAAATCCTCTTTTTTAACACATATTTTAAAATACTTAACCATATTCCTATTCATATAGGACCAAGAGAAACAAAATTAAAGATTTGTTGTACTAACTACTTGGTTTATAAATGAATTTGAGGTGGGACGCTTCACACACTGGCGGATTCTGATTTGGTTTCGGGGGGCGCATGGTATTCCCTTCCCCATTCTCTCCAAAAACAAAACAAATTAAGTCCCGAACGTTCATTCATATTGGGAACGAGGTTCCGGTTCCGGTTCTCGGTTCCGCCAGTTCTTTTAAAAATTGAGATCCAATAGATAAATATCGGCTCTGCTTGAATTGCTTAGTAAACGCTATAAACAGTGTGTATGTCGTCCAAACACAATATATTAGTACCGATGACTGGACCACGAAAAACTGCCCGTAAACGACAAACGGACCGCGTAATTTCAAATGAATTAATTTCGCGTTTTTTTGGGAATTAATTTTCACAATACGTCGAACTGCACTTCCAAGACTAATAGTATAACTGTGTTTTTAAGAATATACTCTAAAACAGTATAAAGACAAATTATTACAGTTGATGGAATTGTTTAAGGCTAAACTATTAGTTACTGTTAAACAACTACAGTAATTTAGTAAACTAATTTTGTTACCATATTAAATGGCAAATAAATCAAATAACCCTCTTTCCGTTACATGACAACACACTAAAATTCGTTATTTAAGAGGATTACCCGAAGCTGATTGCTTACAAGAGAGCTATCGCCAGCATCATGAGTTGTATATGATATGATTAAGTCTAAACTCATGAAAACTATATTAGCGAATGTTATAATTTTAAGACTTAAAGACGGACATTTAGATTTTTGCTGATATGTCTCTAAAATCATTAGCAGCTGGCTTCGATTTAAAACTGATATTTCTTGTTAAAAAAAACTCTATTAAATCCAGAAGTGAGTCCTGGGAAAATGCGAATAGACATATTTGATCGTAGAAGTGTAGTTTTGTATCTTCCACAAACGTCATTAGAATGGACCAATAGTTTAGCTTTACGATATGAGCCGAGCTAGTGACGGACTATATTTGTCGTATTACTGCAAACAATATTAAGATAACAATTTCACAACAACTAAATTGGTTTATCTGTTTACCTTCAAAAGTTTGCTTCCATCATGTTGATCTTGCTACTCCGACAGCGCTTACACATTTTTACATCGTGTACAAGTGTAATATTTATTTATTTTCGTTCAATTTATATTTAGTAAGAGCTGATGATCTCAACCAAAGAACAGTTTTTGGACGGTATAACCCACATTTGAGAATTCCACTCTATTCGTCTTTTACCAAAAGTCACGTATTTAATTGATGCACAACAGTTTACAATTTGAAGCTACAACAGCTTCCTGCCTGAACGGGGATTTTAACTTGGTAAATTCGTAATATTTGTACGTTATATTTTCCTCTTATAATATGCGTCACACCTAAAACAAATATAGCTTTTGAATATGTAAATCAAATACTCTTACCCTGACCATAGACAAAAGTTGTAGATATATTTCAATTGTTGGCAAAAGTATATCAAAAATAGATTTAATCTCTGTAATAAAACCACTATAAACTGTTACAAAACTAAACTACCCCTTCTCCACTTCAAAAATGAAATTGTTGTATCTAAAGCACTTTAATTAGTACAGTTTTTTGGTTGTTCTTAGGTCTTGGAGCCTGGTATAAAAGAACAAAATTAGGGGCCAGGTTGCTTTTTTCCTGGTATAAACGTTATCGTAATACCATTCTCTTTCAAAAGAGAGGGTTACCACGTGTTCTTACCATTGAATCCAGTAAATAAATCTGAAAACTCTGCAATCGCATTATTTTCGTTGTTAAATATAAAGTACATAACAAAGCTAGAGCGAAGCTTAAAGTTAGTAAATAGGAATCCATTTTATCTGTTATAAATTAATTACACTGTTAATTGGTTGTGTTAGTGAATAAACAGTATTTCCTTACTCGTAGTTTACCTCAATGTTTTTCAAAAAAAGCTTCTTAAAACCACTGAACAGTTAAGACTGAACTCCCCCCTCCTATCTACAATATCAATTCCGAGAAATTTTGAAAGGGAATATTGGACTTTTGAGTGAATTGCAGGATAGTGGGAGTTGGCCGAAATTAATGGTGCTAGCGTATGAGACTCGGAAAAACGTTATTTTGAATGATGCATGTAACATAGTACGATGTCTTATGGAGATTAAGACGATTTGTGTATTTCATTTTATTATCATAATATATTGATGAAACCTAGTATGTCGTTCTACCAGGTTGTGGTCGATTGATATTTTCACAATGTTATCCCGATGGTTTCTGTATCAGCAAACCTGCGTACTCAGCTGCTATGTTATTCTTATGGATAATCTTTAATGATGAACGTAAATTAATAAAACTTGGTATTTGGCTTCTCCTAGTTGAGTTCTACTGATATTTTCATAACACCCTATTCTTTGTGTTCATTGTTGCAGCAAACTTGTGTACTCAGCCCCAATAGTATTCTTGTGGAGAATAAGTAAAATGTTAATTATAAACCTAAATCAATAATTCCCCGTAGCATCAAACCTGCGTAACCAGCGAATTTAAAATGCATATATATGTGAGTTAGTACCACATAAAACCACTATCCAAGTTTCTTCAAAATACTGGTAACCTGTCGCGACTTCACTCTAACCAAGTTAATGGGTTACTCCAACCGAGCAGCAGGGTCACTCTAACCCAACAAGTAGGTCATTTTAACTGAGCAGCTGGGTTAAAAGTTAGAACACCTCACGCCTCGTGGTTAAAATTTTACCATGTTCGACTTCGATGATCATGAAGATATGTGGAATCTTTTAACCAACTGGGACCTTGGCTCATATATTTCATGATTTGAATTTACGTTGATAAAGGCTTTCATTGTGGTGTCTCAGGTTAGGAAATAAACATTTTATGTTGTTCTACCGATTATGGTTTCAATCTGGTTTTATGAATTTAGCTCCATTGAAAATGAACCTAAAAAACAGTTTTTAAAACAATTATCAATGTTTTTACGAATGCCCCTAAAGTTGGATATTATAAGCCCTACCTTAACTATAAAGGGGATTTGGCTTACCTATCTAACCTAACGTAAGAAAACACATTCTTAACAACTTCATTGATATTTATTTAACAATTGCATTTTAGTCAATTTTCAAATACAGCTGAATTAATAAATCTGAACTGAAACCATATTCACTAGACCAACATTAAACGTTGAATTCCTAAACTGAAACAACAAAATTAAGAAGGGCATTATCTACGTACCTTCAAATGATGAAATATATTAGCCCAGACCCCAGTTGGTCAGAAGGTTCCTCACATCTTCATAATCATTGAAGAAGGACATAGTAAAGGATAAAACCACGAGACGTGAGGTGTTTTACCTTGTAACCCATGACCTGCATGTATTATACGTCTCACTCGCCGCTCACTTCTGCTCTGACTGCTCTCTCTGCAGAGAAACAGTTTTGCCAACATCGCAAAGACACTAATTTAACTATGCTGCTAACCTAGCTAAGGCGGTTATGAGCGACCCATCACACTGCCATAGGTTAGTTTCCACCGATGTATTGGTTAAATTCTCACCGAGTACAGGGTCAAATATTAAAAATCCATGGGTTATTGGCAACTACTTTTACTCAGTAGAAATTAACCCAGAGGACACTCAGTTGGTGTTTATCATGCTGTAAGGTTATGTTTAACCGACATTAGTAGATCAAATAAACAGTTAACAGCAACAAACCACTCGGTTACAAATAACCGTATATACTTTGACTAACTTGGTTAACTTTGACTTGGTTACTAATGACCACGTGGCACTGCCCTAGTAGCACACATCGTTGGCCCAACGATGGGGAATGGTTGGGATGGTTAGAAGTGGTTGGATAATGGTCGGTTGGAAAATCCAACCATAGGAGACGTTGGGCCAACGAACCAATCGTTGTCTAATCCGCGTTGGCAAATCCAACCATAGCAGACGTTGGGCCAACGAACCAATCGTTGTCTAATCCGCGTTGGCAAATCCAACCATAGGAGACGTTGGGCCAACGAACCAATCGTTGGGTAACCCGCGTTGGCAAATCCAACCATAGCAGACGCTGGGCCATCAAAAGCTATTGTTGGCAAATCATACTATATTATATTATTATTAATTTTATATTAATATGAATTAATGTATTACATTATACCGTATTAACATCATATAATCTATTATTATAATTATATTAAATATATATATATATTAATTTGCTCGTAGTTTAGTTTATCATATTTCATAGCAAGAATAGACACATAAATCAAAAGAACCGAATTACATTGTTCCAACTTTTATTACTCTCATTACAGTGATTTGCGCAAGTAGATTAATTTATAGAAGAATTAAAAGAAAGTATACTATCCGTCGAGTATGTGTAGACTATTGGTAATTTTTATATTCCAATATCCACACACTCTTGTGAGTCAGAGTGACCGTGGGGATTAAGGCAGTCAAAGGTCGTGGGTTCGAGACTCTACTCAGACATCAAATTTTTGCAATTAAAATAATTGTTAAAAATGTATATTATTGGTTTATAAAGCAACGTCAATTGGTTTAAAGCTATCACTAGGTTTAACCATTCGTCTATTATTTTGGAACTCTTTAAAATGAGAGGTCACATTAAAAGGGTGCTTGCTTACATTAAACATTTTTGAGTTTCCCCCAGAATTCCCCATTTATGTTTAATACAAAAAAGTCAACATTGTAAAAGTATCCTACACCTTAAGTTACTATCACTACCCAAATATTTATACATTTTTTTACTATTAGCAAAAGAGACCGGAACTATTTATTTGCCCGGTATATTTGTTCTGTGGACTACAACATGAGTAATAGTTATATAAAAATAGTGTTTATTGAAAGAGGCAAGTGAATGGTGTAGCACACCTATAGAAGGTGATGGAGATTAATCAGAAAAATACACCAATAACTATCTAGATCTCACAATATCCCCAGGAGGAAGTAGACACGCTTTCTGTAATAACAGTATTAACTAGTAACGATCCCTAGCAAACACTGTAGTACGTGTTATGACCGGTGATTCCACTGGCTTGCCTTAGCCACAGATACTTTTACTGTGTCAAAAGCAACGTTCTGCTGCCATATAAAATATTAACAATAACATCCTCCTTCAAAGTTCTACTTATTTAAGAATGACACTTTGAAAACTTCTAAAATCATGTTTAATCAATATCCAACAGTAGTCTGACCAATTGTTACATAACGGTATGGGAGGAATAATTAAATGAACACAACAACTCTCACTTATAAAATTTAATAAAATTTAACAACAAACCTAATATAATCTTTGTAAATCATTCTATTTGTCTTTTTTGAAATCCAGAAAGTAGAGAAGCCCCTTAAATAGCCTCCTATATATAATTGTATACACTATATTATATTTAAACTGAACTGAAATAATTACAAAGTCAGTTGTAATAATAATGCAATAGCCACATTTAACTTAATTTACGGTATGTTTTTAGTAGACGATGAGTACCCTTTATAAAAAAGAAATAAATAACAAGAATAGTGAGGAAGGAATAAGGATCGGTACATATGGGACGTCGTTATAGAAATGTGAGGGGTCACATATAGGCAATATATAACCCAGAGCTTTATTGAATGGATTATATTTGGTCCTTGAATATTGAACGTTGTGGCCCAGAGAACAAGGAACGGGGGGTATTTGTAACTGACTATAATTTATATGATCCAGCACCAAGGAAAAATGCACGTTGCTGATAATGAATAATTATAATGGTACTATATTCTGCAAAGTCAAAAATAAAAACGCGAGATAAGAAAATTACATACTATCACTGGGTTTATATGTACTAGAGGGGACACCTTACGGGAGCCAGAGTTAGTAGCCGCAGTGCTGTGATCTAGCGTCATATTAAAATATCTAACGTGATCTGCGGTGTCCTTAGGCCGAGTTAACTCGCCCGCCGTGAATCAAAATATCACTTTGATGTACATCAAAAATAAGGTTTATTTAAACATTTTAAAATCTCTACGAAAACATTCCTAACAAATATGATGAACAAAACCGCGACGATCCCTGGCGGTTTAAGACGGAACTACGTCGACAAGTCGCTAACATTCTTTGCACTGCGTGTCCCCTCTAGTAGATATAAACCCAATGATACTATCAAACCAAATCTCCATTTCATTAAGCACTTAAAAACAGACAACAACCGTTAATAAAATATTTCAACCGAGCAATCATTAGGCTGACCAGCAATGTGTCTCTTAGACATCACAGCGGACTTAGTGGCCATAGCTTTACGTAGATATTGGTTTTAACGGGATTCTCAACACTCATACAATGACCCTGACACATATGTTTCCACTAGCCAAACAGACAACAACCGTTAATAAAATATTTCAACCGAGCAATCATTAGGCTGACCAGCAATGTGTCTCTTAGACATCACAGCGGACTTAGTGGCCATAGCTTTACGTAGATATTGGTTTTAACGGGATTCTCAACACTCATACAATGACCCTGACACATATGTTTCCACTAGCCAAACAGACAACAACCGTTAATAAAATATTTCAACCGAGCAATCATTAGGCTGACCAGCAATGTGTCTCTTAGACATCACAGCGGACTTAGTGGCCATAGCTTTACGTAGATATTGGTTTTAACGGGATTCTCAACACTCATACAATGACCCTGACACATATGTTTCCACTAGCCAAACAGACAACAACCGTTAATAAAATATTTCAACCGAGCAATCATTAGGCTGACCAGCAATGTGAGTCTTAGACATCACAGCGGACTTAGTGGCCATAGCTTTACGTAGATATTGGTTTTAACGGGATTCTCAACACTCATACAATGACCCTGACACATATGTTTCCACTAGCCAAACAGACAACAACCGTTAATGAAATATTTCAACCGACCAATCATTAGGCTGACCAGCAATGTGAGTCTTAGACATCACAGCGGACTTAGTGGCCATAGCTTTACGTAGATATTGGTTTTAACGGGATTCTCAACACTCATACAATGACCCTGACACATATGTTTCCACTAGCCAAACAGACAACAACCGTTAATAAAATATTTCAACCGAGCAATCATTAGGCTGACCAGCAATGTGTCTCTTAGACATCACAGCGGACTTAGTGGCCATAGCTTTACGTAGATATTGGTTTTAACGGGATTCTCAACACTCATACAATGACCCTGACACATATGTTTCCACTAGCCAAACAGACAACAACCCTTAATAAAATATTTCATCCGAGCAATCATAAAATCAGCAAAAACGTATGGTCCATGTTTTTTTAAGCCAACATCGTACCATGATTTATATCCTGAAACCTGAAGAGCCTAAATACTCCTCGTAGATTTCCTCTAATCCGCCCTTAACATAAGGGCGCGTTATAAACGCCTTAAAACTATGGCACGTTTCACACAAAAACTTTGAGTTCAAATGTCCCTTAAGGAGTGTAAATCACTTTTGGAATTCATTACATAATTATTCTTAACAGTCACGAACAAATTAATGAGCCCTCATAAAGGTAAGTCCTGAAACGCTCAGCTTTCCTCGTATTTTCTGTATTTATAGTTTAATAGATAGGTGTTACTCCAACATATCACGTTAAGAAAATCAAATATTCCACATGTTGTCCTTGTTATAGAGTAGGTCAAATACAAAATCAAACCAATATTTTAACACATTTCTAAATTTCGGACATTAATAGTATTTACATTTTAAAGACGTAAAAACCATTAATTTCAAACAAATTCTATCAATGAAAGTTTAAAGGAGACAATATAATATGTTATAACAAGGAAAACACGTTATGAAGTTTCATTTTCTTATTGTAAGTGGCTCTGGAACAATAATTATTTAATCAAACAATAATGTATTTTTTCGACAGGAAATTCTATTAATGCAACATCAAGGAAGAAACGGAACATCCCCTGGTGTGTGGTACTTTCACCCACTAACCCCCCCACCCATCTCAGACTAAAAAAAAACAAAATTCATTTATCTGCAATCAAACTTGTTATACTTACCCACACCAATAATATCAGAATTGGACGTAGAAATTGGTTTAGAAACGTGCTAATAGCTTTTTTAATTTCAAAGGAATATTACATCTCCTACATTTGTATGGTGGATCAGGCCCATGTTTTAAGACGGTATCCTGAACCGTCTTAAAACATGGGCCTGATCCACCATACAAATGCAGGAGATGCACAGTGTCCTGGCATCAGGTTGAAAGAATATGGGCTCAAATTTTGAATTACACTGCCTACCGATATAAGACTATGTACAGGTTTAAAGCGCGTTTTGCCGAGTATGTTACCGTGTTGAATTCTATGATGTAATTAATAATGTAACCATGTAGCCTGCGAGAAGTATTTATTAGAAATTAGTTTACTCAAATTATAGTGCTACTTGCCTCAGGGAAACTAGTGATTCAAGTTCTTTTTAAAAATATAAGTAATTTTGAACACAAATTTGAATCGTTCTTCAAATGTTTATTTTAATAATTTTACTTATTTTATCACCTTATCTGTAACTACATCTGGAGCGATTAGCGTTATAATTTTAGGGTGGCATGTATTTTAGTAATTTCTCAACCATTAAACTTACTCGATAGCATAATATCTATAAATTACGAGTTCATTTTAAGTGAAGTTTTTAACACAATTTTTAACGTTTTATAAGTTTTCGAAATTAATTAAAAAGCCATCCAACAGACAGGAACAACTCGTCTTATAAGAAATGTAGAGCACGAAATTCTGCATCTATTTTTTTTACTTTTAACCTCAACTGCCCGTCCGTCACCTTAGACTATTGACATGTGCGGTGAACTAAAGACAGCGAGGTACCGTAACGGCATTAGTCACATGGACAAGCCAGAGGTAACCGCGGGAGACGGATTTTGTGCCATCGACAAAGCCAGGTACCCTGTTCAATTAACTGATAATAATGACTATTTTATGGCCCACGGCCGCAGGGGGGACATCTCATGCGCCGAGGCCCCGGAGGGTTAGGGCGTCAGAGGCAGGGAAGGTGGAGAGAGCCAGCCGTCAAAGGTGCGGGTGAGTAACGGCATTGACTATATACCAGTGGTAATGGGTGGATGTTCAAAGGACGATACAAATGCAGGAGATGGAGATGAACTATAATTTTGTATATACTTGTAAACATTTGCATTAATTATATAATTTTGCTCATAGACACAGAAATAAACATAAGTGAGGTTCCTGTCCACTGTAGAAGTATTAATCACAAACATATATTATTGCATTATAACAATGTAAATATTAAACACACACAAACTTAAAACCAACACTAGTAAACACTCTGTATTTCATGATAGTATAGTATGAGTGGGGTTAAAGTATATTTTCGCAAACTCAAAAAAGCTTGCATACAGACTGTATTTTCCGAGTGAAAATCCACCGAGCCGAAAACTGAATGCGTTGAACTTAAACATATGAGGTCGGAGCCACTGCCCAAACGTAATGTTAAACGGCCACTAACCACCCACCGCTGTGCTCTGACCGTGGCCAGATGGTTATATTTTATCCAACAATTCCTAATCTACATTTTACTCAGCCTGCAGTGCGAATAGGGCACATGTTAAGTTTCATTAACTTTTTAGTATATAGTACTGCAGCGGTTAATTTAATCTCTTGCTACGCGTTACGTTTAGATTGCTGAACTAGGATTGGATACAATCACTTAATGTCTGTTTATCGATATCGGAGGCTTTTTCATCACAAAGAACGGTTTCCCCTGAGTTTACAGCAAGCCTACATGCAGCTCTAACGCTTTTCTTATAAAGAATAAGACAAATTTATTATCTCGCTTGTTAACTAACATATATAAAAGAAACTTGGCATGTGTCTTCATATGGTTGGGGGGGAGGGGTTTGGTCCCTGTGGCAGCAAACCTACGTACTCTGAGTCGGCGATCACCTACCAGCCGGTACGCTTCAGTGCACTTTGTTTAAATGTTTTTTAGTTCTTATTGCAGTGTGTGTTTGATGACATTTTAACTTTTGACGTCAGACAAATGTGAACTTTTGTGAACTTGAATTCAACCTGATGATGGAAGCATTTTAACTTCCGAAACACCGCTCGTCCATTTGGATTATTTTAAAGCTGAAGACGGAGGTAAAGTATAAAGAATAAGAAAAGTTATGTAACTCGCTTGTTTGTAAACATATTGATAAAACTTGGTATGTGGATTTATATGGTTGGGGTCGTCCCAGGACAACTTTAAAACTGGTCTATACCAGTTTTGAGGCTGACATTGGGTACAGCAAATGAAATTATCATTACATATGGTAAGTCTTTTGGCTGTCCATTATGACAAGCTTCCCTCTCACCTTTGGTCCCTCCATTTGCAGCGGCTGGGGATGGAAACTCCGGGATTGGTTCCCAACCTCAGATTGTGGTCCCTGGCTGTTGTACATGGATTGTCAGTTGAGTTGACCAGTTGGACGGCAGAGCGGTCCACCTGTTTGAGCCTGATCAGCAATCACAGCTGTCACAGGAGCACGGGAGTTGGCCATATGAAAGGTCAATTTGGCTGCCTGTACCATCCCACCCTTTCCTTTCCTGCTTTATCCTTTCCTTCCGGTAACCTGCACAAAATTTCCGCTTGTGGAAGACATGCCTAGCAGCTAATACTGGGGTTTCCTAATCCAGCAATAACAACATCAATGGTTGGGGTCTACTAATATTTTTAACCGAATCCCAATTTGTTCCTATCCCTTTAGCAGCAATCCTGCATCCTCAGCTCGAATGATTTGTTATTGAGATTAAGAAAATGTTTACATTTTACTTGTTTATGAACATAGATACAACTTTGTATGGGGTGTCATAAGATTGGGGTATATTGGTAGTTGCATACAAAACCTATTTTTCGTGGTCCCCTTGACAGCAAACCTGCATACTCAGTTTTAATGTTTTCCATATGGAGAATAAGTTAAGTGTCATATCTCGCCTTCTTATGGAAATGTTTTTATAAACTTGGTAAGTGGCTTCATGTGATAGTGAGGTACCATTTTAAATTTGCAAAGTACGCTATAACGGTTTGCTGTGACAGGGGTATTTTTTAAAATTTACAATAGGATTTTTTTAAATATAACGGTCTCTCGGCAAAATGAATACGTATGAATATTATGGTATCAACTTGCCCTATGGGCCTGATGTGTTTATCATACTAATACACCGAGGTACTCTTATACAATAACTGACTTGGCGCCGCTGATTGTTTGTTCTATAGATATTTGTATGTATGTTGTAACGCTTAAGGTATTGGACAGCAGTACTGCCAAAAATAAACTAGAATTTAACCATAAACCGTAAACTTGAGTAACTTTGATTTGAAACCCTCGCTAAAGAGGGCACTGCATACACCAACAACACAATACAACAATTTGGAAATAAAAGTAAGACAGGGAAAATTAAGAATAAACCTGGAAAAACAAGTGGCAATTGAAATAAAGTAGTTCTTTATTAAAAATGAACTCAATCTCCCTGTTCATGCTTCATAATCCTAAGCGATGCTCACAAACTAGATGTGGCGGGTTCCTGATAAGTCTGGTTACAATGAGAATGCGGTGAGTACAACTAAACCTGACTTGGACTGTCAAATGACTTCTGTAACTTGAAATATTTATATATAATTCTGTAAACGACATTGTTAAGTCAAAATTACGGGAGTTTGGCAAATCGAAGGAGGATGGGAGCCGGTTTAAATAATACCTTGATTCCAGGGGCTCGGGAAAATAGCAGTATTTAAACCAAAATACCAGCAACCTGAAATAATTTAAAACATCCCCCATAAGAAAAGCATGGGAATTTAAAAACATCTGCTCCGTTTACATTAAAAGATGTGATTAAGTGTCTACTTTGTTTACAAACTGACAAGTGTTCCTACTTACACTATTTTTACTTATTATTTAAAGACTAAAGAGATCGGAGTGTTGGAGCAAGGTTAGGGGCTATGACCCCCTCAAGCCACTAGTTTTTATACAATTTTGATTCTGCAAATCAAGCTTTTAACACGCTTAAAAACATATTTAATTTACCATCTCAATATCCCTTTTTCATATAGGAAATCAGGCAAGAAACCACAAATAGTAAAAAAAACTGAATCAAGCGCGGGGTTCTTTTTTCTAGATAAAAATGTTTTACTTCGAGATTTGTAAAATAACTAGCAATAAACTTTTAAAATTGTTTTTCATACAATTCAGAAAGGTTGGTGTGGTGTTCGTGAAGTTACCTGGCCCCCTGTGGCTGCTATAGGGTGAAAAGACTTACATTTAACATATTTATTAAGAATGCGGAACTCTTGGAATATAATTAGTGGTTATTAACTCACGTAACTGTTAGTGGGAATCCCACAAACGATCCGCCAGCTGAAACTAAGGAGTTTAATTCTTTTTTTTTGTCAGTCGGAAAAAGTAATCTAAAAGATCAATCACCTCCCATTAACGTATGCTCTTGACCCAGTCTGGTATCTCTGGTTTTGACTCCTGAAAAATGTTGTAAGTAGTTAAATAAAATAAAATAACCCAAGAAAAGAGTATGTAATCGTAAGTACAAAATGATAAGTTATTATTGTCTCGGGCTTGGGTCGTATCAGTAATAATAGCTTATTCCCTATGGGAAATAATCTAAAATGCTAAGTTACTTGGTTGACAACTGTTCAATAACATTCTTAATATTTCAACATATATTTGTGATAACTGCAGTATTACTGCTTTTAGTATATTTAAGTGAAACTTGGTACTTGGCTTCATTGCGTAATTTGCATACAAAATCGTTCACTTAAAAATGTATATATATAGATAATGTTATAATGGTGGACTAGGGCTACTGATATTATTATATGTATATTCATATTTTAGATTATGTGAATATCTGGGTAAGTTTTTAATAATTTAAAATGAAGCATATTGTTGTTCCAGTAAAATGGTTAGAATGGTTCTTTGTCAATTAAACAAAAGTTTGCTCAGTAGTCGATTCGTTGTCACGTACCGGGGGTGTTATTACACTTCTTAATCAAATAAGTTATAATGTATTGATACAACCATAACAAATTAATTTATAAAACCCATTAAAAAATTAAAACAACCAATCTGCTGTGCCACTTTACTTCTAAAAATATCAGTATCGCTTGGTATAATTTGTATATGAGTTAAAAACGTTCTTATGACTCAAGAGCGAGACAAAAGATTTGCAAAAGGCCCGACAGAAAATGTTGCTATAAAAGTATCACCGTTCACAGTAACTAATCTGATAACTAAAATAATACTGGGGTGTAACTAAATGAGATAGCGATTGGACGTTATCAATGAATGCTATCGATCAAAGCGGTCACGTCGGTAATGATGTGTCAGGGTGGTGTTATCAACACGTGCTGTGGTCGGTGAGCCACAACCACACAACACACAACATAAACTAATCTAGCTCATATTCAGCAGGACGAATAACATGTAACGGGTACTTCTGTTTTACAATCGAAACGAGTTCGCACGCAGCACGCTGACGTGAGGGAAGTGAATTTCCAAATAAAAACTTTTAAAACTCAAAATCAGTGTAAAAACATACATTTGTCCAATTTTTATTGAAATCTGAAAACATTGATTTTTTGGCTGTTCTGATACTCCTGGTTTCATTTACTTGCAAAGCTGGGAATACAATTTTGCCCAATATAAGGTTGGGAGAAGGTCCAGACAGGCTTGAAAGTAGGTGTGAGGTTGCTGGGGATGATAAAAGTACTCTAACAAAGGAATAACAGGCTTTTTTCGTGTAAAACCCCCATAAGACAACGTACTGTGTTTAGTCAATACACATTTTCTTTAATAACTCGGTAAATATTTATGCTAGAATGACGAGAGAGGGCTTAAAACTTTCGCCTCTCTAATTCCCATATTTTTACATGCATTTATTTTACATCTGGGGCTTTTATGACCATTTTTGGGCCCAAAAACTCAAAATTTGAAAGATTAATACCCCAAAAAAGGGGTTAAGATTTTCCGATTGTTTTGCCCAACGAACTTGTCCAACTGATTACAGAAAGGAACGTCCCTACCAAATTTGAAGTAAATCGGACAAAAATTGCGACCGCTAGAGTGCAAACATATATATATATATATATGTCTATATATATATATATATATATATATATATATATATATATATATATATATATATATATATATATGTGTGTGTGTGTGTGTGTGTGTCCGTTAACACGATAACTTGAGTAAAAAACATCCGATTTTGATGAAATTTGGCTCAAATGTGTAAAATGACATTTCTGACTTTAAGTTCGAAAACCAGAAAAATCGGACCATGGAAAGGGGGGTTTATGGGGGTTTTAAATTTTCCAAAAATCAGTTTTTTGTATTTTTCACCCTACATTTAAAAAAAAACTTAATTTTGGTTTTTACCATGTTATAGAGCATAAAAAACAAATAGTTTAGTATTTTGAATCATTAACCTAGGTTAAGTGGTTGCGGAGAAAATCCAAAAAAACCTGCTCATAAAATCGCCCATGTTAATCTTATGGGAAAAAGGTTTTTGGCATTTCCTCAGTTTATTTTAATGTAAACTTCACATTTGCTTTTACCAATCTGTTCAGTTACACAAAACAATCATTTTGGTCTTTAAATTGTGATTCTACGCCCAACCGTTGCAGAGATATTCAAAGTGCTAAACACAGTACGTTGTCCAATGTTATCCTTATGCAGAATAAATAAAATTTGATATCTCGATTATTTATGAATGTATGTTGATGAAACTTGGTATGTGGCTTCATGTAGTACTGGTATATTGATTTTTGCACAAAAAATTGACTTTTTGTTTATTATTCCCATAGTAGCAAACCTGCGTACTCAGCCCCCATGTTATTCTTATGGAGAGTAAGTAAAATGTAATGACTCCCTTAATTATGAACATAAATTAATAAAACTTGGTATGTAGCTTCACTTGGTTGATTTATATTGATAATTATATAAAAACCCATTTTTCTGTTCCTTGTTGCAGCAAACCTACTTTCTCAGCCCCCATGTTATTCTTAAGTTTTGGAGAATAGCTAGAATGTTATATAGCGCTTATTGATGATTGAATATTGATGAAACTTAGTATGTGGCTTCGCCTAGTTAAATTCTATTTATATTTGCATAAAAACCAATTGTTTCTGTTCCTTGGTGCAGCAAACCTACGTACTCATTACCAATTTTATTCTTATGGAGAATAATTAAAACCGCTTATATGTGAATATATTTTTATGAAAAACTTGGTTTGCGGCTTTATGAGGTATTAAGACATATATTATGCATTGGAAATTCGCTGAGTACGCAGGTTTGCTGCGACGGGGGTAATTTTTAACGCATGGCTGTCGTCTTCTACTTCGCTGGAAAACTCACATACACTCTGTTTGCGTTATCGTCTTTCCTGCATTTCCACAGCATGCCCCCAATCTCTACCGCACTATCAGCATTAATAGTGATATTTGACCTTTGTCCTTGATTAATAGTTACTCCCTATGTAAATACGTAGTTCACGCTTGTCTTAGCAATCCGTTGTATTAATCAGGAATGTTTCAGAGTTCACTGATTGCACATCGTTTCCAGTGCGAGCTTATCGTATTGGTGCGGGCACCAGAATTAATGGCGTTTTAATTTCGCGCATTAATTTTTCACGTGCAAAACTTTCGTTTCATTGTAACTATATTATCGTATCGGGTGAATTTTAGCTTCTCTGTTTTACCTTCTGGTAATATTATTAAAATGCATAATTGTAGTCAGTGTAATAGTAAACTTTCCGAACAGTCTCAAAAGATCACTTTTGTGGAGTGTAGTAAATAATTTAATAAAACATGTGTCAATATGGCAAAAGCCGATTTAGGCACAATAACTAGCGAAAATATTGAGTCGCGATGTCCAACCTGTGCATCTGGACGACGGAGAAGTATGCGATTGTTTATGTATGGCGGTACTGCGGTACTGCATCCGGCGGCGCGACTTTGGACAAAGCAATGAAGGAACTTTTGAGTATGAAACAAACGCAAAAGGACTCGGTGAAAGGTTTTAATCGAACCTCTGAAATTATTTTTGGTAAGATTGATGATCTTAAGGAAGTTCTTGAAGCACAGCGGGACTTCTTCAAAACCTTCGTCGACCGAACAGACGTTTTGGAAACTGAAAATCGGAAGCTTCGTCAGCAACTACAGGACACCCGAACCCGAGTCGAGGAAACTGAGCAATATACCAGAGTTAACTGTATATACATTTATGGAATCCCCACCTCGAGCAATGAAACAATTATGGGCATTGTAAAATAAGTTGGCATAGCGATTAACTTTGAGGTGACGGACGCTAATGATTGATAATTGTCCTCGGCTAGGAAACTCGTCTCAGGACCGCCCGGCTGGGATAATCGTCAAGTTCATTCGTCGAACTGACAAAGAAAATTTAATCCCCAAAAAAAAGGCAGAATAAGAATTTACTGACCAGTCATTTGAACCTCAGCACCGACTGTTTGTATGTGTATGTGTATGTGCCCTGCGCGTAGAAGGCTCTACTCTCAATCCCGGCGAATTAAACAGGGCAAACACTACAAACACATATAAGAGGTTAGGAGGTGGGAAAATACAGCTCAGAAAATCCGTTGGCGACACTGTCGTGTCTGTTACGCGGCTACAGGATCTCAAATCACTGTAAGATTTACAAAGACGCATCTTGTTTCTCCTGTAACCCACATTACTTGATTTGTACGTATCATATTTTGATAGCTTTGAAATTAATTGCTCATATATATATATATATATGTATAACTAAATGTAACTGTGCGTTTAACCATCGGGTAAAAATCAAATACTTATGTATAAATTATATAAAAATAAGTATTTTATTTTTACCCGTTGGTTAAATGCACAGTTAAATTTATAGCATAATCCCATGATAAAAGATAAATTTGATAATGTATTCAACAGGCAGTTAATTCATCATTCAGCAAGATATTACAAGTGTAAGAGCAAATATTTACAGTTGTATAGCATGGTTATCAGGTATTACATCACATCGGCCGGAAGACGGATTTTGTGCCATGGAAACACCCAGGCACCCTGTTAAGTTAACTGATAATAATGACCATTTTATGGCCCACTGCCGCCGGGGGGCAACAAGCCATACGCCGAGGCCCCGGAGAGTTCGGGCGGGAGGTAATTTTGAAACCCCGGCCCGAGAACAAACAACTGATTGAAAACATGCCACTGGAACCCACCTAAGGCTCGAGGGTTCAGCCTAACCGACCCAGAGCAAAAAACTGTCAGATTGCCGACCCAGAGCAAAAACCTTTGTCAGCTTGCCGACCCAGAGCAGAAAACTTTGTCAGCTTGCCGACCCAGAGCAAAAAACTTTGTCAGATTGCCGACCCAGAGCAAAAAACTGTCAGATTGCCGACCCAGAGCAAAAAAATCTTAGCTAATTTTCTCCCACTCCATAGTAGGATTTGTTTCTATAAATTCGGTTAACCATTTATAAGCATATCCTAAGGTGTAAGCTGAGAGAAGATCAAAAACAGTAAGCTACAAACAGTACTACAAATAAACAGATCAAAAACTGTCAACATGAAGTTCTCAACATCTTGACAAACTCAAGATACTTCTACCAACCTTACATCAATCACAACTACAACTACAAAATTCTTAGGCATAACGCTGGATGTCTTCGCAAAACCACATTGAAATATTAGAAAGAAAACTGTCATCAGCACTTTTCGCACTTAGAAGAATCAGATCATCAATAATAGATAAGAAGACTGCTAAGATACGTATCTAGCTCCTTTTGAAAGGCACCTAAGATTTGGCATTATAGTTTGTGGTGCAGCAGCAGACCAGCTAATTAAAAACACACTCATACTACCAAAGAGGGCTCTAGGAACAATCGAACTACTCCACCCGCAAACTCACTGCAAACCATTTTTACTTTCTCCCCCTTATACATAGTACCTATATGGAGAAAGTATTGTTTTCGTCAAAATTTTCGAATTTGAGTTGTTAGTGAAAATATTTGTTTTAGTGCTCCCTGAATCCAAAAAAGTGATTTTTACGTGATGTCTGTGTGTCTGTCTGTATGGATATGTACCTAGAGCCCTAACCAATGGTCCGATTTTTATGAAATTTGGTATGTAGGTACTAATCCACAATATCTCCAGGCGCTTTTTCCCATTGTTTGTCATTTTTGATTTTTAAGGGTAATTATCCCTCAAAAACCGCCAAAAAACATGAAAAATCAATATTTCAAAAAAAACTCTTAACGATTTTGATTAAACTTTAATCGTTTGTAGAACTTAAGTTTTCTAACAAAATGACACCACCCGCTTTTCTGTAAAAATTCAGGTTCAGAAATTACAAGACTTAATATATAACAAATTCAGTTTTTTTGGATTTTTCATAAAAAAACATAAATATAAAAAATATTACTATTCTCCATTGAAAAGAGCTCAAAAAACTAAATAATTTAGTATTTTGGATTACTATTCTACGATCAAAAAACTAAATAATTTAGTAATTGAATTACTATTCTACGATTAATGCTTGCGGAGAAAATTTAAATTTTCATTTTGCAGTAAACGCAGTACGTTGTCCAATGTTATTCTAATGGGGAATACAAAAATTACTATTTCTCTCTTATTTATTGATCAATTTCGTTCAAACTTGATATGCTTGTCAAGTTAGCACAGACCAACAGAGGAAATTCGTAATCTGTTGCCCCTTAATAACCCAGAGGGGAGAATAGGGGGCATTTCCCCTCTTAAAACCACGTGTTTGGTGATGGATTCTGTAGTGCCTCCTAAACAGGGATTTGGGGGATATTTTTTTAAACAACTTGTTTACAAGATTTTCTGTACATTCGACCGTGCTTTGTATTCTATATTTAGTAAATAAAAAGTAATTTATTCATTAAAGTTGGGCTAAAAGGGAGAAAGTATGTGTCAGTTTCACATACTTACTGTAACACATAAGTATTGGATATAAATAAACAAGGATACCGTTTATTAATGTCCAATTAAATCCTTACCGTTCCATCCCTCTACATCCTAGAAACGATAGCAATTATAAAATTAGACTCGCCCAAAATGAGAAGTGACTGCCACAAACACAACCTAAGAAACTTAAACTTAAATTGCAATTTTCAACATCATAGATTAAGTAAACCCAGCAAATGCCCACAAATAATAGGGTCAATAATTTGTAACGTCCTGCCAAATAATTTAAACGAAAAAATAACAAACTTTTTCAAAAAACTTAAACAAGACCTTGTAAGTAAACCGTACTCCAGTTTAAATGAATATTAGGACGAACATCAAGTTAATAACATAAATAGGCCTATACAGTAAAACAAATGCTCACAACTACTATATACACTCCCACACACAAGCACTTAACACAAGAAGAATATGACAATTCCCTGGTCTCCCACGACTACGGAGAAGAGGATCTAGTAAGTAAGTATGTAAAAATAGTTAGGAATATAAACAAAATAAAATGTATTAACGACATAAAATGATTAACCATAATCTTAAAGGATTCATATTATAACCAAATAAATTGAAAAAAGTCACAGTTTTTTACATGCTATCTAAATTCTAAATCGTTTAAACTGACTATATTAATTATTTCTAGAATGTTGGTACCAACACCATAGTCAAGAACTCTAAATCAAAAAAAAGTACCTCCACAACATATAGCGTTGTAATTATTGATAACAACTTGATATGTAGCAAAGAGACAATAACAGCATTCCAGCCCCACATTCTCCGGCAAGAGATTCCTTTAGCGGAGCTCCTCGCACAGAATGCAGCCATACACGATGCTATCACATGTATTCCTGCTTCAGACTATTTCCCGCAATGTTCGTACCACCACAAAATGTTTTGTAGTAATTATTGATAACAACTTCATATGTATCAAAGAGACAATAACAGCATTCCAGCCCCACATTCTCCGGCAAGAGATTCCTTTAGCGGTGCTCCTCGCACGGAATGCAGCCATACACGATGCTATCACATGTATTCCTGCTTCAGACTATTTCCCGCAATGTTCGTACCACCACAACATGTTTTGTAGTAATTATTGATAACAACTTGAGATGTATCAAAGAGCCAATAACAGCATTCCAGCCCCACATTCTCCGTCAAGAGATTCCTTTAGCGGTGCTCCTCGCACGGAATGCAGCCATACACGATGCTATCACATGTATTCCTGCTTCAGACTATTTCCCGCAATGTTCGTACCACCACAACATGTTTTGTAGTAATTATTGATAACAACTTGAGATGTATCAAAGAGCCAATAACAGCATTCCAGCCCCACATTCTCCGGCAAGAGATTCCTTTAGGGGTGCTCCTCGCACGGAATGCAGCCATACACGATGCTATCACATGTATTCCTGCTTCAGACTATTTCCCGCAATGTTCGTACCACCACAACATGTTTTGTAGTAATTATTGATAACAACTTGAGATGTATCAAAGAGACAATAACAGCATTCCAGCCCCACATTCTCCGGCAAGAGATTCCTTTAGCGGTGCTCCTCGCACGGAATGCAGCCATACACGATGCTATCACATGTATTCCTGCTTCAGACTATTTCCCGCAATGTTCGTACCACCACAACATGTTTTGTAGTAATTATTGATAACAACTTGAGATGTAGCAAAGAGACAATAACAGCATTCCAGCCCCACATTCTCCGGCAAGAGATTCCTTTAGCGGTGCTCCTCGCACGGAATGCAGCCATACACGATGCTATCACATGTATTCCTGCTTCAGACTATTTCCCGCAATGTTCGTACCACCACAACATGTTTTGTAGTAATTATTGATAACAACTTGAGATGTATCAAAGAGACAATAACAGCATTCCAGCCCCACATTCTCCGGCAAGAGATTCCTTTAGCGGTGCTCCTCGCACGGAATGCAGCCATACACGATGCTATCACATGTATTCCTGCTTCAGACTATTTCCCGCAATGTTCGTACCACCACAACATGTTTTGTAGTAATTATTGATAACAACTTGAGATGTATCAAAGAGACAATAACAGCATTCCAGCCCCACATTCTCCGGCAAGAGATTCCTTTAGCGGTGCTCCTCGCACGGAATGCAGCCATACACGATGCTATCACATGTATTCCTGCTTCAGACTATTTCCCGCAATGTTCGTACCACCACAACATGTTTTGTAGTAATTATTGATAACAACTTGAGATGTATCAAAGAGACAATAACAGTATTCCAGCCCCACATTCTCCGTCAAGAGATTCCTTTAGCGGTGCTCCTCGCACGGAATGCAGCCATACACGATGCTTTCACATGTATTCCTGCTTCAGACTATTTCCCGCAATGTTCGTACCACCGCAACATGTTTTGTAGTAATTATTGATAACAACTTGAGATGTATCAAAGAGACAATAACAGCATTCCAGCCCCACATTCTCCGGCAAGAGATTCCTTTAGCGGTGCTCCTCGCACGGAATGCAGCCATACACGATGCTCGTACTGCAAACCAATGTGAAAATATAGAGTAACAGGTATGTTAGTAGGGATAAAAAACTATTGCCCTTTTTCAAACTTTTTCCAGATTTCAATCGCTTATTTTATAGTCTAGTAGCCCAGGACGTCGAACTAGCCCACCTAAACCTACGCCAATCCAAATACAATCGGTAGGGAATGCTAAAGTGTTTAGCTCGTTAGCTGTAAATGATTGTAACTTAACTTTGGTCGATTTCCCGACTGTGAAAAACCTTGTTATATTTCCTCCTTTCCGTTATCGATTTCTCACTAAAGAAGTAAATAATACTGTGTTAATGCCTCTTTCATCCGTTAACAATGATGATAACTTATGCTGTTATAATCCAATGCTATAATAGTGCGTGGAATGCTAATATATCTAAATTAAATATATAACGTATTCCTTGTAATATTAAAACTTTGAATCTTGAGAGCTCTCAATTTCACCATTTATTTTTCTTCAGAAGCTAAGGTGTCTATTATAACTGAATGCCATGGTCCGTTGTACAGAGTGTCTATCTGACCGGGCCGCCATTGGTATTTAAGAAGCCAAAAGACTTACGTGAAACTTTAAACGGGGGAACTTCCCATTTGTTTAGTGTCCATTCAAAATATGAATTTCATAATTCAGTTGCAAATATACAATATGGTGGCTAACTTGAACAATTTTTATTGGGAGTTCGTATTTTATGGCATTTTTAGATTGTATACGTAATTTAAAAAAAATGATTGAGTATTTTAAAACACTTATAAATACCGGATTTGCATTTAACTTTTTTATGTTAGCCATATTACAAAATTGTGACCGAATTTTGAAATTCCGAAATAATATTTTTAATAGGCATAAAAAGATAGGGAAGATAAGTGTTAACAATTTTAGAAAATTATAGACAGCTGATGTATAATTCGCCAAGTACTCCTGATTAATGACAAATAAAAAATATAAAGATCCCTAAAATAGCTCTCGAGTAACGTTCAAAGAATGTGGAGTTTTATTTAATAATCCAATAACCTCTTTCTTGTAAAATAAGACATTTTCCGCCAGCTGTGCGCTCCCTTTTGGATATGAATCACACGTAATCTACATGAACTGAACAGGGTGCGATGATCTTTTATATTAGCTATAAATTATTTAATATTGATTTCATTTGAATTTTTTAACCGTTTACCTTTGTTTTTTAATTTACATTTGTATTCTAAAATAGTTTAAAAACATTAAAATGTTTACTTATATCTTTACGTACACTTTATATAAAAACGCATTTAGTTTCAATGACTAGAGATAAAATTGTATACATTTTATAATAAAATTTAATAATAAGTAAGACCACAATTGTGTTAACACGTGAGGAAATGAGCGGCCACCAGCAAAATTGATTTTCCCCCAATTGCAGGATTTTCCCCATTACTCAACACGAGTATTACTTTTGATGTGGAATTGACGGAATCTTTAAACAAATTTAGGAGTGTATACGACAGCGTTTTGAATGATATCTCTTTTCTCGTAAGTGGATAGCGTGCGTCGAATGGCGAATTGGAAAAATACATCACAAGAATTCCCATGAAAAACTCTGGCATAGAGCCAGCCTTGTTCTTGTTCGTAGGTGGCATCGGCGACTATTGATTACATAGGACGCTGGTGATTAAAATGGAAATTGAAAGGCTTTCCTGAACAAAATAAATTTAGAAATGAATACGTTACAAACCACACTAAATGCCATTCTAAGTTGTACGATGCTTATTAAATTAATAAACTATCAACATGTCGATTCATTCATATTATACGCCAGCATGCCTTAAACCTTTTATTATTGTAATAAACCAACTTATAAACTGTTATAACATCAAAAAATCTCACGTAACTAAACCTGGCTTGGTCATGACTCGCGGAAGACCTTATTAACACCTCATCGTGACTCGCAGTCACCAGTTTACTCGTGTAAACTCTTAAGTACATCATCGTGACTCGCAGTGGCCATTTTGCTCGTTTCATCTTATAAGCACATCATCGTTACTTGCAGTCGCCAGTTTACTCTTGTAATCTTATAAGCACATCATCGTGACTCGCAGTGGCCATTTTGCTCGTTTCATCTTATAAGCACATCATCGTGACTCGCAGTGGCCATTTTGCTCGTTTAATCTATAAGCATATCATCGTGACTCGCAGTGGCCAGTTTACTTGGTTAATCTTATAAGCACATAATCGTGACTCGTGGTGGCCTGTTTACTCGTTTAATCTTATAAGCACATCATCTTGACTCGCAGTGGCCAGTTTACTCGCGTAATCTTATAAGCACATCATCGTGGTTCGCAGTGTCCAGTTTACTCATTTAATCTTATAAGCACATCATCGTGACTCGCAGTGACCTGTTTACTCGTTTAATCTTATAAACTCATCATCGTGACTGGCAGTGGCTAGTTTACTAGTTTAATCTTAAAAGCACATCATCGTGACTCGCAGCGGTCATTTTACAAGTGTAATCTTATTACTACATCATCGCGTGGAACGTACGGCCCGGCGGTGGTACACTTAATAAACTCAGTTCGTTTGGAGTTTTTCTGTGTACAATACATAACCAAGTCCTGTTTCAGTTAGGTTAGGTCATTCTAGCCAAATTTGGAATTCCACAAAAAGGTTTATCGAGACGTTTTAGAATTTTGGCGTCTTGGACTTTAAACATGTGTGTAATACATACTTTCAGTGCCACGCCCAGAAATATGTTGGGGAAATATAGTTACCGGTAGGAAGGGCATACAAGAATTAAAATATGATGATAATATGTAATGCATCAATGATACATAAGATTATTTCTACACCATACACGAAATAACTTGAACATAACTCTATACTTACATTTGTGATTATTTGTTATATAAGGTTGCAACAAATTAATAGCTACTTAATATTGTTTTAAAAATGTTCTGTAAATACAGTAAAACATTGTTTGATCATAATATGTATTCGGTATGTGTGAGTGTGTACTAATTAAACCATATTACAGCTGGATTTGCTTTAAAAAGGATGCAAATGATATGACTTATTTTGATGTACACACACCGAGGTTTTCACCACTAAGGAAAAAATATTTTTTATAACCTAACACTAAAATACCCCACCTAAGCCCACGACTTTTATACTTGCCATACTGAAGGTAAGCTATCCAGGAAAAAAATAATTTTCTTTAAGCTCGCAATCAAAGTTTTGTAAAACATACGAAAATCTAGAGACTTTAAACATAATTTTTGTTTTAAAATTAGTTGTCCTAAAATATTATTTTCAACTTAATTTTGTCTCGATTAAAAATCAAATTAATTGACACGCTTTGAATTACAACAAACAAACACAACTTTCTTTCAACATTTAACACTATCGCTGGTTATCCCGCACTTTTATAATTTGCATGTCTAACCTGAAAATGCATAATAATCCCACAATTTAATACGTTTTTTATGACGCGACGTTCATCGTTCATCGTTCATTACAGGTCTTTAGTGCAACGCCACGCACGTTAATTAACTTCACAGTCTTAACGTAAAATGTACAGTGGAATATGGCGTTTGATTGTAATATAAGCAAGAACAATTTAAACAATCTAAAATGTGTTGCAACCTATTAAAGAAAGAAAAACACATAATTACAATTAATAAAACAGATGCAGGGATTTGAGTACTCTGAATAACTTACGTTAGAGAGCACTTCAAGACAAACCACGAATGTTCAGCATTGTATAAGATCTGAAATGTTGTTAGTAGTACACGAAATTGTTGTAATTCCCTTACTTCTGAAATATCCCACACCTTGAAATAAGTTACTGGTGTAAAATTCTACCCCCAACTTTCTAAAATTCTAGGGGGCGCGATATATCCCTTAAGTACTTTCATTTTCTTGATATTTAGTTTCTGAAGTGATCAATACCCACATTTTAAATCCAATATTCGCATTAACGACAGTGCAATATAACCTAACCTAGTTATACTGGTGTATAATAGAACCGACTCATTATATCCTCTACAGTCCATGATTTCACACGAATGAAATATCTTTTAAACAATAATATAAGTTAATGTGGGAAGACATTGTGATGTTGACGCTTTGGAAACCAATGTTTACAGTATAATGTAAGAATATTCTATTTTACCTAAGGAGTGGTTAAAACGTGATTACAAGCTAGTAACATATCCTACTCTAACTACGAGCTTAACAACAACCCATCATTGGAACTGGAACTACCAAAACAATGGTAAACACTATGAAACCAGCATGATAAGGTACGACCAAAAACTGCCCAAGTTGTGAAACAAACGTCGCGGTGTTATCGTGAGGTACACACAAACCTGCCAAGGTACCTACGTGACTGTTTAAGTCTAATAAAAAACTAACAAAAACAGCCAATATAAAAATATAAACATACTAACAGAATTTGTAGATGTAATAAAACCAGTGTCGTGAGGTGCGACCGAAAAGAACTAGAATCATTTCAATGCTAGGTTTTTTGGTACCATTGTCCGTGTATCAGTTTCTTGTATTCTAGAGTGGGGCTTTAGTGACAAGAACACGGCTACAGTGGCTTGCCCAGATTAATTAAGAGTAGACAGTTACACAGTTACAACATTACGGTCAGGTTCCGGGATGGGCAGAGGTCTTGTTTCAACTTCTTGCAGCTGTGGTGTTGGCAGACGGTTTGATTTAGGTAGGATGCCTTTGCTGTAATCATCTAGGAATTAATTTGTGTTCAATTTATATTACTGTGAATTATTGTGTACTTGACCTTATTATAACAATATTTGCCTAACCACATGCCATAAAAAGGTTGCCGCTGGATGTATTTGATTTGAGATTTTAATAAATATATATTCAACGTCACTATCAATGATGTAAAAATTGTTTAGTTTAATACGGTTAATAAAGTCCATGAACGATTTACAACTAGTGCCAACACAAACACTAGGTATAAAGTCAATAATAATATACTCTACATTACATCTACATCTAATACACTAAAAACCAACCCCCCCCCATGAGATGATGATGATGATGATGGGAGGTGTGTGTGATTTAGGCTCACTAAATAACATTATCATCTCTAGGAAATATTATTTTACTGAGTGAAATGATTGATCAATAAAAAAATACAATTTATTTCTACTTTCTCGTAGGTAACTTGATTTTTCAAATTCATACACATATATTTTGGAAGTCAGTAAAATAAGAAAGTAAAGGATGGGTAGAATACTTTAGCGGCTATGGATAAAATACATGTTTTCGTGGGGGCTCATGGCGCCTTATCCCATCATTTCGAATCATAAATGTACAATTTGACCAAAAATAGAATGTATGGCATAGCTAAGAGTTCTGACTTTTGGTGTTATGGCACAAACAGGAAAGATTTTCGGTGAGTTGCATTAATTCCATTTTTGGACAAGTAAAACAATGTTTTTTGTCGATTCAAGCTCAATCCAGTTTCAGCCAAGTAACAAAGTACAGTAGAGCCCTCTTAACCGCCCCCATGGGACCGGACCCTGGGTTGGATGACTAAAAGGATGTTTAAAACGAATAACAGAATTGCAGATTATAAACTTCAAATCTGATATTATTATAACGCTCAACCTGATATCGGTTTTTAAAATATCATTTATTTATTTAAAATTTTTGTTAACGAACTGGTGCTAAACTGAGAAGAATTTCCATAAACAAAATTACACAAAATGGTTGTTAAATTTCGGGAATAGAATAGGAATATGTTTAGCTTTTCAGGTGACACCTTGCTCACGAGAGTAGCATATTTAAACGCTTAGGAATATGTTTAGCTTTTCAGGTGACGCCTTGCTCACGAGAGTAGATATTTAAACGCTTAGGAATATGTTTAGCTTTTCAGGTGACACCTTGCTCACGAGAGTAGATATTTAAACGCTTAGGAATATGTTTAGCTTTTCAGGTGACACCTTGCTCACGAGAGTAGCATATTTAAACGCTTAGGAATATGTTTAGCTTTTCAGGTGACACCTTGCTCACGAGAGTAGCATATTTAAACGCTTAGGAATATGTTTAGCTTTTCAGGTGACACCTTGCTCACGAGAGTAGATATTTAAACGCTTAGGAATATGTTTAGCTTTTCAGGTGACACCTTGCTCACGAGAGTAGCATATTTAAACGCTTAGGAATATGTTTAGCTTTTCAGGTGACACCTTGCTCACGAGAGTAGCATATTTAAACGCTTAGGAATATGTTTAGCTTTTCAGGTGACACCTTGCTCACGAGAGTAGCATATTTAAACGCTTAGGAATATGTTTAGCTTTTCAGGTGACACCTTGCTCACGAGAGTAGCATATTTAAACGCTTAGGAATATGTTTAGCTTTTCAGGTGACACCTTGCTCACGAGAGTAGCATATTTAAACGCTTAGGAATATGTTTAGCGTTTCAGGTGACACCTTGCTCACGAGAGTAGCATATTTAAACGCTTTGAGTGTTCCAACCCCTTAATTGAAATGCACTTCATTTTGGCCGCACGCAGTAAGTGTCATGTGTAAGTAAAACAAACATTAATGTTCTGTGGTATAAACAATATCAGAATTATTTTTACGATGTCTTTTTTTAGATTTTGTGTTGTTCGCTGAGATAAAAAAATACCCCCGTCGCAGCAACCCTCGTAACACAGCGAATTTACGATGGATGTATGTGTTTTTCACCACCACATAAAGCCACTTACCAAGTTTAATAAAAATACATAAATAGATAAGTGGTGTATAGCTTTTTATTTATTTTCCATAAGAATAACATTAGGACTGAGTACATAGGTTTGCTGCAACTTGAAAGATAAGAAATGTGTTTTTATGCATTTATTAATATATCTCAACCAGGTGAAGCTACATACCAAGTTTTATTCATTTAGGTTCATAATTAAGAGATTTAGGTTCACATTTAGGTTCACAACTTCACTTATTCTCCATAAGAATAACATTAGGGCTGAGTAAGCAGGCTCGCTGTTGCAGGGATAATCAACAACAAATTGTTTTGCTGTGCAAATATCAATATACACGACAAGGTGAAGCCACATATCAAGTTTCATCAGTATACATTAATTTAATAATCGGGATATCAAATGGTATTTATTCTCCAAAAGGATAACATTGGACAACGTACTGCGTTTAGCACTTTGAATATCTCTGCAATGGTTGGACGTAGAACCATAATTTAATCACCAAATAATTCATTAATTAATAATTCATTAATTAATAAATAAATAATTTTTTTTAGAGCTGAAGTTATTGCTAAAAACAAATGTGCAGTTTTCAGTAAAATTAACTGAGGAAAAGCTAAAAACCTTTTTCCCATAAGATTACCATGGAGAATGTTATGAATTCGTTTTTTGGATTTTCTTTGCAACCACTTAACCTATGTTAATGTTTAAAAATACTTAATTATTTGACTATTTTAAGTTCTATAAAACTGTCACAAACAAAATTGAGCTTAATTTTATTATTTTAGGGTGAAAATTACAAAAAACTGATTTCGGAACATTATAAACCGCCTTCCCATGCTCCGACCGTTCTAGTTTCTGAACCTAAAGTTATAAGTGTTACTCTTCACATTTTTGCCAAATTTCATCAAAATCGATTGTTTCCTTCAAAATTGTTCGAGGTAACGGATATATTTATGTATATTAATTTGATCGAATGGTTTTTGGGCACCTGGGGGCCTCAAAACAAAAATTGATCATGGTCTCGGGCTTAAGTCACACCATGCTACCTACGGTAATAGCTTAATATAGGGAAAATTCGAAAAAAGAAAGAACTTAAAACCGGTATTAACGAGAATTATGGCAGAAAACCGTGGGTAATAGCCGTTTAGTAGCTTATCCAGCAAACAACCTTTTCTCGCATTACCTCAGAATAAAATTCATCCTCTATGATTCCAGTTAGATAATAACCTACATTCTTATGTTACATCCTTCATGGATAGTATTCCCAAAGTAATTATTACAAAAGTTCATTGCGAAAACTGTACCTAGTTTTGAAACATAAAATATACATATCATAAAGATGGTACATTTCGTGTGTAACAGTAATACATGTAACAAGCCCTGCTATTTTCGCACAGTCAATGTCCGAGAGAGTTTACTAATTAATATTGTAAAAAGTTGTCCTGTTTTATAATTTAACTTAACGACAACTTGTTTTGTCAAATTTTTGTGTATGCCATCAGGCATTAAAATACATTAGTTCAGGATGACGTTCAGAGCACGTACAATATTAGGCAACTTTTAAGATAAAACCACGTAATTGATAAAGTAAATCCTGAAATAGCAATATAATAAGTGCCGCTGATTTGGTAATCCTCATTAGTAGGGTTGGCGGGAGATGGGTCCCAACATGGGGTCTTATGGGCCTAAAATCTGGCTTCTGATTGGTCTAATTAGGTCACGTGATTCAAGATGGCGGCGCCCATGGTGGCGTTCCCGCCAAATTTGCGCGCCAAAAAAAAAATTGGCGCCAAACCTAACCTCACTTTTCTTCCCTCCAAAGTGTTACCAACTTAGCAGAGCTAATGTACCATACATAATTATATGTATCATATATAATTATATGTACCATATATAATACTACAGTGTATAATCATATATGTACCATAATAGTGTATAATATACCATCACCAGAAAGGTAAGTGGCTATCTAACCTCACTTAGCCAGTGTTGCCACTCTAAACGCTACCTATAAACCTAAATTATTATATGTATATACATATATATATTATGTCAAACTATCTAAAATTATTATATGTATATATTACGTCACGCTACGATGTGTTACCAACCTATGGCAATGTATATTTCGCAAGCAAGTACCGCTAACCCATTATATAAAACCATTACATGTATATATACCAGAAAGTACCGCTAACTCAAAATATAAAACTATTACATGTATATATCGCAAGAAAGTGTTGCCAAAAAACTAAAAATCGCTTATATCTCGAAAACGGTAAGTCCTAGGGTCATTTTGACCCCAGAAAACTGCCTACTACGTAGTGTAGGCACTCCAGGGGGGTATCTACCCATATGAAAAGTCTTAACCAAAATGTTGCGGGTTGCATCTCAAAAAATGAAGGGGCAAATTTTCAAAATTAAATATCTCAAGAACGGCTTGGCCGATTTTCACGAAACTTGGCATGTATGTACCTGTTAACCTCCGCTACATATTACAAAAACCTAAACTCTGTACTGCAGGTAGTATCAAAATAATTGAAGGAGTCATACTTTAAAAATCAATATCTTAAGAACGGGTGGGACGATATAATTGAAACTTGACATGTGGATACTTGTTAACATCCTCTAACCTTCAATTTTGTTTGAGGGTAGGAAAGGGTTGTTTAGGGGATGATGGAGGGTGTAAAACTTTAAAATTTAATATATTGAGAACGGCTTGGCCGATTCTAATGAAACTCGGTATATAGGTACCTGTTAACCTCCGCTACTGTTTAAAAAAAAACTTAAACTCTGTACTGCGGGAAAGTATCAAAAGATTGAAGGAGCTATATTTTAAAAATCAATATCCCAAGAACGGCTTGGCCGATTTTAATGAAATTTGGTATGTATGTACCTGTTAACATCCTTTACATCTTACAAAAAACTTAACCTCTGTACTGCGGGTAAGTATCAACATAATTGAAGGGGTACTAATAAATACCTTAAATCTCGCAGCATAATCGGGGGGAACGCGGTGGTCTAGTGGTTAGCGCCTTGGACTACGGTTCAGGAGGTCCCGGGTTCGATTCCCTCTTTACATTCTTCATCAAAGGTATTGTAAAAGTCGGGTCTTGCCCTTCCTTTACCTACTGGAATGTTTATCCGTGCTACATCTACTCTAAACGTGTCACTGCTGGTAATTGATTCAGCGTTGCTTTGAATTATGCCCCCAAAAATCTCCCAAAGGACATTGCAGGGAACATAGCATGATCTAGGCTAAGTAAGGCAAACTCCCACAGGGGGAATTTTTTTAAAACTACAAACTAAGCTGTAATAGAACAAAGAAAAATACAACCCAGAATAAATCCGAGATGAGTGGTGGCGATTATATAGCCAGGCAGTGTCTATGGTACCATCACTCTGTGTCTTGAACATATATGTAGTGCATTTCTAAACAAACATCAGCTTTTAAGTATTGAGCCCAAACCTACAGTGAAAGACAGTGGTGACCTACAGTGGACCACAGTGCCTATACTACTTCACTCTTGGGGGTCTACTGTTTCATTGTATAAAATATACCATGCCAGATACTCTCTCAGATCCTAAAGCGTTTAATCTGGTTTTACACTGTGATGCTTGCGGGGTCATCACAACACCATCTTGGAGAGATTGTCGCTGTTAAGGTAAGATATTTATCTATATTATTAGTTAGAGGTTTCTACCTCCCCTGGGGAATCATTTACCTTCGTCGGAGACTTCTAAAAGTGTTAAGCTTCCGCTGGACAGTATCGCTTGGGAGGTAAGACAACATACCTCACCAAATAAACTGAAAGTAAACATAATAAGGAAAGTTTTATAATGCCAAAAACCTGAAGACGGTGGATTTTTAGAGTTAGAATTACTGTGGAGTGACGATTGGTCAATCACCAACTCCCTTCAACACACAAACTCTGCTCATCCTGAACCAGCCAAGCTCACTTCATGATGAACACTCCGCTTAGCCTAACTAAACTTTTTCTTAAACAAATCTGTTCTGACAATAAATTACTTGACAACATTGTAAAAATAAATGCCCCCTACCTTATTCAACACAATATTATATTTTAGCACAGAAAAAACTACAATTCAGCACTACAGTCCATAATACCGTTGGGAAGGAAGGAGGTATTGCGAATAATGCATTACGATAAGTAAATGAGATTATAAAAGACGGATACATTATTCATTAATAAATATTGTTCTTTTTTTTCATTGTAACTAAAACTGCTATTATTAGCGTTTCCATATTTTTTATATTCTAAAATCCCAGCAATATATTTTGCTTTAAACCACGGATTGTTTACAATTCTGTTCTTGTTTGACAGAGATGGCACCCTCAAGCTCTCGAGGCAAACGTGCGGTAACAGTTTAAAGTCCCGCTCGGGTATTCTACCAGCCGACCGATTCAACCACTCATATATTGCAACTGCCAGAGGCCTGTGGCTGGAGGATTGTTGAACAGCTGCACTTGTGTGAGTACATTTTATTTTCCCATCATTTAAATTTCCCGGTCAAAATATTTCAAAGTCCGTTTACTTGTTTGCCAGGGCCGTGGTGTATTTTGACGGCGTAATAACTTGACCAATCGTACCCAATACCGCTAAAAACTGCCCCGGGGGCCTTGATGTACTTGGCCTGCAACGTTTTAAATCCTTCGGTCAGATACTTCCAAGTCAAACGTTTCCCTGCGGCCAGTGTTTCAGCCTAGATCCATCGAGTCTCCACCGTCTAGGACCCCGGGCACTCCGTGACACGGTACCTCTATCACTACGCAAGTCAGAAAAACACTAACACACAAACTACGCAAGTCAAATCAGAACTACAAGTTACCAAAAGTTAACTCTAAGGAAGGTAGAAAACACTACTCTAACCAAAAGAACAAGAATAGAAAGTAAGATTACTGTTACCCAGCACATACAAATACAACACTACGCCTGACACATGGAAGTCAGGGTTTGTTTAATTCCTTTACTGTAAACTACCAAATCAAACAATTGAATACAAACACAACACTAATCTAGCCAAGTCAGACAGTTATACTGTTTAGAAACCTCAATATACTAATTACAGTAACTTAAAGGAGAGAAGAGGCTTGTAAAAACCAGCAGAAAACTACAGGCAAGAAACTGATAACCCCACTCCACGGGTTTATTAACCTGCTTGCCGGGGACCGTGTGGTACTTTGTTCATGTAATTTCTCGGTCAACTATGTCCAAGCCCGCTGAAGTTACCTTTATCGGGGGTTACATTTAAATTGACCGAAACTTCTTAAATTTCTCGGTCATTTACTCCTGCCTCCGCTGAAGCTACATTATAATGTGTTACATTTCACCTTAACGGGGATCTTTTTAAATTTATCGGCTAAACACTCCTAACCCCGGTGAAATAATTTTGAACGCTCACGTTTCCACACCACGGTAAGCCTTTAGGCTAGGCCGTAGGAGCGTCGGCGCGTTCTTTTTGGTTACCCAGAGCTTCCCCTGGAGGCCTAACCTCTGGGGTGAGAGGCCCCAACCATCGCCTCTCACAGTAGTAGCCACTCCATAACAAAATGCTACCTCCTTTTATTGTTTATTTTATTTTATTTTTTACAAGTCCCACCGTGCGGACTGTTCCAAGAAGTAACCTGGGTGTTAGCCAGGCCCTCAATCTACTAAACCCTTCATCACACATTCAGGTTTACGGGGCTTTTCGTCACCCGCGCCAGTGACCTTCATTCAGGTTTACGGGGCTTTTCGTCACCCGCGCCAGGGACCTTCATTCACACACACACACACACACACACATACAGTGGGAACTTGTGATTTTAAAGAAAAATTACATTTAAAGTGAACTTTCATCTTTCATATTTGTGTAAGTAAGGTAAAACTTCTCCGGCAACAAACTTCTTACTAACAGCCTTGCCTCAGGAGTAGTTGATTTTAACATCAAAGAACATAATCCGGCTTCGTTTATGAAAACCGTTGTTTTCTCAATAGGCCCAACGCCCTGTTTTTGGGCGTCAGAAAAACTACCAACAGTTAATTTATCGCTATCATCTACATGTTTCCGAACTGCACTCCAGCCATTAACATGTTTTAGAGCAGTAGCTACGTCTTTAGCTTTAAACCATGGCTTTCCTTCATTATCAAACAGAACCAATACTGGTTTGTTATTGAATGTATAGAACTTGGCAGCCATGTCACAATTTACTCAATAGTACAGGAAAAAGGAGCGCAGAAGCACGTCTAATCAGTACCGCGACTTGGAGCAGAATGATGTAACTGTACTAGTGACATTTGGTATATACAGGAGTAACGCTGCTCCATAGGGAAAGGTGCTACCTTTATCGATGGTAGCGTCATGGAAAATGGATGAGTGATACTTCAAGATTAAAAAAAACAGGCAGTTCCGTAACACTACAAAATACATTTTTAAAGTAATCATCAAAAAACTTCGGCGTTAAATCTGGTAAGGGCATGAACGATATATCTCTTGAAATATCACAATGCATTATTAATACTTCAATGTAGGTGATTGATGAGGAGTCCTCCGTTATCTTATCTACTATATACTCCGAAAACACCAAAGGTCATTCCCGTGCATTTATTGAACCGTCAAGTAAGAACTCATACTTCAAGCATATAATGCCATATTCTGTATCTTCATTTAACCTACTTGTGTAAAAGGAAAAGAGACACCTCCTGGTTAGCGGTTGTAATATGTTCAATAGGCATTCTACAAGGAGAGAAATACAGGGTAAGACACAGGCACGTCCGTTCAGTACCGCGTCTCAGAACAGAACGAGTTAATAGAGGTATATGCACTCAGTACCCGCGTGAGTGGCAGCTCCGTTAAGCAACTCTTTGTTTTTAAAGCCGGAAGGCAGGGTATCGTGATCATCATTAAATTTTCTCTTGGGTCCTGTAATTTTAAACTTTTTAATTTCACTTACTGTAACGACTTCTCGTCTCTTTGTTCTCCTGATTCTGTTTTCTTCAATTTCTAGTATTTCAGCAGCTTCACTGAGGACCATCTTTTTTTTCTTTAGCTGCTCAAAATTTAATGTTTCGGAGGTTTTTAGGTTGAGGGCGAGGCCCTTGATTTTACACACAGATTCTAGTTTTTGCTTTTTGGTTGACCAAACAAGGTATGCGTAAGTTTTAGGCCCCCCAGAAATAAACTCTACGATATAAGAGCCGGGCCCGTACTCGTCTACTAACTCATCACTCATTTCCCCGAGGTAATCTCCCGTAGGGACCCTGTACAGCCCTCCCCTGTATAAATAAATACATGAGTCCATGCCATAATACAAGACCTGCCCTCCAAGGGCATCCAAGTGTTCATAAAGTTTAAGTCTTGCATGAATTCAACAGTGGTGTAGGCCGCAATTACAACATTTCCAGTTCTTAGAGCCTCATTGGCGTCATCAACATTCTGCCAATTAACTAATAAAACCTCTTGGTTAGTTATTTCAACAAACTTTACTTTTATTCCTGGTTGAGTTAACGATTTGAAAAATTCCTTAGAGTCTCTCACAATTGAAGTTTTGTCATGTTTTCGCGTTGACCAAACATGCCCCAAAATGAATTTAACATTAATTTAGCTACTGACCTGAGTCCTCCATTTTTAGCAATTTTGTCCTTGTCCAGTTGAATACCCTCACGCTCAAATAAATCAGAAACATACTTGTCTTTATCCTCCTGTGTTTTACACCAAGCGGGATACCCTGAGGCTTCCTGCTTCATTTTCAAGAATTTATTAATAAAGTCTGTAAACAATCCCCCTTTCTCGTATGTAGCGACCTCATACTCCCACTACTCATACATGTCCAAAATCACATAACCTTTCTCTACAGCTTTTCTAATTTCACCTATGGTCCATGTTCCTACCATTGCCCTTTCCTCACTATCATCAAAACATTCCCCTTGGTTTAAAGTCTCCCCGCAAGTTCTGCACAAAACAATTTATTATTCATTTTAGCGGGGAGTACGGGATGATACAAGTTGTAAGGAGGTAGAACCTTACATTTTAACAAGCCCTCTACTTCAAGACCTCTCTCTCGGCACTCATTTCCAACGTAAACAGTAGGATGACCCACGGGATACTTACAATATTTATTTACATATGGGTAGAGGGATCAGACATCAACATACTGGATTGTTTCTCCCTCTTCACATTTACAATACGTTTTAGTATTACCCATCCTACCTAGGATTAAGTGGAAGTGTGTTTAGAATGGACAGTTGGATCAGGTGATTTAATTTATTGTCCTTCTTCAAAGCTCTAAACTCACACTCCCACATTACTACAACTTCATAGCTATTAAATTTTGCCATTTTGGACTTGGTTCTCTCGTAACGGAGATGCAAACTGTTTGAAGGATCCTCCGGCAGAGGTTCTTCTCTGCTGTATTGATAACATTTCGGGCAGCCGTGCCAATAACACCCGTGAAACTCATAAATTCGCTCACCGTCAAACCCATCTACTTTCATTCCTTTAATTTTCACTTCTTTACCCCGGCCCGCATGTTGAATCTTTACTCCACGTTTCTCCTCCTCCCATGTTAGCCACTGTAAAGCAACGGCTGACTGATTGTCTGCAAGTCGGTACCCTGATTTTGGTATAAGTCCAATAGTATTTTCTTTTAAGAAGTTACGGCGGAAGGCCACGTTACATGCGCTGGCTATTGTTATAGCCTCAGGAAACGGATCTACGTTACACTCTTGAAGAAGCATGGCTCTAAATTTAATACACGCTTGAGCTAGGATTTCTACGTCTAAAATACAGTACTCCAAGATTTATTTTTGAAAATCAAACACGTAGTCTTCAGCGACTCGTTCGTCATACCATACATCAAAATCATCGTGTTTCTTTTCAAACATAGACTCGGGGCAATAGTATTTTTTGTCGGGCATAGGACCAATATAATTTTGGTTTGCCAGAGTGTTGAAAATATGCGGGAAGTAGCCCTTCTTTTTCTCGGGAGACAGGTCGAAGGCTTTAGGGAGTGCAGAGAGGGCCATGGGAAAGTAGCTAATTGAGTCCACAAACCTTACGTTTGCTACTTCAATCAAAATAGCTTTAGTTCCCCGAGGCGTTATTTTTGGGGTAAATTTAGTATCTTCCATGATGTAGAATGAATTGGAAATCAAAACCCTGCCCGTTGTGGGCAATTACACAAACATCTTTAATTTTTTTAGAATTTCCATTACATAGTCCATAAACTGTTTTACCGGTTCTTTTTCAAATACCCTTTGCCGTTCCGAGCAAGTTTCACACTCACCCCCATTAATACATTTAAAGCAGTACAGTTGAGAAACGCACAAGTTTACTTTATGAACTTTCTGTTGAGGGCCCGTGGGAAGTGACTCGTCTTGGCGAGTCTCCAAGTCAAAGAAAATAAACAAAAAATTAAGCTCTTTCGGTGTTCTCCTATCTACCCTCATGAAACACTGATGCGCGGGGTCTTTGAACGCTTCGCAGGGTTTACAGTAAACTTCTCCGCATGCGTGAACTGTCTTACGTTTTTTTTGGATAAATCATTTTGTTACAGTCGCGGCAGAACTTTATAGTTTTACAAACTTACCCTTGATGGGCTACTAAACACCGCTCGTTTTTGAATTCTTTTTGCTTTTTATTATGGTTAGTGTATGTAATTTAAGACGTTGAAGAATACTTGTAATACCATGCTTATAAAAACAGGATTCTTTCAATTTCGATTACTTTGGGAAACTTTCTATGCATTTAATTGTTTAGAAACCTCAATATACTAATTACAGTAACTTAAAGGAGAGAAGAGGCTTATAAACACAGACAAAAAAAGCCATACCCCTATTCCAAGGGAAGCGAAACGCTCCCTTTTGATAACATTACACCGGAAGTTGTAGGTCCAATCTGGACTCACTTTGAACTGATTCTAAGTGTTAGACACAGCTAAACGTCGGGTTCAACGTGTTTGAATTAAATTAACGTTCTGAGAAAGAGACAGTAGGGTATTTTTGTAAAGTTAAAAAGGTACAGAGATTACACACTTTAGATTTCAGATGTGACTTTTTGTTGTAGTTAGTTGCTTGTAAAACTCTGTTCTCATGCTCTATTCCAGTGTCGGCTTCTTCGATATACCAACAATCAGAATATATACCCTGTCTTAAATACCTGCAGTCTGCATTCACAAGTAAAAAGATTTTAATGATCAACACCAAAACTAAACTTAACGAGGAGTTGACCACATCAAAAACATGAACAAGAGTAAATCTAAGAAGACAACAAGCAGTGACATTCGTTCTTTATAAGGACAGCAATTATGCAGTGTTTTCTCCTCGGTAGTTTTATTTTTGTTTCCCCTGAAACCAGAGCAGCATCTCCCTTTGACGATGTTATTCCTTGGTCATTTGTATCCAAGTCCGGTGAAACGACGTGGTCGTCCTGCGGTTTTACGGTGTAATCTCTCGGTCAATTGTGTTCAAGTCCGGTGAAAAGGGTCTACCAGAACCGAGATGTATTTTGACGGTGTAATCTCTTGGTCGATTGTGTTCAAGTTCGATGAAAAGTGTCTAACAGGGTTAAATTTAACTTGACAGTAACTTCTTAAATTTCCTTGTCAAACGTTTGTCGCCGGATCTGTTAAAACACCAGGGAAACATTTAACTATGCCTAAATATTTTAAATTTCCCGGTCAAACATTTCCGAGTCCGCTAAAATCTGTTTACTGGGGACCGTGATGTATTTTGACGGTGTAATTTCTTGGTCGAACGTTTCCGAGTCCACTGAAGTTACTTTTATCGGGGGTTACATTTAAATTGACCTAACTTCTTAAATTTCTTTGCCAAACGTCTGTCACCGAGTCCACTAAAACTGTCCACTAAGGAAACATTTAACTTTGCCTAAATATTTTAAATCCCCCGGTCAAACGTTTCCAAGTCCCCTCCCCTCGACGTTATCATGAGGATGGGTCACACGCTCTGTACTTCTCACATCAATATCAGTTATGGAGCTGGCTTGCACAGATTTTGTGGTATTCTCAAATTTTCACGCACCCTTACGGATGCTTAATGTTTGTCATCCGATACATGTTGTGTAGGTGACGCCTCACATGCAAATCGTGTATCATTATTGACTCCTCCCTTGCCTCTGGGTCGATTAACGTGCAGATAGTTTGTGTGTGGTTTGATTGCCACGTTTGCCATTTGAACTTCTGCACTGGTTGGCTGGAAAAACTTTTTATAAAGGTACGTGTCAAATATCTTTAACTCCGGTGAAACCAGGGAGAATACAACTCGGCGGAAACCTTTCAAAATTCAGGGCCAGTGAAAACTGTCCAACTGAGACCATGATGTACATTTCCAGGAGCATTTTACATTTTCCGGCCAAACATTTTCGAGTCCTCTAAAACTGTCCACCAGGGACAATGATATACATTTTGCCAGGAATGTTTTAAATTTTACGGCCAAACATTCCCGAGTTCGCTAAAACTGTCTACCGGGGACCGATATGTATTTTGATGGTGTAATCTCTTGGCCGATTGTGTTCAAGTCCGATGAAAAGTATCTAACGGGGGCCGTAATGTATTTTGACGGTGTATTCTCTAGGTCAATTGTGTCCAAATCCTATGAAGATTGTCTACTGGGGACCGTGGTGTATTTCTATGGTGTGATATCTCGGTCAACTGTGTCCAAGTCCGATGAAAGGTGTCTACCGGGGACCGTGGTATATTTTGACGGTGTAATATCTCGGTCAATTGTGTCCAAGTCCACTTAAATATAGTTTTTAGAGATCGTAGTGCACTTTGACAACACTTGAAGATTTGTTGCTTTTTAGTATGTAAATTAAGACGTAGTGATTAAAGGAATACTTGCAATTTATGCTTATGATAGCAGGATTACTTTGGGAGCTTTATATGCATTTAATTGTTTACAAACCTCTATTAACTTAAGGTAGAGAAAAGGCTTGTAAACCCAGCAGAAATATATAGTCAAGAAAGCTATACTCTTACCCCTTTGATAACATACACTTGAAGATGTTCTACATGGTGGGTCATGTGGTTGGAGGTATGGGGAGCGAAACGTTCCCCTTCATAAGGATTCTAAGTGTTAGACTCTGCTACTCTCTGGGTCACTGGTTTTGAATTAAAACTAATATGTAATACAGAGACAGATGACTGCAGTTTACATTTACAAGTCAAAATATTGTAACCAATACCAGAACAACTAAAATTATCGAGGAGACACAACAAGGACAAGAGTACATATCAACAGACGATTAAAGCATAAAACGCATTATTTATAAAGGCAATAATTATGCAGATAATCTAAGAAACTTGATCAGCCGTGTCTCATCGTTAGGTTATGTTATGCTCTGTTAAGTTAGGTTTGTGCATGGAAATATGAAACATCGTCAGTCGTAGTTAGGTTTATTGATGCAGGTTTAAGTTAGGTTTGTCGATGCCAATTTTTGGACATCAACAACGCGCGCGATGTTGATGTCCAAAAATTGGCATCGACAAACCTAACTTAAACCTGCATCAATAAACCTAACTACGACTGACGATGTTTCATATTTCCATGCACAAACCTAACTTAACAGAGCATAACATAACCTAACGATGAGACACGGCTGATCAAGTTTCTTAGATTATCTGCATAATTATTGCCTTTATAAATAATGCGTTTTATGCTTTAATCGTCTGTTGATATGTACTCTTGTCCTTGTTGTGTCACCTCGATGATTTTAGTTGTTCTGGTATTGGTTACAATATTTTGACTTGTAAATGTAAACTGCAGTCATCTGTCTCTGTATTACATATTAGTTTTAATTCAAAACCAGTGACCCAGAGAGTAGCAGAGTCTAACACTTAGAATCCTTATGAAGGGGAACGTTTCGCTCCCCATACCTCCAACCACATGACCCACCATGTAGAACATCTTCAAGTGTATGTTATCAAAGGGGTAAGAGTATAGCTTTCTTGACTATATATTTCTGCTGGGTTTACAAGCCTTTTCTCTACCTTAAGTTAATAGAGGTTTGTAAACAATTAAATGCATATAAAGCTCCCAAAGTAATCCTGCTATCATAAGCATAAATTGCAAGTATTCCTTTAATCACTACGTCTTAATTTACATACTAAAAAGCAACAAATCTTCAAGTGTTGTCAAAGTGCACTACGATCTCTAAAAACTATATTTAAGTGGACTTGGACACAATTGACCGAGATATTACACCGTCAAAATATACCACGGTCCCCGGTAGACACCTTTCATCGGACTTGGACACAGTTGACCGAGATATCACACCATAGAAATACACCACGGTCCCCAGTAGACAATCTTCATAGGATTTGGACACAATTGACCTAGAGAATACACCGTCAAAATACATTACGGCCCCCGTTAGATACTTTTCATCGGACTTGAACACAATCGGCCAAGAGATTACACCATCAAAATACATATCGGTCCCCGGTAGACAGTTTTAGCGAACTCGGGAATGTTTGGCCGTAAAATTTAAAACATTCCTGGCAAAATGTATATCATTGTCCCTGGTGGACAGTTTTAGAGGACTCGAAAATGTTTGGCCGGAAAATGTAAAATGCTCCTGGAAATGTACATCATGGTCTCAGTTGGACAGTTTTCACTGGCCCTGAATTTTGAAAGGTTTCCGCCGAGTTGTATTCTCCCTGGTTTCACCGGAGTTAAAGATATTTGACACGTACCTTTATAAAAAGTTTTTCCAGCCAACCAGTGCAGAAGTTCAAATGGCAAACGTGGCAATCAAACCACACACAAACTATCTGCACGTTAATCGACCCAGAGGCAAGGGAGGAGTCAATAATGATACACGATTTGCATGTGAGGCGTCACCTACACAACATGTATCGGATGACAAACATTAAGCATCCGTAAGGGTGCGTGAAAATTTGAGAATACCACAAAATCTGTGCAAGCCAGCTCCATAACTGATATTGATGTGAGAAGTACAGAGCGTGTGACCCATCCTCATGATAACGTCGAGGGGAGGGGACTTGGAAACGTTTGACCGGGGGATTTAAAATATTTAGGCAAAGTTAAATGTTTCCTTAGTGGACAGTTTTAGTGGACTCGGTGACAGACGTTTGGCAAAGAAATTTAAGAAGTTAGGTCAATTTAAATGTAACCCCCGATAAAAGTAACTTCAGTGGACTCGGAAACGTTCGACCAAGAAATTACACCGTCAAAATACATCACGGTCCCCAGTAAACAGATTTTAGCGGACTCGGAAATGTTTGACCGGGAAATTTAAAATATTTAGGCATAGTTAAATGTTTCCCTGGTGTTTTAACAGATCCGGCGACAAACGTTTGACAAGGAAATTTAAGAAGTTACTGTCAAGTTAAATTTAACCCTGTTAGACACTTTTCATCGAACTTGAACACAATCGACCAAGAGATTACACCGTCAAAATACATCTCGGTTCTGGTAGACCCTTTTCACCGGACTTGAACACAATTGACCGAGAGATTACACCGTAAAACCGCAGGACGACCACGTCGTTTCACCGGACTTGGATACAAATGACCAAGGAATAACATCGTCAAAGGGAGATGCTGCTCTGGTTTCAGGGGAAACAAAAATAAAACTACCGAGGAGAAAACACTGCATAATTGCTGTCCTTATAAAGAACGAATGTCACTGCTTGTTGTCTTCTTAGATTTACTCTTGTTCATGTTTTTGATGTGGTCAACTCCTCGTTAAGTTTAGTTTTGGTGTTGATCATTAAAATCTTTTTACTTGTGAATGCAGACTGCAGGTATTTAAGACAGGGTATATATTCTGATTGTTGGTATATCGAAGAAGCCGACACTGGAATAGAGCATGAGAACAGAGTTTTACAAGCAACTAACTACAACAAAAAGTCACATCTGAAATCTAAAGTGTGTAATCTCTGTACCTTTTTAACTTTACAAAAATACCCTACTGTCTCTTTCTCAGAACGTTAATTTAATTCAAACACGTTGAACCCGACGTTTAGCTGTGTCTAACACTTAGAATCAGTTCAAAGTGAGTCCAGATTGGACCTACAACTTCCGGTGTAATGTTATCAAAAGGGAGCGTTTCGCTTCCCTTGGAATAGGGGTATGGCTTTTTTTGTCTGTGTTTATAAGCCTCTTCTCTCCTTTAAGTTACTGTAATTAGTATATTGAGGTTTCTAAACAATTAAATGCATAGAAAGTTTCCCAAAGTAATCGAAATTGAAAGAATCCTGTTTTTATAAGCATGGTATTACAAGTATTCTTCAACGTCTTAAATTACATACACTAACCATAATAAAAAGCAAAAAGAATTCAAAAACGAGCGGTGTTTAGTAGCCCATCAAGGGTAAGTTTGTAAAACTATAAAGTTCTGCCGCGACTGTAACAAAATGATTTATCCAAAAAAAACGTAAGACAGTTCACGCATGCGGAGAAGTTTACTGTAAACCCTGCGAAGCGTTCAAAGACCCCGCGCATCAGTGTTTCATGAGGGTAGATAGGAGAACACCGAAAGAGCTTAATTTTTTGTTTATTTTCTTTGACTTGGAGACTCGCCAAGACGAGTCACTTCCCACGGGCCCTCAACAGAAAGTTCATAAAGTAAACTTGTGCGTTTCTCAACTGTACTGCTTTAAATGTATTAATGGGGGTGAGTGTGAAACTTGCTCGGAACGGCAAAGGGTATTTGAAAAAGAACCGGTAAAACAGTTTATGGACTATGTAATGGAAATTCTAAAAAAATTAAAGATGTTTGTGTAATTGCCCACAACGGGCAGGGTTTTGATTTCCAATTCATTCTACATCATGGAAGATACTAAATTTACCCCAAAAATAACGCCTCGGGGAACTAAAGCTATTTTGATTGAAGTAGCAAACGTAAGGTTTGTGGACTCAATTAGCTACTTTCCCATGGCCCTCTCTGCACTCCCTAAAGCCTTCGACCTGTCTCCCGAGAAAAAGAAGGGCTACTTCCCGCATATTTTCAACACTCTGGCAAACCAAAATTATATTGGTCCTATGCCCGACAAAAAATACTATTGCCCCGAGTCTATGTTTGAAAAGAAACACGATGATTTTGATGTATGGTATGACGAACGAGTCGCTGAAGACTACGTGTTTGATTTTCAAAAATAAATCTTGGAGTACTGTATTTTAGACGTAGAAATCCTAGCTCAAGCGTGTATTAAATTTAGAGCCATGCTTCTTCAAGAGTGTAACGTAGATCCGTTTCCTGAGGCTATAACAATAGCCAGCGCATGTAACGTGGCCTTCCGCCGTAACTTCTTAAAAGAAAATACTATTGGACTTATACCAAAATCAGGGTACCGACTTGCAGACAATCAGTCAGCCGTTGCTTTACAGTGGCTAACATGGGAGGAGGAGAAACGTGGAGTAAAGATTCAACATGCGGGCCGGGGTAAAGAAGTGAAAATTAAAGGAATGAAAGTAGATGGGTTTGACGGTGAGCGAATTTATGAGTTTCACGGGTGTTATTGGCACGGCTGCCCGAAATGTTATCAATACAGCAGAGAAGAACCTCTGCCGGAGGATCCTTCAAACAGTTTGCATCTCCGTTACGAGAGAACCAAGTCCAAAATGGCAAAATTTAATAGCTATGAAGTTGTAGTAATGTGGGAGTGTGAGTTTAGAGCTTTGAAGAAGGACAATAAATTAAATCACCTGATCCAACTGTCCATTCTAAACACACTTCCACTTAATCCTAGGTAGGATGGGTAATACTAAAACGTATTGTAAATGTGAAGAGGGAGAAACAATCCAGTATGTTGATGTCTGATCCCTCTACCCATATGTAAATAAATATTGTAAGTATCCCGTGGGTCATCCTACTGTTTACGTTGGAAATGAGTGCCGAGAGAGAGGTCTTGAAGTAGAGGGCTTGTTAAAATGTAAGGTTCTACCTCCTTACAACTTGTATCATCCCGTACTCCCCGCTAAAATGAATAATAAATTGTTTTGTGCAGAACTTGCGGGGAGACTTTAAACCAAGGGGAATGTTTTGATGATAGTGAGGAAAGGGCAATGGTAGGAACATGGACCATAGGTGAAATTAGAAAAGCTGTAGAGAAAGGTTATGTGATTTTGGACATGTATGAGTAGTGGGAGTATGAGGTCGCTACATAAGAGAAAGGGGGATTGTTTACAGACTTTATTAATAAATTCTTGAAAATGAAGCAGGAAGCCTCAGGGTATCCCGCTTGGTGTAAAACACAGGAGGATAAAGACAAGTATGTTTCTGATTTATTTGAGCGTGAGGGTATTCAACTGGACAAGGACAAAATTGCTAAAAATGGAGGACTCAGGTCAGTAGCTAAATTAATGTTAAATTCATTTTGGGGCATGTTTGGTCAACGCGAAAACATGACAAAACTTCAATTGTGAGAGACTCTAAGGAATTTTTCAAATCGTTAACTCAACCAGGAATAAAAGTAAAGTTTGTTGAAATAACTAACCAAGAGGTTTTATTAGTTAATTGGCAGAATGTTGATGACGCCAATGAGGCTCTAAGAACTGGAAATGTTGTAATTGCGGCCTACACCACTGTTGAATTCATGCAAGACTTAAACTTTATGAACACTTGGATGCCCTTGGAGGGCAGGTCTTGTATTATGGCATGGACTCATGTATTTATTTATACAGGGGAGGGCTGTACAGGGTCCCTACGGGAGATTACCTCGGGGAAATGAGTGATGAGTTAGTAGACGAGTACGGGCCCGGCTCTTATATCGTAGAGTTTATTTCTGGGGGGCCTAAAACTTACGCATACCTTGTTTGGTCAACCAAAAAGCAAAAACTAGAATCTGTGTGTAAAATCAAGGGCCTCGCCCTCAACCTAAAAACCTCCGAAACATTAAATTTTGAGCAGCTAAAGAAAAAAAAGATGGTCCTCAGTGAAGCTGCTGAAATACTAGAAATTGAAGGAAACAGAATCAGGAGAACAAAGAGACGAGAAGTCGTTACAGTAAGTGAAATTAAAAAGTTTAAAATTACAGGACCCAAGAGAAAATTTAATGATGATCACGATACCCTGCCTTCCGGCTTTAAAAACAAAGAGTTGCTTAACGGAGCTGCCACTCACGCGGGTACTGAGTGCATATACCTCTATTAACTCGTTCTGTTCTGAGACGCGGTACTGAACGGACGTGCCTGTGTCTTACCCTGTATTTCTCTCCTTGTAGAATGCCTGTTGAACATATTACAACCGCTAACCAGGAGGTGTCTCTTTTCCTTTTACACAAGTAGGTTAAATGAAGATACAGAATATGGCATTATATGCTTGAAGTATGAGTTCTTACTTGACGGTTCAATAAATGCACGGGAATGACCTTTGGTGTTTTCGGAGTATATAGTAGATAAGATAACGGAGGACTCCTCATCAATCACCTACATTGAAGTATTAATAATGCATTGTGATATTTCAAGAGATATATCGTTCATGCCCTTACCAGATTTAACGCCGAAGTTTTTTGATGATTACTTTAAAAATGTATTTTGTAGTGTTACGGAACTGCCTGTTTTTTTAATCTTGAAGTATCACTCATCCATTTTCCATGACGCTACCATCGATAAAGGTAGCACCTTTCCCTATGGAGCAGCGTTACTCCTGTATATACCAAATGTCACTAGTACAGTTACATCATTCTGCTCCAAGTCGCGGTACTGATTAGACGTGCTTCTGCGCTCCTTTTTCCTGTACTATTGAGTAAATTGTGACATGGCTGCCAAGTTCTATACATTCAATAACAAACCAGTATTGGTTCTGTTTGATAATGAAGGAAAGCCATGGTTTAAAGCTAAAGACGTAGCTACTGCTCTAAAACATGTTAATGGCTGGAGTGCAGTTCGGAAACATGTAGATGATAGCGATAAATTAACTGTTGGTAGTTTTTCTGACGCCCAAAAACAGGGCGTTGGGCCTATTGAGAAAACAACGGTTTTCATAAACGAAGCCGGATTATGTTCTTTGATGTTAAAATCAACTACTCCTGAGGCAAGGCTGTTAGTAAGAAGTTTGTTGCCGGAGAAGTTTTACCTTACTTACACAAATATGAAAGATGAAAGTTCACTTTAAATGTAATTTTTCTTTAAAATCACAAGTTCCCACTGTATGTGTGTGTGTGTGTGTGTGTGTGTGTGAATGAAGGTCCCTGGCGCGGGTGACGAAAAGCCCCGTAAACCTGAATGAAGGTCACTGGCGCGGGTGACGAAAAGCCCCGTAAACCTGAATGTGTGATGAAGGGTTTAGTAGATTGAGGGCCTGGCTAACACCCAGGTTACTTCTTGGAACAGTCCGCACGGTGGGACTTGTAAAAAATAAAATAAAATAAACAATAAAAGGAGGTAGCATTTTGTTATGGAGTGGCTACTACTGTGAGAGGCGATGGTTGGGGCCTCTCACCCCAGAGGTTAGGCCTCCAGGGGAAGCTCTGGGTAACCAAAAAGAACGCGCCGACGCTCCTACGGCCTAGCCTAAAGGCTTACCGTGGTGTGGAAACGTGAGCGTTCAAAATTATTTCACCGGGGTTAGGAGTGTTTAGCCGATAAATTTAAAAAGATCCCCGTTAAGGTGAAATGTAACACATTATAATGTAGCTTCAGCGGAGGCAGGAGTAAATGACCGAGAAATTTAAGAAGTTTCGGTCAATTTAAATGTAACCCCCGATAAAGGTAACTTCAGCGGGCTTGGACATAGTTGACCGAGAAATTACATGAACAAAGTACCACACGGTCCCCGGCAAGCAGGTTAATAAACCCGTGGAGTGGGGTTATCAGTTTCTTGCCTGTAGTTTTCTGCTGGTTTTTACAAGCCTCTTCTCTCCTTTAAGTTACTGTAATTAGTATATTGAGGTTTCTAAACAGTATAACTGTCTGACTTGGCTAGATTAGTGTTGTGTTTGTATTCAATTGTTTGATTTGGTAGTTTACAGTAAAGGAATTAAACAAACCCTGACTTCCATGTGTCAGGCGTAGTGTTGTATTTGTATGTGCTGGGTAACAGTAATCTTACTTTCTATTCTTGTTCTTTTGGTTAGAGTAGTGTTTTCTACCTTCCTTAGAGTTAACTTTTGGTAACTTGTAGTTCTGATTTGACTTGCGTAGTTTGTGTGTTAGTGTTTTTCTGACTTGCGTAGTGATAGAGGTACCGTGTCACGGAGTGCCCGGGGTCCTAGACGGTGGAGACTCGATGGATCTAGGCTGAAACACTGGCCGCAGGGAAACGTTTGACTTGGAAGTATCTGACCGAAGGATTTAAAACGTTGCAGGCCAAGTACATCAAGGCCCCCGGGGCAGTTTTTAGCGGTATTGGGTACGATTGGTCAAGTTATTACGCCGTCAAAATACACCACGGCCCTGGCAAACAAGTAAACGGACTTTGAAATATTTTGACCGGGAAATTTAAATGATGGGAAAATAAAATGTACTCACACAAGTGCAGCTGTTCAACAATCCTCCAGCCACAGGCCTCTGGCAGTTGCAATATATGAGTGGTTGAATCGGTCGGCTGGTAGAATACCCGAGCGGGACTTTAAACTGTTACCGCACGTTTGCCTCGAGAGCTTGAGGGTGCCATCTCTGTCAAACAAGAACAGAATTGTAAACAATCCGTGGTTTAAAGCAAAATATATTGCTGGGATTTTAGAATATAAAAAATATGGAAACGCTAATAATAGCAGTTTTAGTTACAATGAAAAAAAAGAACAATATTTATTAATGAATAATGTATCCGTCTTTTATAATCTCATTTACTTATCGTAATGCATTATTCGCAATACCTCCTTCCTTCCCAACGGTATTATGGACTGTAGTGCTGAATTGTAGTTTTTTCTGTGCTAAAATATAATATTGTGTTGAATAAGGTAGGGGGCATTTATTTTTACAATGTTGTCAAGTAATTTATTGTCAGAACAGATTTGTTTAAGAAAAAGTTTAGTTAGGCTAAGCGGAGTGTTCATCATGAAGTGAGCTTGGCTGGTTCAGGATGAGCAGAGTTTGTGTGTTGAAGGGAGTTGGTGATTGACCAATCGTCACTCCACAGTAATTCTAACTCTAAAAATCCACCGTCTTCAGGTTTTTGGCATTATAAAACTTTCCTTATTATGTTTACTTTCAGTTTATTTGGTGAGGTATGTTGTCTTACCTCCCAAGCGATACTGTCCAGCGGAAGCTTAACACTTTTAGAAGTCTCCGACGAAGGTAAATGATTCCCCAGGGGAGGTAGAAACCTCTAACTAATAATATAGATAAATATCTTACCTTAACAGCGACAATCTCTCCAAGATGGTGTTGTGATGACCCCGCAAGCATCACAGTGTAAAACCAGATTAAACGCTTTAGGATCTGAGAGAGTATCTGGCATGGTATATTTTATACAATGAAACAGTAGACCCCCAAGAGTGAAGTAGTATAGGCACTGTGGTCCACTGTAGGTCACCACTGTCTTTCACTGTAGGTTTGGGCTCAATACTTAAAAGCTGATGTTTGTTTAGAAATGCACTACATATATGTTCAAGACACAGAGTGATGGTACCATAGACACTGCCTGGCTATATAATCGCCACCACTCATCTCGGATTTATTCTGGGTTGTATTTTTCTTTGTTCTATTACAGCTTAGTTTGTAGTTTTAAAAAAATTCCCCCTGTGGGAGTTTGCCTTACTTAGCCTAGATCATGCTATGTTCCCTGCAATGTCCTTTGGGAGATTTTTGGGGGCATAATTCAAAGCAACGCTGAATCAATTACCAGCAGTGACACGTTTAGAGTAGATGTAGCACGGATAAACATTCCAGTAGGTAAAGGAAGGGCAAGACCCGACTTTTACAATACCTTTGATGAAGAATGTAAAGAGGGAATCGAACCCGGGACCTCCTGAACCGTAGTCCAAGGCGCTAACCACTAGACCACCGCGTTCCCCCCGATTATGCTGCGAGATTTAAGGTATTTATTAGTACCCCTTCAATTATGTTGATACTTACCCGCAGTACAGAGGTTAAGTTTTTTGTAAGATGTAAAGGATGTTAACAAGTACCTATATACCAAGTTTCATTAGAATCGCCAAGCCGTTCTCAATATATTAAATTTTAAAGTTTTACACCCTCCATCATCCCCTAAACAACCCTTTCCTACCCTCAAACAAAATTGAAGGTTAGAGGATGTTAACAAGTATCCACATGTCAAGTTTCAATTATATCGTCCCACCCGTTCTTAAGATATTGATTTTTAAAGTATGACTCCTTCAATTATTTTGATACTACCTGCAGTACAGAGTTTAGGTTTTTGTAATATGTAGCGGAGGTTAACAGGTACATACATGCCAAGTTTCGTGAAAATCGGCCAAGCCGTTCTTGAGATATTTAATTTTGAAAATTTGCCCCTTCATTTTTTGAGATGCAACCCGCAACATTTTGGTTAAGACTTTTCATATGGGTAGATACCCCCCTGGAGTGCCTACACTACGTAGTAGGCAGTTTTCTGGGGTCAAAATTACCCTAGGACTTACCGTTTTCGAGATATAAGCGATTTTTAGTTTTTTGGCAACACTTTCTTGCGATATATACATGTAATAGTTTTATATTTTGAGTTAGCGGTACTTTCTGGTATATATACATGTAATGGTTTTATATAATGGGTTAGCGGTACTTGCTTGCGAAATATACATTGCCATAGGTTGGTAACACATCGTAGCGTGACGTAATATATACATATAATAATTTTAGATAGTTTGACATAATATATATACATATATATATACATATAATAATTTAGGTTTATAGGTAGCGTTTAGAGTGGCAACACTGGCTAAGTGAGGTTAGATAGCCACTTACCTTTCTGGTGATGGTATATTATACACTATTATGGTACATATATGATTATACACTGTAGTATTATATATGGTACATATAATTATATATGATACATATAATTATGTATGGTACATTAGCTCTGCTAAGTTGGTAACACTTTGGAGGGAAGAAAAGTGAGGTTAGGTTTGGCGCCAATTTTTTTTTTGGCGCGCAAATTTGGCGGGAACGCCACCATGGGCGCCGCCATCTTGAATCACGTGACCTAATTAGACCAATCAGAAGCCAGATTTTAGGCCCATAAGACCCCATGTTGGGACCCATCTCCCGCCAACCCTACTCTCATTCATAGGTGGGATGTATTATAAAAATCCTCAGTAAAAGGTTTTCACGCTCAAATTATCTCATCGAAATGATTTTTGGATGGGATTACGTTACTTTTAACTAAAACACCTTGTATATAAATGATTAATGCCTTTTAGATTTCTTGTTTGTGGATGCAAAGAGTTATTTATCTCCGTTGCCATTAAATTAAAAATGAATTTATCAAAGAATTTGCATTATAATGAAGGAAGTCGAACTACCAACAGCCATTAAATATCCCTGGTAAAACAGAAACATAATAGAATCATTTTAAGTTTTTCCATTTGAAAAGTGACATTGTGGGGAAAAATTGTACATTTAGTATAGCTTTTATTATGATATCCCACTCTTTGTGTCCAGATGTCTGAAGGTTGGACTTAATATGAGTACCTAATGACGATTTTGGATATTGTAATGAATATAAATAGTCTTTAGGCTTAAAGGACCTCTACTCGTTTAAGAGGTTTACTAGTAGGAATGATTTCACTGAGATCTTAGGATGGTTTACAATTTAACTTTGCTACGCACATTGGTAATATAAGATAACAAAGTGTCTGATGTTTTCAGGTGAGCGGCAAACCTAGAACATAGCTTTAGTGGCAGAATCCGGCAAAGCAGGGGAAACACAAGACTGGAATAAGTTATAAGTTACAAAGACCGGCGTGAAGCCGCCACATTGAGCACAAATTTTAAAAAACGACATAGAGATTTAGTGCTTAATTTGTGCTTCTCTATGGTACATATAACAAAATTTGTGCTCAACCGGAACAGATTAAAATTAGCAGTTATCTAGTGGTGGGCCAGCATCACGCTTAGCCCGCCACCAACACAGATAATTTGTAAATATACCTAAATATTTACTGCTAAATTTGTTCTCTCAGAATATATAAGTTTTATAATTTATGCTCATCAAAAAAAACCGCCCAAAAATGTGATTTTTTTTGTTTTGGTGATGACGCCATCCAGCCCTCCACATCAAAAGAATAATTGAAAAACGGTGTCAATATGTAGGGCCTATTTTTGTTGCATTCAGAATAGAAGTTTTATAATCTGTGTTCATTAGACACCCGTTAAAAAACGGGTCACGGAACGAGAATACAAAAATAATAGCGATCACATGGCCTGAATGGAAAATAAAATAAACACATCAACTGCAAAAGCCGCCAAAGAAATCGTCGTACGTTGCGCCACAGCTCTTCCTTTGCATCTGTTGCAAATCTAACGCGGTTTCATTTTCTTCGCCATAAGGGGCTCCCAAAATTCATCATATTATTTTCAGAGGTTATTAATTAACTTGTGGGGGTTTGTTAGATTGTGTTAAACTAGTAAGGTTATACGTTATATAAAACATGACGGATATATCCGTCTTTTAAACCGCAACAGAGAAAAATTAGACCAGAAATATCCGTCCGTGGGCCTTATATATTCTGAGAACACAAATTAAGCACTAAATATTGACACCGGTTTTAATTGATTTCTTTAAGGTGGCGGACTGGACATCGTCATCGCCATAACAAATAATTACCATTTTTGCACAAGTTTTTGATGGGCAAAAAAATATAAAACTTATATATTCCGAGAGCACAAATTAAGCACTAAATATTGACACCAGTTTTCATGGATTCCGGTGAGATGGCGGGCTGGGTGACGTCATCACCACGACAAATAATTATGTTTTTGGGCGGGTTTTTGATGAGCACAAATTATAAAACTTATATATTCTGAGAGCACAAACTAAGCACTACATATTGACACCACGCTTTTCATGGATTCCGGTGAGGTGGCGGGCTGGGTGACGTCATCACCACGAAAGATAATTATGCTTTTGGGCGGGTTTTTGATGAGCACAAATTATAAAACTTATATATTCTGAGAGCACAAACTAAGCACTACATATTGACACCGCGCTTTTCATGGATTCCGGTGAGGTGGCGGGCTGGGTGACGTCATCACCACGACAGATAATTATGCTTTTGGGCGGGTTTTTGATGAGCACAAATTATAAAACTTATATATTCTGAGAGCACAAATTTAGCACTAAATATTTAGGTATATATACAAATGATCTGCGTTGGTGGTGGGCTAAGCGTGATGCTGGCCCACCACTAGATTAATGTTTTTTTTTTCAATCTGTTCCGGTTGAGCACAAATTTTGGGATATGTACCACAGAAAAGCACAAATTAAGCACTAAATCTCTATATGGCTATTAAAATTTGTGCTCTATGTGACGAGGCACAGCTTCACACCGGTGTTACAAAGGCATATTCTACAATCATTAGTTGTAATTGCAATAGTTATCATGATGCATTGTTTATTTAATGGGTCATCTTAAAAATGTGTTTACATTGGTTGGAGTTGTATAAACAAGCACTTACGTAATTTATTTGTATTTGTATTTAGTTGACTCTACTATCCTATCGGCGATATATGTTTCCAAATTCTCATACATATATTTTGAAACATATTGGTCATAAATGTTTCAAAATTTAGAACCGTAAATAAAATACCCCCCGTCGCAGCAAACCTGCGTACTCAGCGAATTTCCAATGCATTGATATGTTTCTCACTAGTACATAAAGCCACTCACCAATTTTGACAAAAATACATTCATAAATAAGTGATTTATTACATTTTATTTATTCCCCATAAGAATAACATTAGGACTGAGTACGCAGGTTTGCTGCAACGAGGAAGATAAGAAATGAGTTTTTATGCAATTATCAATATAACTGAACCAGGTGAAGCTACTTACCATGTTTTATTAATTTATGTTCATAATTAAGGGAGATATAAAACTTTACTTATTCTCCATAAGAATAACATTAGGGCTGAGTATGCAGGTTAGCTGCTACGGGGACAATCAACAAAACATTTATTTTTTGTGCAATTATCAATATACCAGTACAACATGAAGCCACATACCAAATTTCATCAATATACATTTATAAATAATCAAGATATCAAATTTTATTTATTCTCCATAAGGATAACATTGGACAACGTACTGTGTTTAGCACTTTGAATATCTCTGCAACGGTTTGACGTAGAATCACAATTTAAACACCAAAATGATTGTTTTGTGGAGCTGAAGTGATTGGTAAAAGAAAATGTGAAGTTTAAAGTAAAATTAACTGAGGAAAAGCCAAAAACCTTTTTCCCATAAGATTAACATAGGAGATTTTATGAGCATGTTTTTTGGATTTTTTCCGCAACCACTTAACCTAGGTTAATAATTCAAAATACCATATTATTTGTTTTTTTAAGCTCTATAACATGGTCTAAACCAAAATTAAGTGTTTTAAAAATTTTAGGGTAAAAAATGCAAAAAACTGATTTTTGGAAAATTTAAAACCCCCATAAACCCCCCTTCCCATTGTCCGATTTTTCTGGTTTTCGAACTTAAAGTCATAAATGTCAGTTTACACATTTGAGCCAAATTTCATCGAAATCGGACGTTTTTTACTCAAGTTATCGCATTCACGGACACATATATATATATATATATATATATATATATACATATATATAAATTTGAACGAATAGTGTTTTGGACATCTGGGGACATCAAAACAAAAAGTTATCATGGTCTCGGGCTTAAGTCTTACCATGAGACCTACGGTAATAGCTTCTTCCCTATAGGGGAAATTCGCTAAAACTTGATTCCCAAGAGTCTCAACTTTATTAATTAATGAATGCTTGCAAAAATTGTAAAACTGATGAATTACAATTGGAACAATACAAATTCAACAGAGAGCTTTATTTCTTCGCTGCTTTCTCAATTATTCAGAATCCAGTAATGAAATGTTTGTGTAGTTGAAGTTTGAGAAATGACTTTTTTATTACTAGATTAAACAAATGTCTTTCCTAAAACGAGTTTTTAAATGGGAGGGGAAATAACGATGCTCTGTCCGACAGAGCTAATTGTACAATAAGATGTATAGTATAAACATATGGCCTTGAGTTTCGAAGCATAAATAAAAAATTACATGTTTTTTAATTAGTGAAAGTTTAAGGTAAAATGGTAATTGGGTTTAACGCCAATTTAGAAAATGCGGACTTTTCTGTATTAGGCTCCAAACCCCCCCCCCACCCTAAAAACTAAAATGTATACAGGAAAGGACGTGTTTTTAAACTCAACGTTTAGCTATATTTAAAAAACAATACTTCTTTTGTGTAAGAATAAAAGGGGGATAACAAAGAGTGCGGCCTAGTGTCAGTTGGATGCATCGTGATGGCAGTGAAATATCGACACACTTCCACGGCCCGGTGTCGTCAGCCTCCCGCTAGTCTTTGTAGTTTATAGGCGATAATAAGAAGAATAAATCGTCTTTATAAATTCTAGTTGTAACATTTTGAAACACTGAATAAGGATTCGACTCCACAACGTTTTATAACCAAGGGATATCGGGATTACTTAACCTTAAGGTCGGAGTCCTAGTATTTTTATTTACTACTACTCGCCAATATTTTAGAGGTTACGTGGGGCGAGCGCCAAGTAGTGTGAGCGCCGAGTAGTGTGAGTGCCGAGTAGTGTGAGCGCCGAGTAGTGTGAGCGCCGAGTAGTGTGAGCGCCGAGTAGTGTGAGCGCCGAGTAGTGCGAGCACCGAGTAGTGTGAGTGCCGAGCGGACTACCTGACTATGTTGTTATAGTTTTGACAGCACTTAATGAACCGGATAGTTCAAGTGTCTACTAACTCTCATTTTTGGCCTCGGCGCTCACACTACTCGGCACTCGGAATACGAGACCTATTTTAGATGAGATTTAATTTTTACCCTAAGAGGAGGCACATTTTAATGGTATACTAATCATCTCTAAGTTTATTTACATTCCTTATGTTTTATAATTAGGTTTCTAAAATAACCCAGCAAGTCTCGATTTATTTCTTAGTACTATGTTATTTATCTACTGTACATGTTATTTAACATTTAATGATTTCGTCACACGTTATCATCCGAAACAGATATTTTATTTTCCACATACAACAACACAACCTAATTACAACATAAAACCATTAAAACATCAACGTGGGGGACGTTGGTTAGACAAACGTTATAGTAGTATTATATTTACATGAAAAATGATTCGAACACATAAATTAAACTTCATGTTTAGATATACAAAATACTAATTTAAATCGTAGAAAAGTTATTTTTATATGGTTATTATAATTGAAAGAAGAGCATTCATGCTAAACTGTTATTCATTAACCTTATTGATTTGTTGATTACAGAAATTTGATATATTGATATGTTTATGTTGGTTTATGTTGATATATTTGACAAATAAAATTGCTGATGGAACGCGTTAAAACATCAAATTAATAATTAAATGAAAATGTAGAAGTTTTACAATTAGGCCTACATTTTGTTAACTAAGGAAAATACTGTTATTAGTGAATTTCCTATGGAAAAGTGAACTATTAGCATGACCCGCATGGTGAGACTTAAGCCTGGGACCACCATAAAAGTTCGTAACGTAACCCCCTGAACACGTTTTGAGGGGTCTTTAAAACCTTTATATATATGTGTGTGTGTGTGTGTGTGTGTGTGTGTGTGTGTGTGTGTATGTGTGTGTGTGTGTGTGTGTGTGTGTGTGTGTGTGTGTGTGTGTGTGTGTGTGTGTGTGTGTGTGTGTGTGTATGTTCACACTCTAGAGGTATCAATTTTTGCCTAATTGACTTCAAATTTGGCAGAGACATTCTTTTTTATAATCAGTTGGACAAGTTCGTTGGGCAAAACAATCTGAAAACTCTAACCCCCTGTTTGGGGATTTTAAGTTTTAAAATGTTGAGTTTTTGGCCCCAAAAAGGATCAGAAAAGCCCCGAACGTACACACATTGCACACTAAATTATTTTACGTAAAAAGCCAAAGATTTTAAGCCCTCCCTCATCATTCTAGCATAAGTGGTTACCAAGTTAATAAAGAAATGTTAATTGTCAAAATACAGTACGTTGTCTTATGGGGATTTTACACTGGAAAATGCTGTTTTTCATATCATAATATCGTTTATATCACCCCAAGACCCATATACCAACTAGTTACCCCGACTATACCTCCTTCTAACTGTATAATGTACAACATTGGGATCCTATTAGTGAATTTAAATATAACCAGGAGCATCAGAATAGCCAAAAAATAACATTTTTTAATAAAAAAATGTAACGATTGTTAGTTGAAACCCTTTATTTGATCTTTTTAAGGATTTAATGCGGAAATTTACTTCCCTCACGTCAGCGTGCTGCGTTCAATCTCGTTCTAATATTATAATGAACTATGGTTATGGGATATTAACTTTTGATCCAACATAGCTAATAAGGAATTAAAAATAAGTGTTAAAAGAAATTCGGAAAGTACGTTTTCCCTGGCCTAAGAATTCAAACACACTATCTAAGAATTTCTCTCTAAGTGTACGATTGGTTCCGAGTTTCGTTCCACCAGCAACACTCGTGACGTCAACGTCATAATCCAAGTTTCGATGATCAAACAGCTGTCTGATTTGCGAACGGTGTAAAGTCTATGTATGAATCTCCAGCTACATTGTTTTCCTTTCCAGTTAACACAACTCGCCCCCAGAGGGGAGCTTATGTGTACTTTAGTTCTAATGTTGCTTTGGGTTTAATTGTTACCTTACCTGTTGTTTGTAATGTTACTCACTTTATGTCCATGTTACTAATTCAACTACAAGTCCATGAAATCTTCAATTGATTACGCTTTGACGTAAATGTATATAGTAAATATTTGAATTTCAGTTGTAATTACGTTTTGTAACTTTGTGAATATTTCAAGTAATGCCAATAATCCGCTTATTTATTTGTATTCTTGGAGATTCCTTAGTCGGGTTTAGAAAAATACTTTTTTCTAAAATAAAAACAAGGAAAGATCAATGTTCTTACGTATAGGTAAAATAAGATGAATTATAAAATTACATTTAGAAGCGAGTAATACATAACACAGACTATGTAATAACTCGACACGTCATAATTAGTCGTTAATATAAACATATCTCCTTTTAAACAACACCAAAAACTGTTTAAATTCAATTGAGAAATCTCTGATATTTAACTAGTCCTATATTAATTTACAAGAACATTACCGATTTCTCGGTTTAATTTAGCGATATTTAGCGTTATATACTTTTTCAGGTTTCCATAAATATATAAACACCGCGTCTTGGTATTATTAATAAAACTGTCTAAGCTAACACCAACATGCGTTGCAAGGAAATAATTTGATGTTTGGAATTTCATAAACATCGGTACGATATTAATATCGTGCACCGATCATTGAGAATAACTTCAAAAACAATTATGTGTCCCTCCAAGAACGTCATGTTCATCAGAGGACGTCAAACATATTGTGTTTTAGGTTTACTATTTTCACTCTATGGGCAGCGTTTTCCTTTAGTAAAATATAAAAGCAAGCATGGCATTTGTCGTGAAACCCAATACAAAAGTTTTCTCTCGATAGTTGCCTCAAGCCCTGTAACCGTCAAAGGTGGACTAACACAACGAATGTGAGGGAAACAAAATACAATATTGGCGTTTTGTAATTTGCCGAAAGCTGTGCTATAAAAATAGAATTTCGTGACTCGACTTGGGGTCGTTATAATAAATAATGGCTTTATAATTTATGAGAGCTTTGTTACGTTTCTACTTATAAAGGCTAAATTGTTTTTGTACAAGTAGCTAAGATCTCTAATTTTAAAGCGAAATTACACAGTCTTAACTTAAGCGGGATTAACTGATCCATAATATCTATGTTGGTTACGAATAAATCAGCTGTTTAATATGCAACATTTAGAAACGGGTAAAATCATAAACAAATATATAATGAAAAGTTATTGTTAGCGGTCTATGACTTGGCGAAACGTTGAAATTTGTGTACGTAATTGATAATTGAATTTTATAAGTTTCAATGTATTTATGTAACTGAATTCCATGCATTTTGAAGACAATTAAAAAGTAGTATTTTGCGGAACAATACCAAATGCAATGATTTTTTTCTGCCAATGTTAAAATATTTATGAGTTTTAAATACCATGAATCAATCATGACTATGCAATTTCGGCGTTGGGTGAAACATTTGGTATTGTTATGTTTCGGACATTTTTAATATATTTATTACCATTAATAATAATTATTACCATTTCTCCAGTTGTGGTATCAAGATTGATAAGTATGGGTGGTATTTGGTGGCAAAGTTGAAGTAATTATATAAAATAAAAAAGCATCAGTTAATACTAAAGTCAAACTTACATTTTACAAAGGTTTAGTTCCGAAATTGAATTAACTTAAAGACACCAAACTAACTATATACGAGAGTGAAGACGTGTTTTATTACGAACGCTATTCATAAAGCTGCAAATATAATATAGATTTCTGAGGGGACATGCGAGGTTTTTTAGAAGGTCTGTTAAAGTATTGGGTATAAACAAAACCGTTCAAATAGATTTGATAGATATGCAGAATAATGCGAGAGAGAATTCTGGGAATAAATGTATTTTAACTTTAACAGACATATTTTCGAAAAAGGCTTTCGCCGCTCCACTAAAAATAAGACTGGATTAGTAGTCATAGACGCCATAAAGAATATTCTACCAAAGGGGGTTAAAAATATTCAATCTGATAATTGAAAAGAGTTTTTTAATGAGCATTTTACTAAATTAATGGATAAGCTGAATATTAATCACTATCAAACATTTAGTACAACTAAGGCAGCTATTGTATAACGATTCCAGAGCTCGTTAAATAATTGGTTATATAGAGAGTTTAGTGCACAAGGGAGTTAAATGGTTAGATTTACTTCCAAAGTTAATAAAGATATATAAAAATACCCCCGTCGCAGCAAACCTGCGTACTCAGCGAATTTCCAATGCATTTATATGTTTCTCACTACTACATAAAGCCACTTACTAAGTTTGACAAAAATACATTCATAAATAAGCGAATTATAACATTTTTATTTATTCCCCATATGAATAACATTAGGACTGAGTACGCAGGTTTGCTGCAACGAGAAAGATAATAAATGAGTTTTTATGTAATGATCAATATAACTGAACCAGGTGAAGCTTCTTACCAAGTTTTATTAATTTATGTTTATAATTAAGGGAGATATAAAACTTTACTTATCCCCCATAAGAATAACATTAGGGCTGAGTATGCAGGTTAGCTGCTACGGGGACAACCAAAAAAACATTTATTTTTTGTGCAATTATCAATGTACCAGTACTAAGTGAAGCCAAATACCAAGTTTCATCAATATACAGTCATAAATTATCGAGATATAAAATTTTATTTATTCTCCATAAGGATAACATTGGACAACGTACTGTGTTTAGCACTTTGAAAATCTCTGCAACGGTTGGACGTAGAATCACAATTTAAACATCAAAATGATTGTTTTGTGGAGCTGAAGTGATTGGTAAACGCAAATGTGAAGTTAAAAGTAAAATTAACTGAGGAAAAGCCAAAAACCTTTTTCCCTTAATATTAACATGGGAGATTTTATAAGCATGTTTTTTTTGGATTTTTTCCACAACCACCTAACCTAGGTTAACAATTCAAAATACCATATCATTTGTTTTTTAAGCTCTATAATATGGTCAAAACTAAAATTAAGTGTTTTAAACATTTTAGGGTGAAAAATGCAAAAAACTGATTTTTTGAAAATTAAAAATTTTTTGGTCCGATTTTTCTGGTTTTCGAACTTAGTCATAAATGTCAGTTTACACATTTAAGCCAAATTTCATCGAAATCAGACGTTTTTTACTCAAGTTATCGCATTCACGGACACACACACACACACTCACATATATATATATATATATATATATATATATATATATATATGTACATATATATACATTTGAACGAATAGTGTTTTTGACATCTGGGGACCTCAAAACAAAAAGTTATCATGGTCTCGGGCTTAAGTCTTACCATGAGACCTACGGTAATAGATAGCTTCTTCCCTATAGCAGAAATTCACTAAAAAGATATGGAGTTTTATAAATTAATTACTAGTTTCCCGTCGCGGTTCGCTAGAGAACAATGTTCTCATTCTTGCTATACCTCAATCGTCGAATACGGTTCAGAAATAACACAGACGTTCTGTTTAGACAAATTGCCTTAGATATAAAAAAAATTAAAACTGTATATTAGAATTTTTTAGAATAGGAAGATAGAATATATATAATAAAAGTAATTAATATAGTTTCATGTTTCATCTAAAGAAAAATATTTGTTATAATTCATTATTGTAGCTGGATCAATCAGTCTCGAAAACGCCTGCTGGCCGGGTGACGCAATATGACTACACCACTCACATTGCCTACCTGCCACTGTACGGCGCCGCCCGGCATGCGGACAGCTATTCCTACCTTCCTGTCAAATGTCTGCTCAATCACTCTCGTAGTTTACGACAAATTGAGTTACTTAATCAACAGTCCAGAATAATGTAAACAATTCTACAGATATTTCGACATTATGATGAATGTCTGCAGTTCATGCGAGATGGACTGACCATCACAAAAAATCCAGCTTTAATATATTACATCACAATAATAACCTAGACAATTTAGCTTAAAATGTCATTCTCTTTGGGAAGGAAAATATCAAAAATGAAAAACTGAATGCACAACTACGAATCAGGACGAATGTGTTGGTGCTTTAATCGTTAAACTAGGTTCAGAAATAACGGATGGGTTTCTTAACAAAAATCGCCTTAGCATACTAACATATAAAATAGATGTTGAAAACACGCTCGATGTTGTAAAATATGATTAATCCATAACAATTTTATGGATGGACAAATATAATTGGTATTTTAAACAAATCTAAGCAAATAAAAGTTATACCAATTGAAAAATACACCCGTCGCAGCAAACCTGCATACTCAGCGAATTTCAAATGAATTATAACATAACACATTAAGCCACTTAACAAGATTCATAAGAAATATATTAAAAAACGTGTGATATATTTAAAATATTAATTATTCTCTATAAGAATAACATTTGGGATGAGTACGCAGGTTTGCTGCAACAAGGATTACAAAATAATGGGTTTTTATGCAAATATCAATAGAACTCAGATAAGTGGAGTCACATACCAAGTTTCATCCATATACATTCATAAATAAGCGATATATAACATTTTAATTATTTTACATAAAAATAACATGGGGACCGAGTACCTAGGTTTGCTGCTACGGGAACTATAGGCGAAAAATAGTTTTTTTGTGCAAACAACAATAAACCACAACCAGGTGAAGTCATATACCAAATTTCGTCAGTTTATTTTCATAAAGAAGCGAGATATACAATTTTTCTTTTTCTCCATAAGAATAACATTGGACAACGTACTGTGTCCAATGACACAGTTGTAAAGTAGCCCACTTTCAATATCTCAGTAACCAATTGACATAGAGCAATGATCAAGATACCAAATTGTTTGTTTTTTATGCTGAATTCAATGGTCAAAATTAAAATATGATTTAAATAAAAATTACATTTGGAAACCCCAAAAAACCCATTTTTGGGGTACAAAACCCCCCCAAAACCCCCCTTTGGATGGTCCGATTCGTCTGGTTTTCGAACTCGTTTAAATAAATGGTACATTACACGTTTGTACCAAATTTCATTAAGATCGGACCTTTTTTACGAGAGTTATCGTGCTTACGGACACATATATATATGCATATATAAAAATTTGAACGAATGGTGTTTTTGGCATCTGGGGACCTCAAAATGAAAAGTTATCATGGTCCCGGGCTTAAGTCTTACCATGAGACCTACGGTAATAGCTTCTTCCCTATAGGGGAAATTCACTAATAAAGCGCATAGGTCAATAGGAATAAAGCGTAACCAAGTAAATGCTAAGAACTCTAAAGATGTACACAAAAAGTTGGCTTCTAAAGTATTAGTTAAAACCCATGATATAAGTTAGGTAGTGTAAAACTTTCCAAATATAAACTTATACTTAGTTAAGGCTACACCCCTAACTGGACAGGGAAGCTTTTTACAATAGCAAAAGTTAAGGAAACAAAGTCGGTGACTTATATTTTGAAAGATAAAAACGGTAATATAATGAAAGGAGGATTTTATGAACAAGAATTGTTAAACACTAAACATAAATATATATATTTGGGGCAAAAACTGATCCTTGGGACTTGGATTTTAGTTGGCCGGAAATCAATGGGTTTTCTCGGCCATTTTTTCGGATGTGGGGTTTTACGCCCAAAAACATCACAACGCTACTACTAAAGTATACCGTAGGTTTACACACCATGTTGGTTACTTCATCCCTATAATATTCCGGAAAAATGTCAAAACACTCTGTAATTACAAAGGGTTTAGAATTTCCTTGTTTCTGTGGTGTATTTTTCTCCTTTTAAGTAACAGCGGTTACTCGCATGTCCAAAGGTTTCAATTATTCTTCCTTATTAGGCTTTTTCACGTAAAATATTATAATAACTTTTCAAGTGGTTGAAAGTAATAAAGTGCTGCAACAAGTCATATAATAAGTTACCATTACCCATACCAAAACTCATTTAGTATTTAGATGGTTTCAATTAAATGGAACTGAAACTCGATGATATCAAAGAATCGATACGGCGAGCCACTTTAATCATAACCGCAGCAGTTGAGTATTCAGCTGGCAAGGTCTCAAATCCGATTCACTCTCCTGTTAAATTGATTCCTTCAAATTGTTGCTGATTCTCAAAGTTGACGAGACTTAATCATCAATTAATATGATTTATAAAACATTGTTGATTGAACTTATGGTTCTGTATTCGCGTTGGAAACAAACTAAAGTTAACCATTATTAGTTGTAAATAGTACGATAGACTAAAAATATACAATTCCTGAAAATACTATTTATTATATACAGTGAAATTAAATCAAACTCTTTTTTAATATAATCTAAAGACCGACAGTTACCTTTATGAGATTATTTTGTTGCTAAAAAGAAAAGTGCTCTTTACCTCCCCCACCATTCATCATTACACACACTGGCACAGCAATCTATGGAAAAGATAATGATGTACGTTAAAATGTTACGTTTTGTTATTACTTATGATATTACTTTAACCAATGAGTAAAAAGCAACAGCTTCTTTGGTTGGACGTTTCCCTCGGGTTATTTTAAACCTAATTTGCCAAAGAGTACTACGTAACGCGTGAACGTAGTAAGTTTTGTAATTTATCGTAATTTCTCATCATTCTCGTCAATTACAGTTATTTTTTTTGTAATTTCTACCCCTTCTCTTTCCCACTATAACATAGCAAAACACTGTAGAACACACCCCCGACTCTTGTTTTACGTAACATAATCAAAGTAAATCTTTCAAACATCATCTTACGCATAATTTTGCAAATAAATAAAACAATATTTTGATCACATATAGTGTTATTATTTTTTCAAAACAAATATGTTGTGCTATTCATAGCAAATTAATAGAGTAATAAAACAACAAACAACCGGTTCCCGGTTCCTGATTCAAAGTTTCTGGTTCTTTAAAGTAGCCGGATAAAATATATTATAACGAAACTTTAAATACCAAATACCTAAAACAGTTAAAAAACAATAATGAAGGATTGAAATAAACAATAACAAGAAGGGCTAGTATAAATACAAGTTTTGAAGATCCAAAGAATAAAATATAATATTCATTCTACAGGAAGGTGCATAAAATAACAACAAACAAACAAAAAATTAAAGTATTGACTATCATAAATGCAAAACAACCTTTTGGTGACAAGTGTTGTACAATATACCACTTAAATACGTATTAAACAGTAAAAATACTAATAAGAAAACATAAGACTGAAGTAATTTTTACACTTTAAAATATTCCTAGCTTTACGTTTAATATCTGTGAGTTACGTAACGCTGCTCCTGACCTGCCAAATAACGTAGCGTAACGTTACGTCGTACCCTTTACCCCTTATAAGTGCGTTACATAACATGTTCATGGCTACATAGTCATCTCCAATAAATAGTATTCGGAATTTTTTCTTTTTATCCCTAAGCGTAGTACATAACGATAATATTATCTTTTCTTCAACTTTTTAAAATTTGAGTTAGTAGTAGAAGTATGCGCTTTGTTCTTCCCTGAGTCAAGAGTTGGGTTCGTAGTGATGGATTTCACTCTGTTTCTGTTCAGGGTATGTCCTGACCCAGAGACCTCAAAATGGTCCAACTTTGATGAAACTTGATATGGTAGTACAATTTTAGAATACCTAAATCTTCATTTTTATTTTTTAAATGTAACTATCCCCCAAAACTGCTAAAAACGGAAAAATCTAATTTAATAAAAATTGGCGACTTTTATTAAACATTATAGTTCATAACGCTGGAAGTCCTCAATAAAATTGTTCTATCCGCCCAGAAACCCGCAGTGTTAAAAACTGAAAATATCGCAAAACTTATACAAATTAACTTAACTATGGATCTTATATATCCTATAAGATGTTATTGATTCCAAACAATTTGGTCTTTACGTCCAGAATGTATTGTAAATAACAAATATAGGCTAAATGTATAACTGTAACTTAACATTTCAACGTGATGTTGACTTTGCATCTAAACAATTAAAAACCACGTGTTTTGAAGGTTGTGTAAAATAAATGATGTAGTGAAGAGGGAGTGTACGAGAGGACGTCTTGTGTTTAGTATGTTAAACAACCAAGTCGTACAATAAGTCGTGGAACGTGGTGGGGGGGCCTGTTGGCTGGGATAGACTAAATAAATGATGTAGTGAAGAGGGAGTGTACGAGAGGACGTCTTGTGTTTAGTATGTTAAACAACCAAGTCGTACAATAAGTCGTGGAACGTGGTGGGGGGGCCTGTTGGCTGGGATAGACTAAATAAATGATGTAGTGAAGAGGGAGTGTACGAGAGGACGTCTTGTGTTTAGTATGTTAAACAACCAAGTCGTACAATAAGTCGTGGAACGTGGTGGGGGGGCCTGTTGGCTGGGATAGACTAAATAAATGATGTAGTGAAGAGGGAGTGTACGAGAGGACGTCTTGTGTTTAGTATGTTAAACAACCAAGTCGTACAATAAGTCGTGGAACGTGGTGGGGGGGCCTGTTGGCTGGGATAGACTAAATAAATGATGTAGTGAAGAGGGAGTGTACGAGAGGACGTCTTGTGTTTAGTATGTTAAACAACCAAGTCGTACAATAAGTCGTGGAACGTGGCGGGGGGGCCTGTTGGCTGGGATAGACTAAATAAATGATGTAGTGAAGAGGGAGTGTACGAGAGGACGTCTTGTGTTTAGTATGTTAAACAACCAAGTCGTACAATAAGTCGTGGAACGTGGTGGGGGGGCCTGTTGGCTGGGATAGACTAAATAAATGATGTAGTGAAGAGGGAGTGTACGAGAGGACGTCTTGTGTTTAGTATGTTAAACAACCAAGTCGTACAATAAGTCGTGGAACGTGGTGGGGGGGCCTGTTGGCTGGGATAGACTAAATAAATGATGTAGTGAAGAGGGAGTGTACGAGAGGACGTCTTGTGTTTAGTATGTTAAACAACCAAGTCGTACAATAAGTCGTGGAACGTGGCGGGGGGGCCTGTTGGCTGGGATAGACTAAATAAATGATGTAGTGAAGAGGGAGTGTACGAGAGGACGTCTTGTGTTTAGTATGTTAAACAACCAAGTCGTACAATAAGTCGTGGAACGTGGTGGGGGGGCCTGTTGGCTGGGATAGACTAAATAAATGATGTAGTGAAGAGGGAGTGTACGAGAGGACGTCTTGTGTTTAGTATGTTAAACAACCAAGTCGTACAATAAGTCGTGGAACGTGGCGGGGGGGGGCCTGTTGGCTGGGATAGACTAAATAAATGATGTAGTGAAGAGGGAGTGTACGAGAGGACGTCTTGTGTTTAGTATGTTAAACAACCAAGTCGTACAATAAGTCGTGGAACGTGGCGGGGGGGGGCCTGTTGGCTGGGATAGACTAAATAAATGATGTAGTGAAGAGGGAGTGTACGAGAGGACGTCTTGTGTTTAGTATGTTAAACAACCAAGTCGTACAATAAGTCGTGGAACGTGGTGGGGGGGGCCTGTTGGCTGGGATAGACTAAATAAATGATGTAGTGAAGAGGGAGTGTACGAAAGGACGTCTTGTGTTTAGTATGTTAAACAACCAAGTCGTACAATAAGTCGTGGAACGTGGCGGGGGGGCCTGTTGGCTGGGATAGACTAAATAAATGATGTAGTGAAGAGGGAGTGTACGAGAGGACGTCTTGTGTTTAGTATGTTAAACAACCAAGTCGTACAATAAGTCGTGGAACGTGGTGGGGGGGGCCTGTTGGCTGGGATAGACTAAATAAATGATGTAGTGAAGAGGGAGTGTACGAGAGGACGTCTTGTGTTTAGTATGTTAAACAACCAAGTCGTACAATAAGTCGTGGAACGTGGTGGGGGGGGCCTGTTGGCTGGGATAGACTAAATAAATGATGTAGTGAAGAGGGAGTGTACGAGAGGACGTCTTGTGTTTAGTATGTTAAACAACCAAGTCGTACAATAAGTCGTGGAACGTGGTGGGGGGGCCTGTTGGCTGGGATAGACTAAATAAATGATGTAGTGAAGAGGGAGTGTACGAGAGGACGTCTTGTGTTTAGTATGTTAAACAACCAAGTCGTACAATAAGTCGTGGAACGTGGTGGGGGGGCCTGTTGGCTGGGATAGACTAAATAAATGATGTAGTGAAGAGGGAGTGTACGAGAGGACGTCTTGTGTTTAGTATGTTAAACAACCAAGTCGTACAATAAGTCGTGGAACGTGGTGGGGGGGGCCTGTTGGCTGGGATAGACTAAATAAATGATGTAGTGAAGAGGGAGTGTACGAGAGGACGTCTTGTGTTTAGTATGTTAAACAACCAAGTCGTACAATAAGTCGTGGAACGTGGTGGGGGGGCCTGTTGGCTGGGATAGACTAAATAAATGATGTAGTGAAGAGGGAGTGTACGAGAGGACGTCTTGTGTTTAGTATGTTAAACAACCAAGTCGTACAATAAGTCGTGGAACGTGGTGGGGGGGCCTCTTGGCTGGGATAGACTAAATAAATGATGTAGTGAAGAGGGAGTGTACGAGAGGACGTCTTGTGTTTAGTATGTTAAACAACCAAGTCGTACAATAAGTCGTGGAACGTGGTGGGGGGGCCTGTTGGCTGGGATAGACTAAATAAATGATGTAGTGAAGAGGGATTGTACGAGAGGACGTCTTGTGTTTAGTATGTTAAACAACCAAGTCGTACAATAAGTCGTGGAACGTGGCGGGGGGGCCTGTTGGCTGGGATAGACTAAATAAATGATGTAGTGAAGAGGGAGTGTACGAGAGGACGTCTTGTGTTTAGTATGTTAAACAACCAAGTCGTACAATAAGTCGTGGAACGTGGCGGGGGGGCCTGTTGGCTGGGATAGACTAAATAAATGATGTAGTGAAGAGGGAGTGTACGAGAGGACGTCTTGTGTTTAGTATGTTAAACAACCAAGTCGTACAATAAGTCGTGGAACGTGGTGGGGGGGCCTGTTGGCTGGGATAGACTAAATAAATGATGTAGTGAAGAGGGAGTGTACGAGAGGACGTCTTGTGTTTAGTATGTTAAACAACCAAGTCGTACAATAAGTCGTGGAACGTGGCGGGGGGGCCTGTTGGCTGGGATAGACTAAATAAATGATGTAGTGAAGAGGGAGTGTACGAGAGGACGTCTTGTGTTTAGTATGTTAAACAACCAAGTCGTACAATAAGTCGTGGAACGTGGTGGGGGGGCGTGTTGGCTGGGATAGACTAAATAAATGATGTAGTGAAGAGGGAGTGTACGAGAGGACGTCTTGTGTTTAGTATGTTAAACAACCAAGTCGTACAATAAGTCGTGGAACGTGGTGGGGGGGCCTGTTGGCTGGGATAGACTAAATAAATGATGTAGTGAAGAGGGAGTGTACGAGAGGACGTCTTGTGTTTAGTATGTTAAACAACCAAGTCGTACAATAAGTCGTGGAACGTGGTGGGGGGGCCTGTTGGCTGGGATAGACTAAATAAATGATGTAGTGAAGAGGGAGTGTACGAGAGGACGTCTTGTGTTTAGTATGTTAAACAACCAAGTCGTACAATAAGTCGTGGAACGTGGTGGGGGGGCCTGTTGGCTGGGATAGACTAAATAAATGATGTAGTGAAGAGGGAGTGTACGAGAGGACGTCTTGTGTTTAGTATGTTAAACAACCAAGTCGTACAATAAGTCGTGGAACGTGGTGGGGGGGCCTGTTGGCTGGGATAGACTAAATAAATGATGTAGTGAAGAGGGAGTGTACGAGAGGACGTCTTGTGTTTAGTATGTTAAACAACCAAGTCGTACAATAAGTCGTGGAACGTGGCGGGGGGGCCTGTTGGCTGGGATAGACTAAATAAATGATGTAGTGAAGAGGGAGTGTACGAGAGGACGTCTTGTGTTTAGTATGTTAAACAACCAAGTCGTACAATAAGTCGTGGAACGTGGTGGGGGGGCCTGTTGGCTGGGATAGACTAAATAAATGATGTAGTGAAGAGGGAGTGTACGAGAGGACGTCTTGTGTTTAGTATGTTAAACAACCAAGTCGTACAATAAGTCGTGGAACGTGGTGGGGGGGCCTGTTGGCTGGGATAGACTAAATAAATGATGTAGTGAAGAGGGAGTGTACGAGAGGACGTCTTGTGTTTAGTATGTTAAACAACCAAGTCGTACAATAAGTCGTGGAACGTGGCGGGGGGGCCTGTTGGCTGGGATAGACTAAATAAATGATGTAGTGAAGAGGGAGTGTACGAGAGGACGTCTTGTGTTTAGTATGTTAAACAACCAAGTCGTACAATAAGTCGTGGAACGTGGTGGGGGGGCCTGTTGGCTGGGATAGACTAAATAAATGATGTAGGGGAGTGTACGAGAGGACGTCTTGTGTTTAGTATGTTAAACAACCAAGTCGTACAATAAGTCGTGGAACGTGGTGGGGGGGCCTGTTGGCTGGGATAGACTAAATAAATGATGTAGTGAAGAGGGAGTGTACGAGAGGACGTCTTGTGTTTAGTATGTTAAACAACCAAGTCGTACAATAAGTCGTGGAACGTGGTGGGGGGGCCTGTTGGCTGGGATAGACTAAATAAATGATGTAGTGAAGAGGGAGTGTACGAGAGGACGTCTTGTGTTTAGTATGTTAAACAACCAAGTCGTACAATAAGTCGTGGAACGTGGCGGGGGGGCCTGTTGGCTGGGATAGACTAAATAAATGATGTAGTGAAGAGGGAGTGTGCGAGAGGACGTCTTGTGTTTAGTATGTTAAACAACCAAGTCGTACAATAAGTCGTGGAACGTGGCGGGGGGGCCTGTTGGCTGGGATAGACTAAATAAATGATGTAGTGAAGAGGGAGTGTACGAGAGGACGTCTTGTGTTTAGTATGTTAAACAACCAAGTCGTACAATAAGTCGTGGAACGTGGTGGGGGGGCCTGTTGGCTGGGATAGACTAAATAAATGATGTAGGGGAGTGTACGAGAGGACGTCTTGTGTTTAGTATGTTAAACAACCAAGTCGTACAATAAGTCGTGGAACGTGGTGGGGGGGGCCTGTTGGCTGGGATAGACTAAATAAATGATGTAGTGAGAGGGAGTGTACGAGAGGACGTCTTGTGTTTAGTATGTTAAACAACCAAGTCGTACAATAAGTCGTGGAACGTGGTGGGGGGGGCCTGTTGGCTGGGATAGACTAAATAAATGATGTAGTGAAGAGGGAGTGTACGAGAGGACGTCTTGTGTTTAGTATGTTAAACAACCAAGTCGTACAATAAGTCGTGGAACGTGGTGGGGGGGCCTGTTGGCTGGGATAGACTAAATAAATGATGTAGTGAAGAGGGAGTGTACGAGAGGACGTCTTGTGTTTAGTATGTTAAACAACCAAGTCGTACAATAAGTCGTGGAACGTGGTGGGGGGGCCTGTTGGCTGGGATAGACTAAATAAATGATGTAGTGAAGAGGGAGTGTACGAGAGGACGTCTTGTGTTTAGTATGTTAAACAACCAAGTCGTACAATAAGTCCGTGGAACGTGGCGGGGGGCCTGTTGGCTGGGATAGACTAAATAAATGATGTAGTGAAGAGGGAGTGTACGAGAGGACGTCTTGTGTTTAGTATGTTAAACAACCAAGTCGTACAATAAGTCGTGGAACGTGGTGGGGGGGCCTGTTGGCTGGGATAGACTAAATAAATGATGTAGTGAAGAGGGAGTGTACGAGAGGACGTCTTGTGTTTAGTATGTTAAACAACCAAGTCGTACAATAAGTCGTGGAACGTGGTGGGGGGGCCTGTTGGCTGGGATAGACTAAATAAATGATGTAGTGAAGAGGGAGTGTACGAGAGGACGTCTTGTGTTTAGTATGTTAAACAACCAAGTCGTACAATAAGTCGTGGAACGTGGTGGGGGGGCCTGTTGGCTGGGATAGACTAAATAAATGATGTAGTGAAGAGGGAGTGTACGAGAGGACGTCTTGTGTTTAGTATGTTAAACAACCAAGTCGTACAATAAGTCGTGGAACGTGGTGGGGGGGCCTGTTGGCTGGGATAGACTAAATAAATGATGTAGTGAAGAGGGAGTGTACGAGAGGACGTCTTGTGTTTAGTATGTTAAACAACCAAGTCGTACAATAAGTCGTGGAACGTGGTGGGGGGGGCCTGTTGGCTGGGATAGACTAAATAAATGATGTAGTGAAGAGGGAGTGTACGAGAGGACGTCTTGTGTTTAGTATGTTAAACAACCAAGTCGTACAATAAGTCGTGGAACGTGGTGGGGGGGGCCTGTTGGCTGGGATAGACTAAATAAATGATGTAGTGAAGAGGGAGTGTACGAGAGGACGTCTTGTGTTTAGTATGTTAAACAACCAAGTCGTACAATAAGTCGTGGAACGTGGTGGGGGGGGCCTGTTGGCTGGGATAGACTAAATAAATGATGTAGTGAAGAGGGAGTGTACGAGAGGACGTCTTGTGTTTAGTATGTTAAACAACCAAGTCGTACAATAAGTCGTGGAACGTGGTGGGGGGGGCCTGTTGGCTGGGATAGACTAAATAAATGATGTAGTGAAGAGGGAGTGTACGAGAGGACGTCTTGTGTTTAGTATGTTAAACAACCAAGTCGTACAATAAGTCGTGGAACGTGGCGGGGGGGCCTGTTGGCTGGGATAGACTAAATAAATGATGTAGTGAAGAGGGAGTGTACGAGAGGACGTCTTGTGTTTAGTATGTTAAACAACCAAGTCGTACAATAAGTCGTGGAACGTGGCGGGGGGGCCTGTTGGCTGGGATAGACTAAATAAATGATGTAGTGAAGAGGGAGTGTACGAGAGGACGTCTTGTGTTTAGTATGTTAAACAACCAAGTCGTACAATAAGTCGTGGAACGTGGCGGGGGGGCCTGTTGGCTGGGATAGACTAAATAAATGATGTAGTGAAGAGGGAGTGTACGAGAGGACGTCTTGTGTTTAGTATGTTAAACAACCAAGTCGTACAATAAGTCGTGGAACGTGGTGGGGGGGGCCTGTTGGCTGGGATAGACTAAATAAATGATGTAGTGAAGAGGGAGTGTACGAGAGGACGTCTTGTGTTTAGTATGTTAAACAACCAAGTCGTACAATAAGTCGTGGAACGTGGCGGGGGGGCCTGTTGGCTGGGATAGACTAAATAAATGATGTAGTGAAGAGGGAGTGTACGAGAGGACGTCTTGTGTTTAGTATGTTAAACAACCAAGTCGTACAATAAGTCGTGGAACGTGGTGGGGGGGGCCTGTTGGCTGGGATAGACTAAATAAATGATGTAGTGAAGAGGGAGTGTACGAGAGGACGTCTTGTGTTTAGTATGTTAAACAACCAAGTCGTACAATAAGTCGTGGAACGTGGTGGGGGGGGCCTGTTGGCTGGGATAGACTAAATAAATGATGTAGTGAAGAGGGAGTGTACGAGAGGACGTCTTGTGTTTAGTATGTTAAACAACCAAGTCGTACAATAAGTCGTGGAACGTGGTGGGGGGGGCCTGTTGGCTGGGATAGACTAAATAAATGATGTAGTGAAGAGGGAGTGTACGAGAGGACGTCTTGTGTTTAGTATGTTAAACAACCAAGTCGTACAATAAGTCGTGGAACGTGGTGGGGGGGCCTGTTGGCTGGGATAGACTAAATAAATGATGTAGTGAAGAGGGAGTGTACGAGAGGACGTCTTGTGTTTAGTATGTTAAACAACCAAGTCGTACAATAAGTCGTGGAACGTGGTGGGGGGGCCTGTTGGCTGGGATAGACTAAATAAATGATGTAGTGAAGAGGGAGTGTACGAGAGGACGTCTTGTGTTTAGTATGTTAAACAACCAAGTCGTACAATAAGTCGTGGAACGTGGTGGGGGGGCCTGTTGGCTGGGATAGACTAAATAAATGATGTAGTGAAGAGGGAGTGTACGAGAGGACGTCTTGTGTTTAGTATGTTAAACAACCAAGTCGTACAATAAGTCGTGGAACGTGGTGGGGGGGGCCTGTTGGCTGGGATAGACTAAATAAATGATGTAGTGAAGAGGGAGTGTACGAGAGGACGTCTTGTGTTTAGTATGTTAAACAACCAAGTCGTACAATAAGTCGTGGAACGTGGTGGGGGGGGCCTGTTGGCTGGGATAGACTAAATAAATGATGTAGTGAAGAGGGAGTGTACGAGAGGACGTCTTGTGTTTAGTATGTTAAACAACCAAGTCGTACAATAAGTCGTGGAACGTGGTGGGGGGGGCCTGTTGGCTGGGATAGACTAAATAAATGATGTAGTGAAGAGGGAGTGTACGAGAGGACGTCTTGTGTTTAGTATGTTAAACAACCAAGTCGTACAATAAGTCGTGGAACGTGGTGGGGGGGCCTGTTGGCTGGGATAGACTAAATAAATGATGTAGTGAAGAGGGAGTGTACGAGAGGACGTCTTGTGTTTAGTATGTTAAACAACCAAGTCGTACAATAAGTCGTGGAACGTGGTGGGGGGGCCTGTTGGCTGGGATAGACTAAATAAATGATGTAGTGAAGAGGGAGTGTACGAAAGGACGTCTTGTGTTTAGTATGTTAAACAACCAAGTCGTACAATAAGTCGTGGAACGTGGCGGGGGGGGGCCTGTTGGCTGGGATAGACTAAATAAATGATGTAGTGAAGAGGGAGTGTACGAGAGGACGTCTTGTGTTTAGTATGTTAAACAACCAAGTCGTACAATAAGTCGTGGAACGTGGTGGGGGGGGCCTGTTGGCTGGGATAGACTAAATAAATGATGTAGTGAAGAGGGAGTGTACGAGAGGACGTCTTGTGTTTAGTATGTTAAACAACCAAGTCGTACAATAAGTCGTGGAACGTGGTGGGGGGGGCCTGTTGGCTGGGATAGACTAAATAAATGATGTAGTGAAGAGGGAGTGTACGAGAGGACGTCTTGTGTTTAGTATGTTAAACAACCAAGTCGTACAATAAGTCGTGGAACGTGGTGGGGGGGCCTGTTGGCTGGGATAGACTAAATAAATGATGTAGTGAAGAGGGAGTGTACGAGAGGACGTCTTGTGTTTAGTATGTTAAACAACCAAGTCGTACAATAAGTCGTGGAACGTGGTGGGGGGGCCTGTTGGCTGGGATAGACTAAATAAATGATGTAGTGAAGAGGGAGTGTACGAGAGGACGTCTTGTGTTTAGTATGTTAAACAACCAAGTCGTACAATAAGTCGTGGAACGTGGCGGAGGGGCCTGTTGGCTGGGATAGACTAAATAAATGATGTAGTGAAGAGGGAGTGTACGAGAGGACGTCTTGTGTTTAGTATGTTAAACAACCAAGTCGTACAATAAGTCGTGGAACGTGGTGGGGGGGGCCTGTTGGCTGGGATAGACTAAATAAATGATGTAGTGAAGAGGGAGTGTACGAGAGGACGTCTTGTGTTTAGTATGTTAAACAACCAAGTCGTACAATAAGTCGTGGAACGTGGTGGGGGGGGCCTGTTGGCTGGGATAGACTAAATAAATGATGTAGTGAAGAGGGAGTGTACGAGAGGACGTCTTGTGTTTAGTATGTTAAACAACCAAGTCGTACAATAAGTCGTGGAACGTGGTGGGGGGGGCCTGTTGGCTGGGATAGACTAAATAAATGATGTAGTGAAGAGGGAGTGTACGAGAGGACGTCTTGTGTTTAGTATGTTAAACAACCAAGTCGTACAATAAGTCGTGGAACGTGGTGGGGGGGCCTGTTGGCTGGGATAGACTAAATAAATGATGTAGTGAAGAGGGAGTGTACGAGAGGACGTCTTGTGTTTAGTATGTTAAACAACCAAGTCGTACAATAAGTCGTGGAACGTGGCGGGGGGGCCTGTTGGCTGGGATAGACTAAATAAATGATGTAGTGAAGAGGGAGTGTACGAGAGGACGTCTTGTGTTTAGTATGTTAAACAACCAAGTCGTACAATAAGTCGTGGAACGTGGTGGGGGGGCCTGTTGGCTGGGATAGACTAAATAAATGATGTAGTGAAGAGGGAGTGTACGAGAGGACGTCTTGTGTTTAGTATGTTAAACAACCAAGTCGTACAATAAGTCGTGGAACGTGGCGGGGGGGGCCTGTTGGCTGGGATAGACTAAATAAATGATGTAGTGAAGAGGGAGTGTACGAGAGGACGTCTTGTGTTTAGTATGTTAAACAACCAAGTCGTACAATAAGTCGTGGAACGTGGTGGGGGGGCCTGTTGGCTGGGATAGACTAAATAAATGATGTAGTGAAGAGGGAGTGTACGAGAGGACGTCTTGTGTTTAGTATGTTAAACAACCAAGTCGTACAATAAGTCGTGGAACGTGGTGGGGGGGCCTGTTGGCTGGGATAGACTAAATAAATGATGTAGTGAAGAGGGAGTGTACGAGAGGACGTCTTGTGTTTAGTATGTTAAACAACCAAGTCGTACAATAAGTCGTGGAACGTGGTGGGGGGGCCTGTTGGCTGGGATAGACTAAATAAATGATGTAGTGAAGAGGGAGTGTACGAGAGGACGTCTTGTGTTTAGTATGTTAAACAACCAAGTCGTACAATAAGTCGTGGAACGTGGTGGGGGGGCCTGTTGGCTGGGATAGACTAAATAAATGATGTAGTGAAGAGGGAGTGTACGAGAGGACGTCTTGTGTTTAGTATGTTAAACAACCAAGTCGTACAATAAGTCGTGGAACGTGGCGGGGGGGCCTGTTGGCTGGGATAGACTAAATAAATGATGTAGTGAAGAGGGAGTGTACGAGAGGACGTCTTGTGTTTAGTATGTTAAACAACCAAGTCGTACAATAAGTCGTGGAACGTGGTGGGGGGGCCTGTTGGCTGGGATAGACTAAATAAATGATGTAGTGAAGAGGGAGTGTACGAGAGGACGTCTTGTGTTTAGTATGTTAAACAACCAAGTCGTACAATAAGTCGTGGAACGTGGCGGGGGGGCCTGTTGGCTGGGATAGACTAAATAAATGATGTAGTGAAGAGGGAGTGTACGAGAGGACGTCTTGTGTTTAGTATGTTAAACAACCAAGTCGTACAATAAGTCGTGGAACGTGGTGGGGGGGCCTGTTGGCTGGGATAGACTAAATAAATGATGTAGTGAAGAGGGAGTGTACGAGAGGACGTCTTGTGTTTAGTATGTTAAACAACCAAGTCGTACAATAAGTCGTGGAGGGGCCTGTTGGCTGGGATAGACTAAATAAATGATGTAGTGAAGAGGGAGTGTACGAGAGGACGTCTTGTGTTTAGTATGTTAAACAACCAAGTCGTACAATAAGTCGTGGAACGTGGTGGGGGGCCTGTTGGCTGGGATAGACTAAATAAATGATGTAGTGAAGAGGGAGTGTACGAGAGGACGTCTTGTGTTTAGTATGTTAAACAACCAAGTCGTACAATAAGTCGTGGAACGTGGTGGGGGGGCCTGTTGGCTGGGATAGACTAAATAAATGATGTAGTGAAGAGGGAGTGTACGAGAGGACGTCTTGTGTTTAGTATGTTAAACAACCAAGTCGTACAATAAGTCGTGGAACGTGGTGGGGGGGCCTGTTGGCTGGGATAGACTAAATAAATGATGTAGTGAAGAGGGAGTGTACGAGAGGACGTCTTGTGTTTAGTATGTTAAACAACCAAGTCGGTACAATAAGTCGTGGAACGTGGTGGGGGGGCCTGTTGGCTGGGATAGAACTAAATAAAT